>CM024602.1:29290043-29720043 GCA_014182555.1 Eucalyptus erythrocorys
TTCTTAGCATTAATAACAGCGGGCTAATCCACTCACCTTGTCGTCTATCTCTCATGATGTGGCATCTGGAAATTTCAACAACCCTTGGATGCGCGGCAATCCGAGATTAAGTGACGAGAGTATCTTCGAATTATGACATTGGCGTAATATACAAACATTAGTTCGTATCATCGTTGGACCAATGCATTTCGTTTAGTAATGATCCGATTGTCATATAAGCTATGGTCTTGTCGGAAATCTTTCATACGAGACCAAGACTCATTCCAAATGATTCTCGACCTGTCAACTCAGGTACGCCAATGAAGAAACGTCTCGAGGATTGGCCATTGGGAGCTGCCTGTTTACTTATGTGCATGCAAAATAGGAAACCTTAAAAACTTCATGCACGTTTATTTCTATAGGCAGCCAACAAAAGGAAGATTTGATGATGCATAGGGACTGTTTTTCCGTCCAAGCTACGCTGCGAATTTGTTTTTATTGACTAAAGAAGTCAATTAACTTAAGAGAACGTCCAAAAGCATGCAGGCGGACGTGAGGAATTATAACCACCGAAGGACAGCTCCATAATTACTTTTCTTTGACCAGTCAATTAAGGAAAAAGATTATTGACTAAACGCCAGGTGGCTCTTCTCTTGGTGGACAGCAAAAGGAAGGATGGGGCTTTGCGGAAGACACGCCCGCATGAGGCGTTGAGTTGGCACGGCAAGAGGGGAATTCCGCATGCAGGCAGCCACGTCTCACACCCACCTGTCCTCACCTCCTCCACCTGTCCTCCATGCATGCAAAATCATCATTAGCTTACTAACATTAGAGGAAGCAAGGGGCTCGGTTTTAAGAAAAGTGAGAGGACGAGGCAGTTTCGTAACACACAATCAGAGACAGAGGAAGAGAGGACAGCAAGCTAGAGAGAGGACGGCGAGGGAAAGGGAAAGAGGTCGCCCCTCTACCGTACGTGCGAGCTGCCGCCATCGACTTCGCTCGAGTTCGCCGTCACCGAGCTGCGTCCAAGACCCCGAGTTCTCCATTTTACTTGTTGTGGTCGCATAGGACTTGAGGCAAGTAGAAGTTCTTCAATCTATGTTTTGCTTGCTGTTTTATCTAGCTAAGAGTTGGTAGATGTGAGAAAGATGAAATTTTAGAGCTGCATGTTGGATTTTGGACATGAAAGATGAAGCTAGATCAAAAAAACCAGGTAAAAACAGGGCATGCATTGTGGATTTCGAATTTTGTGATGGAACAAGAATTTAAAGATTTGACCATGGAGGATTTTTGGAAGTGATAAGGCTGTGTTATAGTGTAATACACTTGTATATATTTAATTGTGGATGGTGGAGGTCGAAATTCAAGGAGTAGGAAAAAACTCTCGTTGGGTTAATGGATTGTTTTGTGAAGGATAGTGTGACCTTCGGTGACTTTTTGATTTTTCTGTAATTTTCTAGCCACAATTTGACTTCGATTCCTTAATGAAAGTTGGAGAGAATATCTTTAGGAGTAACATATCAAAAATTTAGCATAAATGGACAAGAATTGGTCGATGAAATGATTTTTTATACGAAAATGTTAAATTTGGAAATTTTACAGAACGTCAATAAGGAATACTGGAACTTTTACTCTTGATACGTAAGGAATTTGACATGATGTTCTTCAGGAAACTTTTTCCTTAAAGTCTCATTGGTAACATGTTAAAATTTCACAATTTTATGAGCTCATTTAGTATTTATTTCAAAATATTTACCAGAACTGTGCATGGGAAAAATCGAGTTGCTCTGTTTTTGACTTTTCACAAAATGTCCCAAAAGCAAATATGTTTTGTAATGGTTATGTGAAATGATGATACTGGAATTGGCATATCATGCAATATTGAGATGTGATGAGACTCAAGAGACATTTTGTCATTGCATTGAAAAGTGTTTTTGGAAATTAAGATGTTAATTGTTACTTGTTGGACCCTCGGTCAACGATGCCCCGAGAGTCGGGATGCCCAAAGGTTCGAATTGATAAAGTTTAATAAATATACCTAGAGGGGGGGTGAATAGGTGTTTATGAAATTCTTTTCAATTCTTTAACAAAAATATCATTTGGCATGAAAATCACATCAGAGATAAATGAATCACGCAGCTATAAAATAAATAGAGTAGGGTAAGAGAAATTTGGCACAACGATTATAGTGGTTCGGCTTAGTGTAAGCCTACGTCCACTCTCCACGCTGGCAGCCAACTGGATGTAATCACTATGTAGCAAACAAGAGCTTTACAGTCTACGACCTAGACTTTTTAGTAGAAAGTCTCTTCTACAGTTTCTCGCAAATTCACACTGTAAGGATCTCTCCTTAGTACACAATTTGAGCACAAGAGATTTTGAAAACAAGACGCTTCGAGGTTCTAACTTCGAAATTTTTCTATCGGCTCTCTCATATTTTCAAACAACTTCGACACACCTTAAATAACCCTTCGTGCCTCCATAGCTGTTAGCACTTTCCAAGAATTCATCCAATCTACCCATTAGAATGAATCAATTTAAGTGATCTTCAAGTTGTCGAATATATAAGTAGAAAATAGTTCATCAATCATGCTCGCCCATACAATCAGGATCTTGAGTTTCCAAAATTAGATCCTTCCAAAAACATGCTTGATCTTCAACGGATAAAATCCAAAAAATAAATCTTTCGAGCTCTCAATCACAGCCAGTAATCTTTGATGTATAAATCAAGGAAAGTAATATCCAAATCTTGATTTCCTTAACCGAAAGAATAACCCGCTGACAGTCTGGCAAAATCGCAAAAACTGGATCTGACTAACTTCAGACTTTGATTGGGTCTGGAGATCGTCAAACTGAAACTCTGGGTCTGGTTACCTTCAGACAGAAACGCTTGGGTCTTGAACTCTTCAGACTTAAGCGATTGAGTGTTGGATTCTTCAGACTTAACTAACGAGGATGTTTTGTTAACTTCAAAACTTATAAGGGATTTTTCTTCAACATGAATGAGTCGATGCCCTTTGGATGCCTGGTTGTATTATGAATACATGCCCGAGAGGTTTTCTCCGGAGTGTTGGGATGCCCAGTTGTATTACGATACATGCCCGGAGGGTGAGGGGTTGTATTATGATGCATGCCCGGAGGTTAGGGGTAACCATGTCTATGGTCCCCAGCGATTCCTCGTGATGCCAAGTGGGGTGCGAGATGCCTAGAGGTTCGAATGAGTCGATGCCCTTTGGATGCCCGGTTGTATTTTGAATACATGCCCGGAGGCTTCCGTGACGCCAGGTTGGGTGCGGAATCCCAAAAGGATGCAAACATTGGTCCTCTGGGGGATGAAACCTTTTGAATGATAAAACGGACGATTATATTAAGTGTAAGTGTGGTCTGGTTATAGAACTAAATTGTATGGCATGGAATGGGACGTGTCACTACAGTTTGGCCCCATGATCAGGACTTGTGTGGCTAGACACGATGCATCTTATTGGTTGGAAATGCACTGGTCATTGCATTGAAGAGTTATATGGTTTGGATGCATACTCATTCAAGGATTGCCTATTTTGTCTACCATACTCGAATCTAGATATAAATAGTAATGCTTGATATAGCTTGATGAATCTTTTACTTGCTAAGTGGTTGTACTCACTCCGTTTGAGGACTAACATTTTAGACTAGACAAAATACCTCTGCCGCCACTGCCACCAGCAGATGGACCACCAACAGATGGACCGAGTGGTTGGATATGGCCGCTAGGAGGAGGACAGCAGAGAAAGGAACTTTTGGACGCCGACACTGATCGATGGACTTTAAGTATATGACTGTTGGAAGAGATGTTGGTCATCTTTTGAAATATAGCCGAGTATAGAAAGCCTTGGCATTTTGATAAATCGACTAATGATGTCCATCAAGTTATGTAAATAAAAGTATACGGCTTTAACTTATATAAAATGTTTAGTTGGTGTGCATTGTTTCCTAATATAGGGAAGGGAGGTGTTGGATACGCTTCCGCCATATAAATTGCGCAGGGACCGACCTAAAAAATATAAATCCCCAGGATTGATAGACCTTTAGGTCAAGAAAGAGAAAGGTAAGCGAACTGTGGCGACCCTAACGGATCGGGGGCGTGTCGAGGGTGCCACACATGATTACAGCTGGCGTGGCCGTTGCAGTTGCCCATAGCGTTACCTTTCTTCATCTTCGCATAGCAGCAGCGACTGGAGTTTGAAAATGAAAACTTTCGTGGGAGAAAGATGAAGAGGAGAATTGAACGCCGTGGGCTTCGTAGGTTCGAAAGTGGAGTGACGCATATAAAAATTCTAGCCGGTTAAATGAAGGTTTAAAGTTGCCCCCTTTAGCTTGCGAGGATCCTAATCAGTTGATATTTGGTGATGTTATCGGATTCGACAAGAGAACTATCAAACTCAAAAGTCAAGATGCATCCACAGAGCTCGACTATCGTGGGTCTTTCGATAATTACCCAACGTATTAGTCAGCCAGTGTAATTTCGATTCAAAATCCACATCGAACCCCATTGATTTAGATTTATCAATCTTTCGAACTATAACTACTCATGGTAGTGATGTTGGAAGAAAATTGTGTAACAATCCGAGAAATTATCAAAACAGTTCTAATGGCTCCTCGCTGGCAGAGCCTAGCATCATTCTTAGCATTACTAACAGCGGCTAAACCGCTTTCCTCGTCGTCTACAGCCGGCGTGGCCGGTGTAGTTGACGGTAGCGTCACCTTTCATCATCTTCGTACAGCAGCGGCGGCTGGAATATGAAAATGGAAACTTTCGTGGGAGAAAAATGAAGAGGAGAATTGAATGCCACGGGTCGCCTTCGAAAGTGGTGTGACGCATATAAAAAATTTCCAGACGCTTAAATGAAGGATTTAAAGTCGGCCCCCTCTTGAAAGGATCCTAATGAGTTGAATTTTGGTGATGTTATCGGATTCGACAAGAGAACTATCAAACTCAAAAGTCGAGATGCATCCGCATAGTTCGACTATCATGGGTCTTTCGATAATTTCCCAACTTATTAATCGGCCAGTGCAAGTTCTGTACACAATCGACATCGAACCCCATTGATTTAGATTTATCAATCTTTCAAACTATAACTACTCATGTTAGAGACGTTGGAAGAAAATTGCGTAACAAACTGGAAATTTATCAAAACAATTCTAAACTTATTATAATTGTGCTAAATTAATTCTAAACCTATTGCATTTATACCAATTTAGTGCATCGACCAATTTTGGCTTGCCGGTGTTGACGTGGATACCGACAAATGCTGACGTGGCTTTTTATTTTATTTTGAAATTTTCCTTTTTTTCACTTTCTTTTTGTTATTGTTTTTTTTTTTCCTTTTTCCTCTGCCTAGTCGCCGAGCGTGCAATGGCTAAGGCCAACGAGGTCGACATCGTCGCCACAGGTGAGGCTTGTGCTCACCATCATTAGGTGATGATTAGCCACATCATGGCTAGGCGAGCTCAACCTTGCCCATAGTCCTAGCAAGGCATGACCTTGCCAAATCTAGGTGAGGGTGAGGACAGCGAGGTCAAGGTTGCCCAACCATGGTGAGGCTAGGTCAAGGCATGACCTCTCCCAGTGACGACGAAGGCGGGCTTCACCAATGGCCGAGGATCGGCTAAAGGAAGAAGTAAAAAGAAAAAGGAAAAAAAGAAAAGAAAGTATTTAAAAATTGCCACATCACATTGGCCAAATAGCCGGTGCCGACCAATATTCATGTTAATACCGGCTGATCAAAATTAGCCGATGAACTGAATTGACATAAATACAAAAAGTTTAAAACTGAACCAGCAAAAAAATAAAATGGGTTTATGACTAATTTGATAAACTTATAATAGACTTATGACTGTTTTGGTAATTTTTCCCATAACAAACAGATTAGACATACCATCTATCACATAGAATTCCTCTCTCAAGACCCAAAAACTTTTAAGCTACTCTTAAAATTAGTACTTAGGCATCGAACCTATATATATCCGCACACACTACAAATTAAGACACCAAACCACATCCAAAATGGAGGTCGTAGTGGTATCCAGGGAATTCGTGAAACCATATAGTCCCACACCAAATCACCTCAAAATCCATAAGCTGTCCCTTCTTGATCAGTTCATGCCTACTATTTACGTTCCCTTGCTCCTTTTCTACACCATCGAAGAAGCTGATCGAGCCGCCACAACACCCTCACGCATGGTACAACTTCTGAAGCAATCTCTGTCCGAAACTCTACCGCTGTTCTATCCCTTGGCGGGGAAGATCAATGGCGACCGCCTCTCCATCGAGTGCGATGACAAGGGCGTTCTCCTTGTTGAGGCCAGGACCGAGTTTGCCCTACCGCGGCTACTCCACCAGCCAGACTTCGAAACGGTCAGGAAATTCCTGCCTTGCGCTGCTGCGATGAGGAGAGCAGAAGCGGGAGATCGTGTGGCGATGGTTCAAGTGACGGCCTTCCCCTGCGGCGGAGCTGTGGTCGGCGTGCTCATTTTGCACGCCGCAGCCGACGGGGCCTCTTTTGCCACTTTCCTCAAAGGTTGGGCAGCTGCGGCCCGCAAAACCGGCGAAGCACCACGTCCCAGCTTTGATGCGCCCACTTTGTTCATCCAAAACAAAGCATACTCCGAGGAGGATACCTTCTTTGCCATGTGTCCTGTCAACAGAGGCAGGTACAGAAATAACAAAATTCTGATATGGTAATGCATGCCAGGGAAAATATGATAAGAGATGAAAACCCTAAGTTTTATCTTGGTAACTTTTCGCATCCTCTATTTTTGAAAATATACGGTTTTCCATGCCAATTTTCTTTTTACTTAGAAGTTTTCATCGGTACATATTATAATTTTATCACAAATTTGTCATATTACTATCCCTATTAGTGATGTCATACTTTTAGCTGTCACCCCGCAGATAAACAAAAAGCTAAATGAAAGACCCTTCTCTCGAACTAAGCTTCCCAGCATCACAATCTAATTCTCGTTAACTCTTGAGAAGAAGCACTCAACGTGATGACCATTTGAATATGGAAATCCACTTATAAATAAATGTAAAAGCCCTCTTCCATCTATCAAGTTGAGATCTTCCATCTATCTAAAACATTCTTGATAATGCTTACATCCTTTGTATTACCGCTAGTGTTGGCATAGAGTTCGCCAATGCTTATTCCCTAGATATTTTCATTGTTTCTTCTCTAAGAATATAATCTCATAACCTAGGGGGCTTCTATCCCCACACAGCATTGCTCCATCAGGCTTTCAGCCATTGCGGACCATTCCCCGCTGCTGATGTTCTTTTACATAGAGATCCGAATCGTAGAAGGCTTTTAGAAGTAGCCCCCGTGTTCACGAGGAAACAAGAGTGTTCAGGTAGTAACTATGAGGATGATCTCTAGCTACTTATGAACCGTGCTTCATGGGTCCTCTTCCATGTAGTGTATGACCTGGGATGTACGAGATTTACATAGATCTCTGCTAAAACAAGAGGAAACTATCCAAATGCTCGAACTTTGAAGAACAGGTAATTTGCATTGCACAAACATTTCATAAGTACCTTTCGAATCCATGCATGGGGTACGTTATCATATTGAACTAAAAATTGCGTCATTTGGTGATAAAATAAATTAATAGGTGAAATTCATGTTGCACAGACGGTCCTGTGATCATAACATGTATTTACTTAAAAATAAGTAATTATTACCGAAAGCGCACAAGTGAATGTAAAGGTGCAATCTTCCATTGCTTTAAAGCTTATAATAAGACACTTGGAAATTCTCTTTCCAATCAGATGAGTTTGGATTCATAACAGTATTGCCTGAAGTTTTTCTATTGCGTAAAAATGGGTAACATTTGGTGTTATAGTTACATAGGAGGAACACTTAGGACTGACCAACGAGCTATGCCAATGCACCGTGCCGAGCCTGGGCAGTCCTAGACTTTCTGGGCCATTTTTCTTTATTTAAACATTAAAAAATATATTTTTTTGTATAAAATATTAATTATTGTGCTCATTTCGTAAATCATTAGTAATTGTGACATATGATAGCAAACTAGCAATAATTAGTGCATTTGATGTTGCGTTTTATTTTTTTTTTTGTTAAATTGTAAAGATCACTTTGAAATAAATTTAGCGTAATGAATAAGTGACATATAATTACGCATACGTCATTTTAGTTGATCAATATTGGCATCACCCTTTCAAGGTATGGTACGAGGCGACTCGTGTTCGACGCATCGGCCATGGCAAGACTCAAGGCCAAAACAGCTAATGTGGGAGTGCAAAAGCCGACTCGCGCCGAAGTCGTCACGGCTTTGATGTGCAAATCACTGACGGCCACAATGACCAAGGTATCCGGCCTCGACAAACCGGTGGTGTTTCCCAACGCCGTGAACCTCCGCAGAAGAGCCGTCCCGAATTTCCACGATGACTCAATGGGGAACTACGTATGGCTGCCAGCTATCCTATGCCCGCTCCAAGAGAAGGATTATGACGGCCTGCCCAGCCTCATTGGCGGGCTCCGAGAAGCGAAGAGCAAAACAGACGGCGAATTCGTGAGAGGCTTGGAAGGCGACGGCGGATTGAATGCGCTACAGGACGCCCTTAGGGAAATGAGGGAGTCGCTAGCCCGCACGGATCGACTCGTAACATTCTCGAGCTGGTGTAACTTTGGTCACTACGAGATCGACTTCGGGTGGGGGAGGCCGGCATGGGTGAGCCCGGTTGGTTTCCCGGAGGAATCGGGAAACTTGATATTGAACGCTGTGTTTCTGTTGGACACGAGGTGCCGCAAAGGAGTCGAAGCGTGGGTTTTCATGGACGAACAAGAGCTTGAAGTGCTGGAACAAGACGAGAAGCTGACAGAGTACGCTTCCATAAATCCACCTGTTTCGGAGATCGAGGATTGATGATGGTCTACGGTCTGGTTCTCCATGATATGAACTCGTTCAAGCCTTTTAATTTTGTGTTTCGGGTTACTGCAAAAGGAAGTCTTCGTCTTCATATGTATAAAGTAGAGTCATTAAAATAAATCAGAATCACGCGATGCACTAACTTAATTTTGATTTTTATCTTTCATTTCAAGAATAAATGCATTGGACGTTCTAAAACTTATTATGATAGTGTAATCGGTCTCTAAAATTTACAAATAAAGCAACCATATCCTAAAACTTATCATGAAAGTACAATCGAATCTTAAGACTTTAAAAAAGTGTAATCAATAAAAGGACTTTAATTGGATTAATTTGATAAATTTTAAAATTTGACTTCACTTTTTAAAAATTTTGGGACTCAATTGCATTTCTATAATAAGTTTTTGGAATTAATTGCATTTTTTAAAAGTTAAAGATTCAATTATATTTTCATGACAAATTTTAGAACTTTTAATATACTTTTCTCTTCATTTTAATTAGCAGTGTGGAGACCAGATGCTGCTAGTATCTTGTAATCTTTGTGAGTGATGCAAGCATAACTTGTTATCGTTATTATTTCCATTGATGTTATGATTCTTGTAAAAATAAATTACAAGGCTGATTGGGTTTTGATGAACAGCTTCTTGTGTTGTGCTTCTGCTCATGAAGTAATTACGACTTTCTGCTGCATTGCCTCCAAAATAAAAATAAAAATGAGCGACTCTAGATCAACCGAGTTTAGATATGTTCTTTGGACGAAGTTAAGGCATAATTGCATATGAATTTTACATAATGTTAATGTCATAATGAGATATAGGGCTACGGTGGAATCCAAGCACGGTTCAAATTTAGAAAATGCTTGTGGCAGTTGAGGAGCTCATGAAGAGCAGTGAGGAAGGGGCAATGATGTTTAAAGTCTAGTGAAGTGGTGGTAGTGGTGGTGACTTGACTCAACGTCAAGCTAAATAGAAAATTTCTATAATATATCTTTGAATTTAAATTCATGAAGGAAGAATGAACGATCTTAAGAGGTTTCTACATTTAAGTTGTCCTAATTTGAGTAGGCCTTTTATTTTTTATTTTTATCAATCCTACTGTACTCCTACTCTAACTCTTACTTTCAAACTTTCGTTATACCTTTTTGCAAAGTATGAGAGTCTAAACTCACATGTAATACTAAATTATTCCCACCACAACCCTCTAGGAAAATGGAGATTCGAGCCTCCATCTTCCTCTTCCCATATGAGAAGGGTAGCCACTAAGACAGACTCAAGTAGTTTAGTAGGTTTTTTAGTTTGAGTCTTCCCATCTTGGATCCAAAAATTTTGTGTGTATATATATAGGAGATGCATTGTAGTCACAGAGCACTAGGGCAAAACAAGAGAAGCTTTTGGTCGTAACAACCAATTATGCGACATATTCATCATTTACATTATGAAGAAAGTGCTTTTAGTGCCAAAAAATTTTATAATAAAGTTTACGAATCACTTTATGAGATTAAAACATTATCTCATGTGTAATTGCGAGATGATTAAATATTATATGAGTTATTGAATATAATTGAGGATCGGAATACACAAAAAGCATTAAAGTGACTTGAGTATACTTGTTATTTCCAATGTATCAATTGATTTATGGTGGAATCTCGTGCTTTTCTCCACGTGAAATAGGTCTCACTGGCCAAACTAAGTAATTTCAGTATCCAATTTATTTTCTTCATTTTGCTTATTTTGTTGTTCAATCGCTTGTCTTTTGCATCACACATTTCATGACAGTAATGCGTTGCCATAGCTAATTGTTTTTATGCAAGTAAAGACATAAAACGGATGCAAATAGTTGAATATTACCGGTGACTGAGGCTGTATTTATTTGAGGGAAATAATTTTCCACAAATTAGTTTTCCAAACTTTTACTTACATGATTTTTGCTGAAAGTAATTAATCAATGGAAAATTATTTACGGTAAAAGCAAATATGTATTTTTACAGTCGAGAGTAACGGGGAGCCTTGGCCACGTAGCCATTGGCAAGCGTCAAGGGACTTGGATCCATGGAAGCTAATGTCCGGAGCTCCCCATCGCCTTCCAGAACGGCCATCTCTGATTCATCCAATGTGACCCAAGCTTCGATCCCATCGCCTTCCATCGTGTCGGCCAAAGTCACGTAGTTCACGGACCCGGGCCTGCTCATCCCGGAGCCGCTAACCCACACGGGTCTTCCCCACCCGAAATCGATCTCGTTAAATCCCAACTTGCACCAGCTCGAGAACCCGAAGCGGTCAACTCCGTTTTTGGAGGCCGCGGCGCCGCTTATTTCCTTCAGAGAGTCCATGATCCTGCTGCTCCCGTTCGGGCCGCTCAGCTGTTCGACGAAATGACTGTCGATTCTTGAAATCGAGTGCTTGACCTCATTGACCAGAGCACGCAGTGATCTGTCCATATTGCTCGCTGACTTGGCGCTGGACATCCGGAGGATATTTCCGAGGGAGCAGTCGGACAGGGGCGGCTCGATCCTCTTCCGCAGGTTCACGAGGTTGGTCAGGATGGAAGACCTTTGGATGCCGTTTCTTCTCTCTGTGGCGGCTGCCATGCAGCGTTGCCACATGAAGGCCGAGACCGACTCAGCACTGGTCGGGCATTTCGAGTCGGAGCCTTTTGCTTTGGCCTTAAGGGTGGCTATGGCTGAGGCGTCGAATAAGAATCTCCGGGTCATGGACTTGCCCTTTTGGACAACGAGCCCAATGCGACCATAGACGTGTCTCTGAGCCATAAGTCCTCAGTTGGGAAGAGAGACGCCGCAGAGAAGTCAGGGATCACTGCCTTGTCACCCCGGGCGGCAGCAGAACACCCTTTGAGGAAGGTGCTGACGGCAGCACCATCGAGAAATTTGTGCGTTATGCATATGCCGATGGCGATTCCGCCGCACTCAAAAATGTTGGCTTGGATATTGGCAGCACGGGTCCCTGAATAAGTTTCTTTCTGCACGAGATCAATCGGGAGGAACTTGCACACAAGCAAGAGGTCCGGGTGGGCCAGGAATTCCGGTAAGGAGCAATCAACTCGTGCTTCCGTGTAGTAAACTCCTTTGTCGTCACAATCAATGGTGAGCTCGTCCTTGAGATTGCCAGTGAGCGGGTAAAAGCAGGCCAAGGTCGTCGACAAAGATCTCTTCAGAAGCTCTAATTTGGCTGGGATATCACGACATTCGAGGCGGGCATCCGGAGAAAAGAAGCGATGGGACCATAAGGAGCAGGAATGAGCTGGTCAAGTAGACAGAGTTTATGAGTCTTGAGTTGAGGGGAGTCGGGGATAAGGGCTTTATGTGCTCTCTGGAAGTGATGGTAACTTCATGATTTATGGCGTTATTTGATTTGCTATTCCATGGAGATGGCGAGTACAGCTGATTCAGCTCCCGTATACATAAGCAAAGGGCATGTTCCACGCTATGTTGATGGAAGTGGATGCCTTAAGCAAAAAGACGAACATCATCTGCTCAGCCATTGACCAGATTCGATGACCCAATCAAAAGTCGGTTCATCATGGAGGTTCTGTTGAAGTAACAAATCAAAAGGGAAAAAATCAGAATGGTTGTAGAGCATAATCTTCTATAGAACAGCATGAAAATAACATATCAACGTCCATTTAAGCTTTATCCGCTAAGCCGTGAGGATCGATGTGAGAGAGTCAAAAGAGGTTGTGGAGACCAGCACACCAAAGGAGGGAAAGTCTAACATATAAGACACAGACGTGAGCGTTGACATTTTCGAAAGATTTCTATTTATGTCGCGTGGAATGATGGGGCTCGTGTCCTACTTTTGTCAAGGTTCGTCCTGCTGAATGTGAACGGGTCCCTTTGCTCAGCTCCCCCGCTCGAAGATTGATGAATTTAGTCGGGGTTCCAACATCATGTCCCGTCAGTACTACCGGCATCGACCGTGCAAGTTGCTCACGGCGAAGATCGAACAGATCAGACCGGAACAGCAGCTCCAGCCGCAAGCAAACAACAGAGAGCGAGCATGCCATCTGAAAGGAGAGCTGGCAACCAGTTCGGGTAACTCGAATGCAGATGATAAAGCGGCTCATTTTAAATGGATCGTGATTTGACCGACTCATACCCGACGCTAGTCAAATCGGGTAGATCCTTTTTGGCCCGTATACCAAACGCGGTAACTTTTTGACCCAAAAAGAAAAGCGTGACAGAAGCACTTAGGCGGTGTTAATAAACGCCTAGGACTAGGGGAAAAAAATTCTTCGAATTGCAAGATCTCCACAACTTATTCAGATGTTAGATAAGTTGATCCCAATTCTTGCACTTGCCATGTTATGACAAGTTTACTTCAAATTTCATTGATCCTAATTCTTGCACTTGCCATGTTATGATGAGTTTACTTCAAATTTCATTCATTCTTACGACTATAATATTTCTGACTAGAACTATTTTTTTGTTTCAGAAATAAGTTTAGAATAGAAATTTGTTTGATAGTGCAATTTTATTTTTCTATTTTTATAATAAATTTTTAGTCCAAACATAGGTCTAAAATAGAAATGAGAGTAAAAATCTTATATTTCTTTATTTCTGGAACAGGAATAAAAAATAAAAAAATTTCTCATTGTTTATCTTTGCTACTTAGCTGGTTGTGCACTTGCCGGAGCCCACCACCGCCGGTCATGTTCTTGTATCGTTATCAAACGTGTATTTTTGCCCAAAAACTAATTCGGAATTAAAAATAAAAATAAATTTATTTATGACTAGATATTGATTTTTGAAACGTAATGGTTATTGTTCGCACTCTAAACTCGTCATGTTTTCCTCAAGTTCTATAAAATTTCATCTTGACAAGTTAAACCCCGAAACAACAAACAGGTGCCCCAAGATATCGTGTATAGCTCTAGGTATTGCTTCAAGATTGAAGATAAAGTTGAACTTTTTGACGTACAGACACAGACGGCATAATAAAATCCGTGAACCCGCCTTATCTTCCCGGCCATTGGAAGAAAAGAGTTTGACAACAGACAGAATGGCAATGACATAAGACATGATGTTAAGTTGCTATCAAAGTCGGACCAGAAATACCCTAAAAAACCAGAGACTGTCGCTCTCATTCCATCAAAACTTGCTCTATTTTGGGTTTTTCGATGACGAGTGTGCCGCCTCTTTTGTCCCAACAGTCGAGCAGTTGCAATTGCGGATGGCCACACACCGTTTGTCTACCTGGAATGATCGCTTAGTTTCGCTCTCTCTGTCGTTAAAAAGGGAGAACAAAAACGTTTTAGAATTAACTTCGTTAATGAAACGACTTACTTGAAGTTTGATGCCAAGAACTTGCTTGTAGGTCTCATGGAATTTCATGTCCCTAGATGCTCCCTTGGAAAGATCAGTGGAGAAAAAGCAAAAGAGGAGCAATCTGGATTAAATAGCTAAAAAATTGGGCAGATTTGTTTTTATTCAGGTGAAATAAAAATGACCATTCGATGATGAACTTCATAAAGGATAGTTGGCGTGGTGCAATTTGGCTAAATCTATCTCTAACTTTGGCATTATGAGATGCCATTGATTCTATGGAATACATCCAAATGGTGAAATGACAAGTTCTCACCATTCATGCACCATGTCAAATGTCCAGTCAGCTAATAACCTGCATGGACTCTTTAGGGATTGAGCGACAATGTTTCTTCACTGGCATAATCATCTTGGATCACAATGGAAAAACAAGCTGCAAGCTGAATCAGCTGAACAGAGACTCATTTTGTGATTACCCCCTTTATTTCTTATTGAAGTATATGCAAAGCTTAAAGGCATTGTCAGAAATGCTACTGCTGACTGATTTTAACGTTCCATCTAAACGGTCAGGATCAATCAACTGGAACTCTGTGAAATATGAGACGAAAGCAGGTTTCAAAATAGGAGGACAGATTCTTTCTTGTCTTACGTTTCTAGGTTACTGCCATAAATTTCTAGCTTCATCAATGAACTAGTCAGGACTCGGGAGTCAGGTTTTGATAATCACTGGGACCATAACTGGCGAATAGCTCCGCAAGCAGCAAATTCTTCCTCCTAGGATTGCATCTCATGTCTCGGCAGAGCTGATCATTGCAGTATATTTGCAGCATGATGCTGACCCAAATACCTTTTATATTTGTCCTGCACATAGGGACACGTACAGGTTTCCCACTTCCTTGCCTCATCCTCCATCTCTCTTATTGTTGGTAGCTCAAACTGTCCCGCCAAGAATTGCGTGAGCCACTTACTTCTATTGGAAAAAACTCATATTAGATTTTGAAGCTGACAAAACTTTAAAGAACCCCAGACTTTGTGTAAAGTTTATCTTACATTAGAAGTCTGCCAACTCTAACAAGTTCCAGATTGAACGCAAGTAAAGAATGAAGACTTAATCGAGACTCAAGATTGTTTTTCTTCAAAGCATCACAAATCATCTTGGAAGGCAAGCTTATTTGGAAAGAATCTAGTTATGGAAACCAAGATCTTGATTGTATAGGCAACCAGAATTGACGGGCTTTCATCTCAATCTTCAAATGGCTCAAGATCTCCTTGATTGATTCTGTCCAACGGGTTGATTGGAAGAATTCCTCTGGAAAGTGCCAACAATCAAAAAGGCATAGAGGAGTATTTAAGGATATTCATCAAGTCATTCGAAAGAGAGCGTAAAAGAAGATTTCCAAAGTCTAAAGCTTTCAAATTACTTGTTCTTTCTCATATAGTGCTCAAATTGTATTCAAAAGAGAGTGGACGTAGGCTTGATTTAAGCCGAACCACTATAAATCTTGAGTTCATTTTCACTTCCCCGAACTCCTTTACTTTATCCGCTCTAATATCTTTCAATATTTTGAGTTAGTTGCTAAAGTCTGAATACTTTTAAAGTTTGTCGTTTACCAAACTTAGTTTTTTAAAGCAAAATATTTTTACTGTTTTTCGAAAAATTGTCTTCTCCCCTATTCACCCCCTCTAAGTGTTTATACTAGTGCTTTCAATTGGTATCAGAGTTTGTGTGCTTGTTTTGTTGAAGTGTTTTACTTCTAAGCTAAAGATCTTCTATGACTAGCATTTTGGCTCCATGATTGGTGGAAAGACAGAGCAACACTAGACCTCCTTATTTTGATGGAAGTGAGTATAATGTGTGGAAAAACAAGATAAAGGTGTTTCTCGGATCCGTAGAGATCCCCTAGAGTGGGATGTTGTTGAAAAATGGATTAATCCTAAAGCAACATCAACTTCAGACCAAGGGAAAGAAGTGATTGATGCTGATGAAACAACATAAGCTGAAATTACCAAGAGATAGGCTCTTGACGCAAAAGCAATTTATTCTTTATTTTGTGCTTTGTCTCCTACTGAATATAACCGAATTTCTTCTTGTGAAACAACAAAAGAGGTTTGGGACTGACTACATGTTACCTATGAAGGAACTGACCGTGTGAAGGAGACAAAAATAAACATTATGCTTGGATTGTACGAAGTCTTCAGAATGAAGCCTGGAGAATCTATATTCGATATGTTTAGTCACTTCACAGAAATTGTGAATGGCCTGGTTTATCAAGGTCAACCAAATTCTCGGCCAATGAAAGTCAACAAACTACACGTAGACTTTCGAATGACTGGAAGCAAATGAAAACTTCAATCAGAGAAACTCAGAGGATCATGCCTTTATTAGTAGACAAATTAATAGGCACACTTCAATCATACGAAGTGGAGCAGATCAATGATGAATTGATCCTAAAGGTAAAAAATCAATTGCTTTAAAGTTTGACTTTGATTCTGACGGTACAGATTCGGATGATGATATGGACGATGTGGAGCTAGCCCTTATGATTAAGAAATTCAGAAAATTGAATAGAAAGGGAAGAAGATTCAACTGGAAGAAGCAAAGCACGCAGAACTCTCAGAAAAGACCAACGAAGGACATTGAAACCAACAAAGATGTTATATGCTTCGAGTGTAAGAAAAATGGGTATATCGACCAAACTGTCCTTTGTTAAAAAAGAAGAAAGGAAAATCTAAGAAGTGCAAGAAAACTCTCAAGGCAGAAACTTGGAGTGACACCAAGTGTGAAGAAAGCGAAGAAGAATTTGCGAACATATGTCTGATGGCTCATTCGTCGGAGTCGACTCGAATCGAAACAAACACTAATTCAAACTCGACAGAGAAATCGAGGTTAGTCACTCAGAAATTCTTGTTAAAGTCTTTAGGTACTTAGATGAACTTTATCTCAATCTTAAATCCTCTCTTAAAACGATCTCTGAACTGAAGAAAAAAAAAAGATAATTCTAAGCTCAGGCAACAGGAAGTTTCTTGGAAACAAAAGTTTGAAAGTTTGAAAGTTTGAAAACAAGTTTTGGCATTTTGAAAGAAAATTCGGATTCCCTTTCAAAACAAAATGTTGTTTTAAAAAGGGAGATTTTAGATATTTCAAAAAGATAGAAGTGCACTCAGATGTTCGAAGTGTAACAACCCAAAACATTTTGAGAATGAATGTCCCAACATTTGAAGACCAATTAAGAAGAATTGGGCAAAGTATGTTTTTAATACTAACCCCGGATCTAAGAAAATCTGGGTACCAAAGAAAGTTTAAGTTTTTCTTTTAACTATAGGTCACTATTAAAAGAAAAGCAAAATGGTATTTGGATGGTGGTTGTTTGAGGCATATGACAGGAGACTCAAGTTACTTCATAAAGCTTGATGGACTAAATGGAGGAAAAGTTTCTTTTGGAGGAAACATCAAAGGGAAGATTATTGGATATGGAACTGTGAAGATTGGAAGTCTGACTATCAACAGTGTTTCCCTAGTGAGAGGTTTAAACTACAATCTTCTGAACATAAGTCAGTTTTGTGACCCAGGTTTTAGAATAAACTTCAAAGAAGGCATTTGTTCTGGAACAAGTCAAGACTTCTCTCAATCATTTACTGGGCAAAGGCATTGCAACATATATCTTCTAGATGTAAATTTGGAAAATTCTCAATGCCTCATTTCTATTCAAGATGAAGTAAGTCTCTAGCATCAAAAGCTTGATCATGTAAATATAAAGCAAATTGCTAAGATTTCTACTGAGAAGTTAGTTCGAGGGCTTCCTAATCTAGCTTGTCAAAAGTATGAGTTATGTACTCCATGTGTCTTGGGAAAACAGGTCAGAAGTTCTTTTAAATCAATCAATCAAGTTTCTACCAGTCGAGTTTTGTAGCTTCTCCATATGGATCATTTTGGACTAACTAGAACTCGAGGATTGGTAGAAAGAAATATCGAGGATAAGTGCTTTGCGGAAGTCCTAAAACTTGTCGGAAAATGCATTTGAATCCTAAAACTTGCAAAAAGTGTAAATGAGTCTTAAAACTTGTCAAAAAATGTTTCATTTGAGTCCTAAAATCGACGCCGTTAGCCTTTTTCGTTAAAAATGCCAACGTGGCATTTAAAATTAATTTTTATTTTCCACATGGCTTTTTTAATGATTTTTTATTCATTTTTAAAAAATGGATTTAAAAACTAAAATATTAGATTTATTCATTTTATCTTATTTTCAACAAAAAAATGAAAATGAAAATTTATTTAAAAAAGAAAACAGTTCAAAAAAAAAAAAAAAAGGCAGCCTCATCGGGAGTCGGCGACAATCACCGAAGGGGCCGGCGATCCTCGGCAAGCTCAGGCGACGGTGCCCAGATCTGGGCACACCGGCCCTCGCGAGGGGCCGACGACCATCGCCCAACCTGGGCAAGGCATCGCCGGCCCTCACCGGGGCCAGCAACCATCGCCCAACCCTAGCCTAGATCTCGGGCGAGCCTCGCCGGCCCCGAGCAAGGGCCGACGAGGTGTCGCCTAGGCTAGCCGATGGTTGCTGGCCTCCCGTAAGGGCCGGCGACGCCTCACCCACCGGGCGACGGTCGCCACCCTCACTCGAGGCCGATGAGCTTTGCCCAAATCTCACCTAGATCTAGCAAGCCTTGCCGACCTCGAGCGAGGGCCAACGAGCCGTCACCCAAGGCGGGCAACGTCCGCCGACCCCACGCGAGGGTTGGCGACGCCTTGCCCAGCCGGCAATGACGACCAGCCCCCAAGAGGGTCGGCGTGCCCCGATCCGGGCACCCTCACCCGAGCTTGGCGAGGGTCGTCGGCCCGCGCCTCGACCCGCGAGGCCTCACCTTGGCCGGGTGAGGGCCAGCCATCTGCACCCAAGGCCGGCGACCATCGCCGGCCCCTTCGGCTCTTGTCACCGACCCTCGACAAGGCTGCCATTTTTTTTTTTTTTTTTTTTTTTTTACTGTTTTCTCTTTTAAATAAATTTTCACTTTTTTAAATTTTTAAATCTAATTTAAATATTAAAAAATTTTAAAAAATCCATGTTGAAAATAAAAATTAATTTTAAATGCCACATTAGCATTTTTAACGGAAAAGGCTAACGGCATCAATTTTAGGACTCAAATGAAACATTTTAACAAGTTTTAGAACTTATTTACACTTTTTGCAAGTTTTAGAACTCAAATGCATTTTTATGACAAGTTTTAGGATTTCCACAACACTTATCCCTAAGAATTTTTGCAAACTTCTGTGATGAATTTGATTTTCAACATGTTTTCTCCTCTCCATACACTCTTGAACAAAATGGGGTTGTGGAAAGGAAAAATAAATTTTTACAAGAGATGGCCAGAACTCTATTGATAGAAAGTAAGATATCCTCTCGTTTTTAGCAAAAGCAGTCT
The DNA here is from genome assembly GCA_014182555.1 of Eucalyptus erythrocorys. Taxonomy (NCBI): domain Eukaryota; kingdom Viridiplantae; phylum Streptophyta; class Magnoliopsida; order Myrtales; family Myrtaceae; genus Eucalyptus; species Eucalyptus erythrocorys. Next base: position 29,309,647 of record CM024602.1, read on the forward strand.
CTACTATCTGTCATATTATCTACGAGTATTTCTAAGGCCTATCCTAGAGAAGACTCCCTATGAAGTATATAAATGGAAACAGCCAAATGTTTCATACTTTCATGTCTTTGGCTGTAATTGCTTCATTTTGAAGAATGCAAATGATTGATTTGGAAAGTTCAAGGAAAAATCAGATAAAGGAATTTTTCTTGGGTATTCCATGTCAAGCAAAGGTTATAGGGTGTTTAATAAAAAGACTTAATATGTGGAAGAATCTATGAATGTCAGATTTCAGGAAAATATACAGATTCAACCAGATCAGGTTCAACTTGAAGAGTCTAAACCAGTTCCAGACTTAACAAAGTCTATTTCCCCCGAAGAGGTTCAGACTTCTGGAGTACAACAACAAGCAGATCAAGAAGACTCAAATGAAACAGAGGATCAACAGACTCTCAAGCCAAATAGAAACTGGAAACACAAGTCAAGTCATCTCAAGGAACTCATCATTGGCAACATCGATGAAGGAATTCGTACTAGATTCAAAGGAGAAGAAGATTCTAGTGCTCTAACACTTGTTTCTGAGATAGAACCAAAAAGAGTAGAAGAAGCATTGTCTGGTGAAAGCTAATAGGTGCTATGCAAGAAGAACTTAGACAATTCAGCATCAATGATGTATGGGAGCTGATTCCAAAACTCAAAGGCAAATTTGTGATTGGAATGAAATGGATTTTCAGAAACAAGATGGATGAGAAAGGAAAAGTGATAAAAATAAAGCAAGACTCGTAGCAAAAGAATACACACGAAAGAGGGGATAGACTATGACGAGACCTATGCACCAATAGCAAGGTTAGAAGCGATTATATTATTGCTTGCTTTTGCATGTTTTCAAAATTTTAGGTTGGTTGTCAAAAGTGCTTTCCTAAATGAATTCATTCAAGAAGAAGTATATGTGGAACAACCACCAAGATTTGAAAATCCAAGAAAACCAAACTCGTTTACGTACTAAAAAGGTGTTGTATGGTCTGAAACAGGCATCTCAAGCTTGGTATGAAAGGTTGAGTAAGTTTCTAACTCAGAATGGTTTTGAAAAAGGAAAAATTGATACTACTTTGTTTATAAAAAGAGAAGGAAAAGAGTTGTTGCTAGTACAGATTTATGTAGATGATATAATCTTTAGTTCTCCTAACGAAAATCTCCACAAGAAATTTTCAAGATATATGTAGGATAAGTTCGAAATGAGCATGATAGATGAGTTAACTTTATTTTTGGGATTGCAAGTCAGACAATCAAATAAAGGTATATTCATTCACTAGGAGAAATATGCCAAAGATCTTATTAAGAAGTTTGGATTGGAGAATTGCAAGAAGACAGAAACTCCTATGTCGAGTTCATCAAAATTGGACAAGGATGAAGGAGGAAATAAAGTAGATTAGAAACTATACAAAAGCATGATCTATTCTCTTCTTTACCTCACTACCTCTAGGCTTGATATTTTATTAAGTATGTGCATATGTGCTATATTTCAGTTTGATCCAAAAGAATCTCATCTAAGTGCTGTTAAGCGCATCATTAAATATGTTGCGACATTTTCAAAGTTGGGTCTATGGTATCCAAAAGAAGGAGACTTCACTCTACTTGGTTAGTCTGACGCTGATTTAACTAATTGTAGAATCTACAGAAAGAGCACATTTGGCACTTGTCAATTGTTGGGAAATATGCTGGTATCTTGGTTCTCAAGGAAGCAAAGTACGTTAGCTTTATCAACAGCAGAAGCAAAATATGTTGCTCTTGGAAGTTGTTCTCAAATTCTCTAGCTAAGACAACAACTACGAAACTTTGGAATAGAAGAATCCTACACCAAGATCAAATGCGACAACACAAATGCTATCAATCTCACCAAAAATCCAATTCTTCATTCAAGGGCGAAGCACATAGAGATCTGAAATTATTTTATAAGGGATCATGTCCAGAATGATGAAATTATGGTTCAATTTATTGAGTCAAAAATCAACTGGTAGACATATTCAAGAAACCTTTGAAGAAAAACTTATTTGAGTCAATTCATAGCAAGCTAAATATTATTTTTCCTGTCGATTAAAGTTTGAAGATGATCGACTTAGAAATTCAAGTTAAGGAAGCCACTTTAGTATGCAAACTCTCTTCAATCTAGGTATTTTAATTTTAGTATGAAATTTCTAAATAGGTATGATTTTATTCGAATCATCGCTTGCCTATTTTATTTTTAGAAATTACTATTTTATTGCTAAATTTCAATTTTTGAATTTTAGCAGTTACCTTTTTTAAATTTGTTTTGAAAAGGTATTTTCTATGACATTTCATTTACCTCTCTTCGATTTCTTTAAATAACTCAAAAATCTTTCTTTCAAGCACAATGTTTTGAAACCCTAACCTCTCTCTCTCTCTCTCTCTCTCTCTCTCTCTCTCTCTCTCTCTCTCGTTTACTCTCAAAATCTCTCTGCAAGTTTCAATCTTTTCTTCACTCGAATATGTCGACGAAATCCTCCAAGTCTATACCCATGTCACACCGTAGAAAATACTCTTGTATAGCAAGTCAAGGTCCGCGGAACATGTCAGAAGGACCAACACATTTCGATCTAACTAGTGAAGAATCTCCCTAGATGGAGGTGCACCATGTTTGTTTTGGGTGGCCACGGGAGGCGGAGACCCAACGTACCATACTCTCTATCCACAAGAACCCCAACTGGACCCGTGAGCTCGTCGTGACTACCATTTGGGTCGATGATGGCCTACCTTAATTGGTACCACACCGATTCAAAGCGTAGTTTCGTCATAGGCTCAATGATGTTCGGGAGGGCCCCTTGGATGGCTTCGACAAACCTACCGTCGATGATGAGTACATGGTGGATTTCAACCCAGTGCATGTTGCCGATATTATAGCTAATATCGAGGTGAACCAATTGCCCGAGGGTGAAGAGCCCGTAGTAGAGGAAGCTAGTCCTCTAGACTTCGACATCCCTAATGGTGTCGTAATAGACCCGGATCCCCGATAGGTACGGTCCAGATAAGGTTAGCCTGGAAGGCCTTTTTGGTTTGGACTCTTCAATATATAAACTTGATGTGTTTATAAAGTATGGTTTTTGTGAATTGATTGTCCTGCTTTTCTATCACATATTTCTTTGATGTCTGGAGATTGTTATTTTGCTTCCGCATGTGCATGAATCAACTGGGTCAATGAGGCATCCTGAGAACGTCGCAATTTAGTCGACCACCGAGGGATGTGCATGTGCTCGAGATTCAGGGTGTGATACCTTCTTGCTACAAACCACCCTCTAGAGGCAACATCTCTCTCCCTCTCTCTATATATAACACCCTCTTATCGCGACCCACTACAATCCTAAGGAAAAAGCTTTTTGGGTTTGGAAGGAAGGAAAATGTCGAGTACGAGGTTTATCGGCTGAGCGCGAGCCTCGCGGAGGCGTACATGATGTGAAGGCTTTACAAGGAGAAGATGAAGAAGAAGATGGCCAAGGTGTTGGGCAATCACGAGGAGAAGAGGACAACGAGTGGACGAGGGGGTAGCTATTTCTCTTTGTCTCGAGTGTTTGGGAAGGCCCATGTCCATCTTTCCTTTGCAGAAGCACCGCACGTTGCTTCCTTGGAGTAGCTCCTCACCAAGAATGATATTTGGCTTTAGCTAGACTTTTCTTCTTTTCCTTCTTTCTGCATGTACAAATATCTATAGCTAAATCACGTCCTGAGAATTCGAGATGATTTTCCCTTTTTCTGTAACTTCCTTTGCTCTTGTTGAGAACAAGATCCTCGCTGTTACAAGTTCATGTCAATGGACAGAAAGAGTGTTCATTACTTCAATTTTACTTGTTAAGTGGCTTCCGAGTGCATTTCTTTTATGTCGCGATGAGTTTTCACTTACTTTTCTCTTGAATCTGATGATTAGATCCTTAACTCTCAAATGGTTAGAGTTGGATCAGTGGCACTATCACGCCCTGAACCCCGAGCACGCAACAACCCCTTCCTTGGTCGATAGAAAGCGATGTCCTAGGACTCATCGCCGACCCTTCATTTTTATTACACATGCGAAAGTGTACAAACAATTTCCAAACAACATAGATAAGGGATAGAAAAGCAGGACAACAATTTTCACAAAACAAACTTTCATAAACACCTCAGGTTCTTATACATAAGGTCTATTTCCAAAAGAACTACTGAGCCACCTATATTCTGGACCCTTCCACTTCAAGCTCTTGATTCTTCATACTATAGACCTGAAAATGATTATACAATAACCAGTGAGATAAAATCTCAACGAGTCCACCCCTATGCCCCTAGTTAGAACACTAACTCAACTCGGGTATCTCTCCAGAACCACCCCACAAACTTATCATGACTAACAACCAACAATCAACAAATCACAACAAATCGGGTCAACTACTAACTACATAGTCGGTTCGCATGCAACCTTCCCCGGTATGCCATACTTGCGCATTGAATCTTGGCATAATACACGCAATGCACATGGCCATTAGATGATGCCATTCATCAATCTTATACAAGTTGCGTCACAAGCGATCTCACCTAGCCATTGCCATACCCTACAAGTTATCGATTCATGCGCGCATGCCATAATTAATGTGATTAACATGTATAACTGGAACTAATGATGCCATGATTCTCATGTGCTCTTGCACTTTAATGCGCCACCTATCCCTCATCAATCGATCGCACGGGTTCCGATTATAAGGTAAAATCGTTATGATAGTCTCATACCGCGTCACACAATTTTACCCCATAATAAGGCCCAACCAACTCAACCCTCACGTGTGCTCTAGTTATTAATAACCTGTCGACCATAGCTAAATTTCCAGTTAGTGATCATCCAACTTCTGCCGGGCTACCAATAAAAATATCCCGCTCCGTCGGGCACGGCTACGTCTAAAACTTTAATTCAAACGATATCCCAAAAGGAACATCAGTCCAGAATCTACTGTGACCGGCTTCCAACTCTCGACAAGTTTCGCCCCCAAACTTCCCTTGGGTTATGGATTCCACTTCGTAATCATGCAAGCACACCATTAAAACTCTCTTCTTATATTTGAGCATTTAACCAATGCATGCATGATGCTTGAAAATACAATTTCAAATCATTTTCCCTAAAGGCGGTCCATTTCAAAGTGTCCCTCGGACAAAGCCTATTTCCCTTTTTGTGAAACTCACTCACTTGCATTCAATTGCATATACTATCAACCAATTACACAATTAAGCAATCAATATCACATATTATCAAGCATAAGCTCTAAGCATGCCAAAAGTCAGCCACATCACCAAGAACAGCTACAAAACCACTACCAATTCTAATTGGCAGAAATGGTCCACTCACGCGTCTCCGTGTGTAAATCCAGAAATCTAATTAAACAAGTTCAGAAAATTCCCAAATTTGAATATGTTGTAAAAGACACATAAACAAACATTTTTCATGCAGACAACTAAACTCAAATCCTTCTAGATTAAGCCCAGTAAATCGCTCAATCTAGCACAGAAACTGTGTCCACTTCCAGAAAGTCTATCTTTCGAAATCAGTTTGGCTCGAGCTTCAAAACTTGTCCATTTAATCTGAAATTTGAATATGTTAAACTATAAGATGTGACAAACAACTTTTGTGAATAAAACATACAAGCACACTTAGGGCGTCCATGGCAACGTTTTTGTTCTTTATTTTTTTTTTTTTTTGCTCCGAGGATTAAAAAAAGAACAGAAATATATTTGGTAATTTCAATTAATTTTTCTATTTCTCATAATAGAAAAAGACATGTGGACCCCTAGAGTGTCATAACTTTGCACAAATTAACACTTAAATGTCATAACCTACGAAAAGTACACTTAAGTACCAAAATCGGAGTAAAAGGGATCACCTAAGTGTCAATCCGGCCAAATTGCACACGTGGCACTTTTTCTGGCAAAGTGAGCCCAAAACAACGCTGTTTTGCACGCTAACGTGGCCAAAGAATACAAAAACGGCGTCATTTTGGGCTAACGTGGTAAAAAAGTATATAAAAATCAAATAAATTTAATTTAAAATTAAATTAGTTAAAATATTTTAAAATAATAATTTTAATATTAGAAAAAAAAAAAAAAAGAAAGGGGGAGGCGGCCGAGGTATGAGCCCTCAACCGTTGCTCGCCGCCTCCCCGCCGTCGCTAGGAAGGGCCGGCGATGGTACGTGGACGGTCGGCCAGGGTCACCGGGCCCGGCCGGGGCCGACAACCCCGGCCAACGGCGGCAAGGGCTCGCGAGCCCTCGCCCGGATCCGGCGAGGGTCGGCAGCCCTTGCCCGGCCTGGCGGGGCGAGGGCCGCCGAACCTCGTCGAATCTATGTGATGGCTTTGAGCCCTCGCTCGCCTGCTGGGGGTCGCCCCGGCGGGCGGCGGCCCCCGGCCCGGTCGGCAAGAGCCATCGACCCTCACCGCCGGTCGATCGGGGTTGCCCGCCCATGGCCAAGGCCTAGTGACCCCGACCGACCCTCCACCCGCCGTCGCCGGAAGGGCCAACGACGGTGAGGAGGTGGTGGCAACGATTGAGGGCTCGCCCTTAGCCGCCTCCCCCTTCCTTATTTTTTTTTAAAAAAAAAAATTAATTTTTTTAATATTAAAATTATTATTTTAAAATATTTTAACTAAATTTAATTTATTTAATTTTTATATATTTTTTTACCACGTCGGCGTGCAAAACGGCGTCGTTTTGAGCTCGCTTCCCCGAAAAAATGTCGCTTGTATTTGGCCGGACTTTGGCCGGATTAGCACTCAAGTGATCCATTTTTTTTCAAATGTGGTACTTAAGTGTACCTTTCGTAAGTTATGGCACTTAAGTGTCTCTTTGTACAAAGTTATGGCACTTTAAGCATTCTTTTGCCATAGAAAAATGACTGGAGAATAGGTTTGCAACAAAAACAACAAGTAGAAAAAAAGTAACTTATTGTTTTTAGGAATAATTTTCAGAAATAAATCACTTTTTTTTCTTTTCATCTTCCTCCTCACCGCTGATCACCACACTATGGCGCAGCCGATGGCGGCGAAGGACATTTGGCGACTGATGGCAGCAAACAACGAATGGTAGTCAATCGGTGGCGGGCAACGGGTGGTGAGAAGAAAAATAAAAGAAGAAAAAAATCTTAAGAAATTGAAAGAAATACGTTGTTACAAAAAAAAAAAAAAAAAAAAATTGTGGACCATCCAAAATCTATTACCGTTCTTTTTCTATTCCAAAAATAGAAATGTTGTGTAGTTATTAAACGTCTTTTTTACTTAAAAATTGTTCTAGGAAATAAAAATAGTAAAAGACTATTTAAAAATATATATTTCCTGAAACAAAAATTTTACCAAATAGGCCATTAGCTAATTGCTTACGTTTATAGCAATTTGAAACTATAAAAATTCAAATCATGAAAATTCAATTTCAATGTGTAACCAAACGCAACTCTCTTCCTATCTCATTTTGGTTGTCCTCTCCTTGCATATCCAAAGGGGCCTCCGTTGTACATATCGCGCCCGCCATCCTGGCTAACGGCTACCGGCTAGTAGAGCCTAGCGTCATTCTTAGCATTAATAACAGCGGGCTAATCCGCTCATCTTGTCGTCTATCTCTCATGATTACAGCTGGCGTGGCCGTTGCAGTTGCCCATAGCGTTACCTTTCTTCATCTTCGCATAGCAGCAGCGGCTGGAGTATGAAAATGGAAACTTTCGTGGGAGAAAGATGAAGAGGAGAATTGAACGCCGTGGGCTTCGTAGGTTCGAAAGTGGAGTGACGCATATAAAAAATTCTAGCCTGTTAAATGAAGGTTTAGAGTTGCCCCCCTTTAGCTTGAGAGGATCCTAATCAGTTGATATTTGGTGATGTTATCGGATTCGACAAGAGAACTATCAAACTCGAAAGTCAAGATGCATCCAGGAGTTCGACTATCGTGGGTCTTTCGATAATTACCCAACGTATTAGTCAGCCAGTGTAATTTCTATTCACAATCCACGTCGAACCCCATTGATTTAGATTTATCAATCTTTCAAACTATAACTACTCATGATAGTGATGTTGGAAGAAAATTGTGTAACAATCTGAGAAATTATCAAAACAGTTCTAATAGCTCCCCACTGGCGGAGCCTAGCATCATTCTTAACATTAATAATGGCGGGCTAAACCGCTTTCCTCGTCGTCTACAGCCGGCGTGGCCGGTGCAATTGACGGTAGCGTCACCTTTCCTCATCTTCGTACAGCAGCGGCAGCGGCAGCTGGAATATGAAAATGGAAACTTTCGTGGGAGAAAAATGAAGAGGAGAATTGAATGCCGCGGGTCGCCTTCGTAGGTTCGAAAGTGGTGTGACGCATATAAAAAATTTCCACACGCTTAAATGAAGGATTTAGAGTTGGCCCCCTCTGGCTTGAAAGGATCCTAATCAGTTGAATTTTGGTGATGTTATCGGATTCGACAAGAGAACTATCAAACTCGAAAGTCGAGATGCATCCGCATAGTTCGACTATCATGGGTCTTTCGATAATTTCCCGACGTATTAGTCGGCCAGTGCAATTTCTGTACACAATCGACATCAAACCCCATTGATTTAGATTTATCAATCTTTCAAACTATAACTACTCATGTTAGTGACGTTGGAAGAAAATTGGGTAACAAACTGGAAAATTATCAAGACAATTATAAACTTATTATAATTATGCTAATTCAATTCTAAACCTATTGCATTTGTATCAATTTAGTCCATTTGACCAATTTTGCTTGCCGGTGTTGACGTGGACATCGACCAATGCTAACGTGACTTTTTATTTTATTTTATTTTATTTTGAATTTTTCCTTTTTTTCCACTTTGTTTTTGTTATTGTTTTTTTTTTTTCCTTTTTCCTTTGCCTAGTCGCCGGAGCAGGCAATAGCTAAGGCCAACAAGGTCAACATCGTCAGCCACGGGTGAGGCTCGTGCTCACCATCATTAGGCGATGGCTAGTCACATCATGGCTAGGCGAGCTCAAGCTTGCCCATAGTCCTAGCAAGGCATGACCTTGCCAAATCTAGGTGAGGGTGAGGGCGGCGAGGTCCAGGTTGCCCGACCATGGTGAGGCTAGGTCAAGGCATGACCTCTCCCAGTGACGGTGAAGGCGAGCTTCACAAATGGCCGAGGATCGGCTAGAGGAAGAAGGAAAGGAAAAAAAAAGGCAAAAAATAAAAGAAAACACATAAAAATTGCCACATCACATTGGCCAAATAGTCAATGCCAGCCAATGTTCACATTAATACCGGCCAATCAAAATTAGCCAAATGAACTGAATTGATACAAATATAAAATGTTTAGAATTGAACCAGCAAAAAAAGTGGGGGTTTATGACTAAATTGATAAACTTATAATAGATTTATGATTGTTTTGGTAATTTTTCCCGTAACAAACTGATTACACATGCCATCTATCACATAGAATTCCTCTCTCAAGACCCAAAAACTTTTAAGCTACTCTTAAAATTAGTACTTAGCGTCGAACCTATATATATCCGCACACACTACAAATTAAGACACCAAACCACATCCAAAATGGAGGTCGCAGTGGTATCCAGGGAATTCGTGAAACCATATAGTCCCACACCAAATCACCTCAAAATCCATAAGCTGTCCCTTCTTGATCAGTTCATGCCTACTGGTTACGTTCCCTTGGTCCTTTTCTACACCATCGAAGAAGCTGATCGAGCCGCCACAACACCCTCACGCATGGTACAACTTCTGAAGCAATCTCTGTCCGAAACTCTACCGCTGTTCTATCCCTTGGCGGGGAAGATCAATGGCGACGGCCTCTCCATCGAGTGCGATGACAAGGGCGTTCTCCTTGTTGAGGCCAGGGCCGAGTTTGCCCTATCGCGGCTACTTCACCAGCCAGACTTCGAAACGATCAGGAAATTCCTGCCTTGCGCTGCTGCATGGAGAAGAGCAGAAGCGGGAGATCGTGTGGCGATGGTTCAAGTGACGGCCTTCCCCTGCGGCGGAGTTGTGGTCGGCGTGCTCATTGCGCACGCCGCAGCCGACGGGACCGCTTTTGCCACTTTCCTCAAAGGTTGGGCAGCCGCGGCCCGCAAAACCGGCGAAGCACCGCGTCCCAGCTTTGATGCGCCCACTTTGTTCATCCAAAAGAAATCATTCTCTGAGGAGATCTGCTTCTTTACCGTGTGTCCTGTCAACAGAGGCAGGTACAGAAATGACAAAATTCTGATATGGTAATGCATGCCAGGGAAAAGATGATAAGAGATGAAAACCCTAAGTTTTATCTTGGTAACTTTTCGCATCCTCCATTTTTGAAAATATACGGTTTTGCATGCCAATTCTCTTTTTACTCAGAATTTTTCATCAGTACATATTATAATTTTATCACGAATTTGTCATATTTCTACCCAAATTAGTGATGTCATACTTTTAGCTATCACCCCGACAAATAAACAAAGAAGCTAACTAAAAGACCCTTCTCTCGAACTAAGCTTCCCAGCATCACAATCTAATTCTCGTTAACTCTTGAGAAGAAACACTCAACGTGATGACCATTTGAATATGGAAATCCACTTATAAATAAATGTGAAAGCCCTCTTCCATCTATCAAGTTGAGATCTTCCATCTATCTAAAACATTCTTGATAATGCTTACATCCTCTGTATTACCGCTAGTGTTGGCATAGAGTTCGCCAATGCTTATTCCCTAGATATTGTCATTGTTTATTCTCTAAGAATATAATCTCATAACCTGGGGGACTTCTATCACCACACAACATTGCTCCATCAGGCTTTCAGCCATTGCAGACCATTCCCCGCTGCCAATGTTCTTTTAGATAGAGATCCAAATCCTAGAAGGCTTTTAGAAGTAGCCCCCGCGTTCAAGAGGAAACAGGAGTGTTCAGGTAGTAACTATGAGGATGATCTCTAGCTACTTATGAACCGTGCTTCATGGGTCCTCTTCCATGTAGTGTATGACTTAGGATGTACGAGATTTACATAGATCTCTACTAAAACAAGAGGAAGCTATCCAAATGCTCGAACTTTGAAGAACAGGTAATTTGCATTGCACAAACATTTCATAAGTACCTTTTAAATCCATGCATGGGGTACGTTATCATATTGAACTAAAAATTGCGTCATTTGGTGATAAAATAAATTCATTGGTGAAATTCATGTTGTACAGACGGTCCTATGATCATAACATGTATGTACTTAAAAATAAGTAATTATTACCGAAAGTGCACATGTGAATGTAAAGTTGCAATCTTCCATTGCTTTAAAGTTTATAATAAGACACTTGGAAATTCTCTTTCCAATAAGATGAGTTTGGATTCATAACAGTGTTGCCTGAAGTTTTTCTATTGCGTACAAATGGGTAACATTTGGCGATATAGTTACATAGGAGGAACACTTAGGACTTACCATCGACCCGTGCCAACCCACCGTGCCAAGCCTAGGCATAGACTGCTCGGGCCATTTTTCTTTATTTAAACATTAAAAAATATATTTTTGTATAAAATATTAATTATTGTGCTCATTTCATAAATCATTAGTAATTGTGACATGATAGCAAACTAGCAATAATTAGTGCATTTGATGATGCATTTTATTTATTTTTGTTAAATTGTAAAGATCACGTTGAAATAAATTTAGCGTAATGAATAAGTGATATATAATTACGCGTACTTCATTTTAGTTGATCAATATTGGCATCACCCTTGCAAGGTATGGTACAAAGAGATTCGTGTTCGACGCATCGGCCATGGCAAGACTCAAGGCCAAAACAGCTAGTGTGGGAGTGCAAAACCCGACTCGCACCGAAGTCGTCACGGCTTTGATGTGCAAATCACTAACGGCCACAATGACCAAGGTATCCGGCCTCGACAAACCGGTGGTGTTTCCCAACGCCATGAACCTCCGCAGAAGAGCCGTCCCGAATTTCCACGATGACTCAATGGGGAACTATGTATGGCTGCCAACTTTCCTATGCCAACTCGAAGAGAAGGATTATGACGGCCTGCCCAGCCTTATTGGCTGGCTCCGAGAAGCGAAGAGCAAAATAGACGGCGAATTCGTGAGAGGCTTGGAAGGCGACGGCGGATTGAATGCGATACAGGACGCCCTTAGGGAATTGAGGGAGTCTCTAGCCCGCACGGATCGACTCGTAACGTTCTCGAGCTGGTGCAACTTTGGTCACTACGAGATCAACTTCGGGTGGGGGAGGCCGGCATGGGTGAGCCCGGTTGGTTTCCCAGAGGAATCGGAAAACTTGATCGGGAACCTTGTGCTTCTGTTGGACACGAGGTGCCGCAAAGGAGTCGAAGCGTGGGTTTTCATGGACGAACAAGAGCTTGAAGTGCTGGAACAAGACGAGGAGCTGGCAGAGTACGCTTCCATAAATCCACCTGTTTCGGAGATCGAGGATTGATGATGGTCTACGGTCTGGTTCTCCATGATATGAACTCGTTCAAGCCTTTTAATTTTGTGTTTCGGGTTACTGCAAAAGGAAGTCTTCGTCTTCATATGAATAAAGTAGAATCATTAAAATAAATCAGAATCATGCGCGCTAACTTAATTTTGGTTTTTATCTTTCATTTCAATAATAAGTACATTAAACATCTTAAAACTTATCATAAAAGTGTAATTGAGTTCTAAAATTTACCAAAAAAAAAAAAAAAAAAAAACATCTTAAAACATTATCACGAAAATGCAAAACTTTCAAAAAATGCAATCAATGAAAATATTTTGATTGGATCAATTTAATAAGTTTTAGAATTTAATTGTATTTTTTTTTAATTTTAGGACTCAGTTATATTTTTATAACAAATTTTAAGACTTAATTGTATTTTTTAAAAGTTTAAAATTCAATTGTACTTTCGTGATAAATTTGAGAATTTTCAATATACTTATTATCTCTTCATTTTAATTAGCAGTGTGGAGACTAGATGTTGCTAGTATCTTGTAATCTTTGTGAGTGATGCAAGCATCACTTGTTACCGTTATTATTTCCATTGATGTTATGATTCTTGTGAAAATAGGTAACAAGGCTGACTGGGTTTTGATGAACAGCTTCTTGTCTTGTGCTTCTGCTTTTGAAGTAATTACGACTTTCTGCTGTATTACCTCCAAAAAAAAAAATGGGCGACTCTCAATCAACCGAATTTAGATATGTTCTCTGGACGAAGCTAAGGCATAATTGCATATGAATTTTACATAATGTTGCCGTCATAATGAGATAGAGGGCTAGGTGGAATCCAAGCGCGGCTCAAATTTAAAAAATGCTTGTGGCAGTTGAGGAGCTCATGAAGAGCCGTGAGGAAGTAGCAATGACGTTTAAATTCTAGTGAAGTGGTGGTGACTTGACTCAACATCAAGCTAAAGTGAAAATTTCTATGACGTGTCTCGAATTTAAATTCATGAAGAAAGAATGAACGATCTAAAAAGGTTTCTTAATTTTAGTTGTCCTAATTTGAGTAGGTTTTCTATTTTTATTGATCCCACTGTACTCCTACTTTAATTTTTACTTTCAAATTTTTGTCATCTCTTTTTATAGGACATGAAAGTCGAAATTCACATATAATGCTAAATCATCCACAATCTAACCCTCCAAAAAGATGGAAATTCGAGTTCCTATTTCCCCTTTCTTATATGAGAAGGGTAGCCACTAGGACAAGTTCAAGTGGTTTAGTAGGTTTTGTAGTTTGAGTCTTCCCATCAATCGATACATGGATTGTAGTTATAGAGCACTAGGGCAAAACAAGAGAAGCTTTTGGTCGTAACAACTTATTATACGGCATATTCTTCATTTACATTATGAAGAAAGTACAAGTGTTTCAAAGCCAATAAATTTTGTAATAAAATTGGTGAATCACTTTGTGAGATTAAAAAATTATCTCATGTGTAATTATGAGATAGCTAAATATTATGTGAGTGACTAGTATAATTGAGGATTAGAATACACAAAAAGTGTTAAAGTGACTTGAGTGTACTTGTTATTTTCCATGTATCGATTGATTCATGGTGGAATCTCGCGCTTTTCTCCACATGAAATAATTCTCACTGGCCAAACCAAGTAAATTCAATATTTGATTTATTTTTTTCGTTTTGCTTATTTTGTTGTTACACATTTCGTGATGGTAATGTGTTGCCATAGCTAATTGTTTTTTGCAAGTAAAGACATATAACGGATGCAAATAGTTGAATATTACCGGTGACTAAGGCTGTATTTATTTGAGGGAAATAATTTTCCACAAATTAGTTTTCCAAACTCACTTATATGATTTTTGCTAAAAATTATTAATCAATGAAAAACCATTTACGGTAAAAGGAAATATGTATTTTTACAGTCGAGAGTACGAGGGAGCCTTGGCTACGTAGCCATTGGCAAGCGTCAAGGGACTCGGATCCATGGAAGCCAATGTCCGGAGCTCTCCATCGCCTTCCAGAACGGCCATCTCCGCTTCGTCCAACGTGACCCAAGCTTCGATCCCATCGCCTTCTCTTGTGTCGGCCAAAATCATGAGGTTCGCGAACACCGGCCCGCTCACCCCGTAACTGCTAACCCACACGGGCTTTCCCCACCCGAAATCGACCTCGTTGAACCCCAACTTGCACCAGCTCGAGAGCCCCAAGTGGTCGGCCCCGTCCTCGGAGGTCCCAGCGCTGCTCATTTCCTTCAGAGATTCCATGATCCTGCCCCTCCTGTTCGCGCCCCTCAGCTGTTCGACGAAATGACCGTCGATTCTTGAAATCGAGCGCTTGACCTCATTGACCAGAGCACGCAGCGATCTGTCCATATTGCTCGCGGACTTGGCGCTGGCTATCCAGAGGATATTTCCAAGGGAGCAGTCGGAAAGGGGCGGCTCGATCCTCTTCCGCAGGTTCACGAGGTTGGTCAGGATGGAAGGCCTTTGGATGCCGTTTCTTCTCTCCGTGGCGGCCGCCATGCAGCGTTGCCATATGAAGGCCGAGACTGACTCAACAGTGGTTGGGCATTTCGAGTCGGAGCCTTTTGCTTTGGCCTTAAGGGTGGCTATGGCCGAGGCGTCGAATAAGAATCTCCGGGTTATGGGCTTGCCCGTTTTGAACGACGAGCCCCATGCGACCATAGACGTATCTCTAAGCCATAAGTCCTCAGCTGGGAAGAGAGACGCCGCAGAGAAGTCAGGGATCACTGCCCTGTCACCCCGGGCGGCAGCAGACCACCCTTTGAGGAAGGTGCTGAAGGCAGCACCGTCGAGAATTTTGTGCGTTATGCATATGCCGATGGCGATTCCGCCGCACTCAAAAATGTTGGCTTGGATATTGGCGGCACGGGTCCCTGAATAAGTTTCTTTCTGCACAAGATCAATCGGGAGGAACTTGCACAACAGCAAGAGGTCTGGGTGGGCCAGCAATTCCAATAAGGAGCAATCAACTCGTGCTTCTGCATAGTAAGCTCCTTTGTCGTCACAATCAATGGTGAGCTCGTCCTTGAGATTGCCGGCGAGTGGGTAAAAGCGGGCCAAGGTCATCGACAAAGATCTCTTCAGAAGCTCTAATTTGGCTGGGACATCACTACGTCCGAGGTGAGCGTCCGGAGAAAAGAAGAGGATGACAGGACCGTAAGGAGAAGGAATGAGCTGGTCAAGTAGACAGAGTTTGTGAGTCCTGAGGTGAGGGGGAGTTGGGGATGAGGGCTTTATGTGCTCTCTGGAAGTGATGATAACTTCCATGATTTATGGCGTTATTTCACTTACTTTTCCATGGAGATGGCGAGTAGAGCTGATTCAGCTCCCGCATATATGAGCAAAGGGCGTATTCCACACTATGTTGATGGAAGTGGATGACTTACGCAAAAAGACGAACAGAACAGGTGCAAGCACGTCAAGGTTTCAGACCATCTGCTCAGCCATTGAACAGATACGATGTCCCAATCAAAGTCGGCTCATCATGGAGATTCTATTGAATTAACAAATCAAAAGGGAAAAAATCAGCATGGTTGTCGAGCATAATCTTCTACAGATCAGTATAAAGATGACATATCAACGTCCACTTAAGCTTTATCCGCTAAGCCGTGACGATGGATGTGAGAGAGTCAAAAGAGGCTGCGGAGACCAGCACGTCAAAGGAGATGCGACGATATAAGACACAGACGTGAGCGTTGATATTTTCTAAAGATTTCTAAAATATTTATGTCGCGTTGAAAAAAGGGGGCTCGGGTTTTACTTTTGTCAAGGCTCGTCCTGCTGAATGTGAACGGGTCCCTTTGCTCAGCTGCCCCTCTGGAAGATTGATGAATTTAGTCGCGGTTCCAACGTCATGTCCCGTCAGTACTACCGGCGTCGACCGCGCAAGTTGCTCGCGGCGGCAAAGAAACGAAGAGGTCAGACCGGAACAGCAGCTCCAGCCGCGAGCAAGCAACCGAGAGAGCATGCCATCTGAAAGGAGAGCATAGCAACCCAGGTGGGGCGTTGGCGCCAGTTCGGGCAATCCGATCCAGCTGATAAAGCGGGTCATTTTAAATGGATCGTGATTTGACCGACTCATACCCGACACTATTCAAATCGGGTTGATCCTTTTTGCCCATGTTACCAAACGCTGTAACTTTTTGACCAAAAAAGAAAAACGTGACAAAAGCACTTAAGCGTTGTTATTAAGCGCCTAGGACTAGGAAAAAAAAGATCTTCAAATTGCAGGATCTCCACAACTTAATTAAACTACTAGTTAAGTTAGCTCTAGTTCTTACACTTGCGATGTTACGACCTAAGTGACACCAACACCGACATACAACATGCGACATTACAGGATATGATACGCCGACACACTGTTTGTAAAAAAATAAAGAATTTCGATATGTTGGGACACGTTGTACATTAAATAAATATTTATATTTTATCATTTTTATGATTATTTCAATCAAATTAATTTGATTTAAATTTCATAAATAAATAGATAATAATAAAAGTCTAGAATGAATTTACACTAAAAATAGTAATCTACTATTTATTAATATTATTCATTATTTCAATTTGACTAATTCAATTCCATTCCAATAATTCATAAAACTTGGAGAAAAAATAAGTAATTTACATTTCGGATTTGCATGTTAGAAATGTCGAAAGAGAAGAGAAAAAACTTGGGGTATGAATTATATATTACGAAAAGTGAGAATTAGAAGTAAATAGAAAATGAAGTTTTCTTTTTCTTCGTTTTTTATTTTTATTTTTTCTCATATATATATATATATATATTTGACCCCCCATTTATTGAAAACTTTTAAAATTAACCTTGCGTATCATAATCATGTGTCAGAAACTTGCATTTCAAAATTTCAACTCAAGTATCGAAAAGTATTGAGAAAGTTGATTAGATGTCAAATTTTTCGACATATATTGATCAGGTGTCCGAGAATGTTAAACACGTATCAAAGTATCTGATACTATAAGAAGGCTCTTATAAAGTGTCAGTGCTTCCTAGGTTACAACGAGTTTCCTTCAAATTATGACCATAATATTTCTAGCCAGAAGTATTTTTTTGTTCCAGAATTAAGTTTGGAACAAAAATCCATTTAGTAACTTTTTTTTTCCTATTTTTTGAACAAATTGTTAGCCTAGACCTAAATAGAAATGAGAAGTTAAAATTTTCTACTTCTTCATTTTTGGAACAGAAATAAAAAATAAAAGCTACTCTCATCGTTTGCCCTCATCACTAGCTAGCCATGCACCAGCAACTACCCACTACTGCCTATTGCCGTCTAAAAGGGAAAAATTTTGTATCGTTATTAAACATGTATTTTTGCCCAAAAACTTATTTGGAAATAAAAATAGAAGAATCTATTTCTAGCTATATATTGATTTTTGATTCAGAATAGTTATTATTTTCACTCTAAACTTGTCATGTTTTCCTCAAATTCTATAAAATTTCATCCTGACGTTTTTTTTTTTTTTTTTTTGGTCGGTATCTTGACATGTTAAACACCAAAACAACTAACGTGTGCCCCCAAGATATCGTGAATAGCTCTAATTATTAATTCGAGATTGAAGATAAAGTCGAACTTTTTGACGTACAGACACGGCGAGCATAATAAAATCCGTGAACCCGCCTTATCTTCCCGGCCGTTGGAAGAAAAGAGTATGACAATAGACAGATCCGAAAATGGCGGTAGCATAAGACATTATTACCCTGTTCCCTTCTTGACGTTAAGTTGCTATCAAAGTAGGACCAGATACCTTTAAAAACCAGAGACTGTCGCCCTCATTCCATCAGAACTTGCTCTATTGTGGGTTTTTCGATGACGAGTGTGCCGCCTCTTTTGTCCCTACAGACGAGCAATTGCCATTGCGGATGGCCACACACCGTTTGTCTACTTGGAATGATCGCTTAGTTTCGCTTTCTCTGTCATTAAAAAGGAGAAGAAAAACTTTTAGAATTAGCTTCGATAACAAAACGACTTACTTGAAGCTTGATGCCAAGAGCTTGCTCGTAGGTCTCATGGAATTTCTTGTCCCCTAGATGCTCTGTCGGAAAGACGAGTAGAGAAACAGCAAAAGAGGAACAATCGGGATTAAATAGCAAAAGAATTGTGCAGAATTGTCTTCATATAGGTGAAAAAAAATGACCGTTCGATGATGAACTTCATAAAGGATAGTTGGTGTCATGCAATTTGGCCAAATCTACCTCTATGGCATCATGAGATGCCATCGATTTTATGGAATACATCCAAATGGTAAAATGACAAGTTCTCACCGTTCAAGCACCATGTCAAATGTCCAGTCAGCTAATAACCTGCATGGACTCTTTAGGGATTGAGCAACAATGTTTCTTCACTGGCATAATCATCTTGGATCACAATGGAAAAACAAGCTGCAAGCTGAATCAGCTAAACAGAGACTCATTTTGTGATTACCCCCTTTATTTCTTATCGAAGTATATGCAAAGCTTAAAAGGCATTGTCAGAAATGCTACTGCTGACTGATTTTAACATTCCATCAGGATCAATCAACTGGAACTCTGTGAAATATGAGACGAAAGCAGGTTCCAAAATAGGAGGACAAAGATTCTTTCTTGTCTTACGTTTCTAGGTTACTGCCATAAATTTCTAGCTTCATCAATGAACTAGTTAGGACACGGGAGTCAGGTTTTGATAATCACTGGGACCGTAACTAGCGAATAGCTCCGCAAGCAGCGAATTCTTCCTCCTCGGATTGCATCTCATGTCTCGGCAGAGCTGATCATCGCAGTATATTTGCAGCATGATGCTGACCTAATACCTTTTATATTTGTCCTGCACATAGGGACACGTACATGTTTCCCACTTCCTTGCCTCATCCTCCATCTCTCTTATTGTTGGTAGCTCAAACTGTCCCGCCAAAAATTGCGTGAGCCACTTACTTCTATTGGAAAAAACTCATATTAGATTTTGAAGCTGACAAAACTTTAAAGAACACCAGATTTTTGTGTAAAGTCTATCTTACATCAGAAGTCTGCCCACTCTAATAAGTTCTAGATTGAATGCAAGTGAAGAATGAAGACTTAATTAGACTCAAGATTATTTTTCTTCAAAGCATCACAAATCATCTCGGAAGGCAAGCTTATTTGGAAAGAATCTACTTATGGAAACCAAGATATTAATTGTATGGGCGATCAGGATTGACGGACTTTCATCTCAATCTTCAAATGGCTCAAGATCTCCTTGAATGATTCTGTCTAACGGGTTGATTGGAAGAATTCCTCTGGAAAGTGCCAACGGTCAAAAAGGCATAGAGGAGTATTTAAGGATGTTCATCAAGTCATTCAAAAAAGAGAGCTTGAAAGAAAAATTCCATCTAAAGCTTTCAAATTACTTGTTCTTTCTCATATAGTGCTCAAAGTGTATTCAAAAGAGGGCGGATGTAGGCTTGATCTAAGCCGAACCACTATAAATCTTGTGTTCATTTTCTCTTCCCCAAACTCCTTTACTTTATTCGGTCTTATATCTTTTAGTATTTTGAGTTAGTTGCTAAAGTCTGAATACTTTCAAAGTTTGTCGTTTACCAGACTCAATTTTTAAAAGCAAAATATTTTTACTGTATTTCGGAAAATTGTCTTCACACCTATTCACCCCCTCTAGGTGTTTATACCAGTGCTTTCAATTGATATCAGAGCTTGTGTGCTTATTTTGTTGAAGTGTTTTACTTCTAAGCTAAAGATCTTTTATGACTAGCATTTTGGCTCCATGATTGGTGGAAAGACAGAGCAACACTAGACCTCCTTATTTTGATGGAAATGAGTATAATGTGTGGAAAAACAAGATAAAAGCGTTTCTCAGATCCAGAGATCCCCTAGAGTGGGATGTTGTTGAAAAATGGATTAATCCTAAAGCAGCATCAGCTTTAGACAAAGGGAAAGAAGTGATTGATGCTAATGAAACAACACAAGCTGAAATTATCAAGAGACAAGCTCTTGACGCAAAAGCAATTTATTCTTTATATTGTGCTTTGTCTCCTACTAAATATAACCGAATTTCTTCTTGTGAAACAGCAAAAGAGGTTTGGGACCGACTACATGTTACTGATATAGGCTAGTGAATCAACCTAGAGGAGGGGTGAATAGGTTATTACAAAATTCTTTTGGAATCTATTACCATATAATACTTTAATATAGAGAATATATCAATAACAAGTAGATCATGCATTCATAAAGTAAATAGAGTAGGGTAAAAGAGAATTTACACAATGATTATAGTGGTTCGGCTTATTCCAAGCCTACGTCTACTCTCCACGCTGGCAGCCAACTGGCTGTAATCACTATGTAGCAAATGAGAGCTGTTACAAATTACGAACTAGACTTCTCCAGCAGAAAGTCTCTCTTACAGCTTCTTGCTGTATCGCACTATAATTAACTCTCTTTGATGCACAATTTGAACACGAGAAATTTTAGAAAATAAGAGATTTCAGAGGTTCCAATATCGAGATTTTTCTATCAATTCTCTCCTTATTTTCGAGCAACACCGATCCACCTTAAATAGCCTCCGTCCCACCACACCCATTGGCACTTTCCAAGAATTCATCCAATCAACCCGTTGGACTGAATCAATTTAAGTGATCTTCACGTCGCCAAAAATATAGGTAAAAAAATAGCTCGTCAATCCTGCTCGCCCATACAATCAGGATTTTGAGTTCCCAAAATTAGATCCTTCCAAAAATTCGCTTGATCTTCAACAGATAAAATCCGAAGAATAAATCTTCCATGCTTACGATTACAGCCAAAAATATTCCATGGATAAGTTAGGGAATATAATATCCAAATCTTACTTTCCTTAACCATAAAAATAACCTGCTGTCAGCCTGTCAAAATCGCAAACTGTCTTCAGACTTAGATTTTGGGTCTAGAGGTCTTCAGATGGAAACTAGGTCTTAACTGTCTTCAGACGGAAAAACTTCAGACTGAATTTTGGGTCTGACTGTCTTCAGACGGAAAACCTTTGGGTCTTGAACTCTTCAGACTTAACCGACGAGTCTTGAATTCTTCGGACTTTGCTTGACGAGACTGCTTTTTGTCAACTTCAAAACTTCAAGGGATTTTTCTTCAACAATCTCCCCCTTTTTGATGGTGACAAAACCCTCGGCGGAGATTTGCGAATTTGAAACTGCAAAGAGAACTCATATATACTTTGAGGATTATTTCTGCAAAACAGAGAATGTTAGTCCAATAACAATTATCCTCACAAATATAATGATCCTGCAATGCAAATTCACAAGTCTAGAAATCCAAACATCAAATCAACATAAGGTTATAGAGTTCAAATAAACAGCCCAATCCAAATCCAAATCAAAAATAAAAACAGTCTAAGCAAAATAAAAGTTCAAAACAAATAAACAAACTTCAAATCTGCAAAACTCTCCCCCCTTTTTGTCCCATCAAAGGAGGTAGAGTGAATAAAGGATGATTTTGAAAAAGATTTAGGGCTCTCCAGGGATGCGAACAAGCTGAAATTTGCTGAGCGTCTGTACTGTCTTCTCAAGATTAGCAAGAGCCTCCTTCACTGAAATCAACTCTGCACTGTTCTGATTTGATTTCACTTGAGCTCTAAGTGCATTGATCTGATCTTGCATATTCACAGAAGTACTTAGCATTGCCTTCTTTAAATCCCTCAGCTCAAAGGCCATTCCAAACACCTGCTTCTTTAGGTCCAACATAACATCTAACAGTTGTGTAAAAGCTGTCGAGTTAGTATTACCTCCACTAGGACCAGCAGATTCA
Source organism: Eucalyptus erythrocorys (assembly GCA_014182555.1). Classification (NCBI taxonomy): domain Eukaryota; kingdom Viridiplantae; phylum Streptophyta; class Magnoliopsida; order Myrtales; family Myrtaceae; genus Eucalyptus; species Eucalyptus erythrocorys. Next base: position 29,331,870 of record CM024602.1, read on the forward strand.
GTTCTTGGAGTTTGAAAACTTGGAGCATCCTTCTCAGCCATTTCCTTCTCTAATGGAGAGGATTCTTCATGCTCTGGGAATTGAGATGCGTAGACCTCCTCAATGTCAGCACGTGACCTACTCACATCACTAAAATGTAAAGGCGAAGTCGTTCCTTGATCCACAGCAACTCCCCCTGTGTTGATGCCAATGGGTGGAGTTGAATAATCCTTGCTCACTTCCATATCAGCACTGTGATGTTTCTCGGTCTCTTCCCCAGATTGAGCAAATGATGGCTCAAATCCTGCAGCCATATCCTCCTGCATTCTGCTCTCCTCTTCATCCTTCTTCCTTCTTTCTTCTTATTCTCTTCTCATTTCTTCTTCTTCTTCTTCTTCCCTTCTTTTTTCTTCTTCTTCTGCTTTCCTCTGTCTTTCTTCTTCTTCTCTCTGTTCCTCTTCTCTCCTTCTCTGTTCCTCTTCTCTCATTTTTCTTTCTTCTTCTCGTCTCTTCCTTTCCTCTTCTCTCTTCCTCTGTTTCTCTTCCTCTTCTCTCTGCTTCTCGGCTTCCTTTTCCTCTGCTTCTTTCCTTGTCCTCTCTCCAGCCTCTGTTCTCGGGACCGACCGGACTCCTCAATCTTGAGAGAGCAGACAAAGTCATGGCATCATCAAATTCTTCCTCATCCTCTTCGTCCTGCAGGATGATTTTTCGACGCTTTTTCTCAGCCATGGGCTCTTTGCCCTTTCTCTTTGAAGAAGCAGTAGGGATCTCCTTTGAAGATGTCTTTTCCCTTAACCTTTCCACTGCAGCATTTAGTTCTGGAAACTTCATCTTCATCACCATCTTGTAACCAACAAGCATCAGACTTAAATTGGTCAGGCATAAAGGTGCAGGAATTTGAATTTCAAAGTGCCTCAACAACTTGGTGATGATCGATGAATAAGGCAATTGACCCTTATCCTTAACCATTCTGTACATGTGGAAAAGAATAACATGTGGGAGAGAAAAGGGTCTGCCTTGGTTGATGGCAAACATCAGCTTGGCTTCGGTCTTGGAGACATCGGTCTTCGAGATTGTTTTTGGCCTGATACAGTTGATGATGATTTTGTGCAACAATACATTTGTGGCATTCATCCTTGTATAGGATATTTTGCCCTCTACTGTTCTGTCACGCACAATCTCCAGAGTTGCAAAGGCTGTAGAGACTTTTATTGGTTGGAAACTCCTTCTCTCCACTCCAATAACATCAGCCAAAGTGTCAACATCAACTATATAATCCTTATCCATAAAAGAAAAGGACAACCGATTCGCATCCAAAAACGACAAATTTGAGTAAAAATATGCCGTAAGTTCATAATGTGCATTTGTCGTATCCGTGTAGAACTTCTCCAACTGCAGCCTAGCAAACTTCTCTCTAAGATTTATTCCCAACGAATCAAGGAAGTTGAAGTCCACACTTCTTGGATTTACTACACCCCTCTTCAACAACTTGGTGTAAACTCGCTCATGCTCTTTAGACCGAAACAAACTTCTCGAAGGACAAACAGAGTTCACAGCCACACCCAATTGCGGCTGGAACTGAGAGAAAAGTCTTTCATCATCATCTAGGGTCTGACTTGCAGTACTGTAAAGCGGATCACTTGGAATGTTTTCAAGTGTCCTTTGTGCAGTTCCTTCCTCAACAAGTTTTAACTTCTCCATCTCCATCAAGAAGATATACTCACTTTTATATCCTCTTTTTTTCAAAAAATCCTCAATCGTCTTTAAACTCGTTCCTCTAGCCTTTAGTCTACTGTAAAGATCAAAAGCATTCTGTGGTTTAAGGGTTTTTACCGGCTCTGCTTCAGTGACCCCTTCCTCAAAATGTTGACTTTCGGTTTCCCTTCGAGGAGAATCTTCTCCTGTAAGGTCCACCCTTGTAGGACCCTCTGGTTGTCTTTGCGGTCCCCTGCTGGCGATTATGGAAGACTTTCGGGACGACATTCTTGAAGCACAAGCGCAAATTCAACTTGTTCGCAAAAAAGATGGAATTTTTGTCGAGAAAGGTAATGAAACAGGAACGGCAAATGGAGCTTTTAGAGTTTCGAAAGCGAAAGAGAATGAAGATGTATTTCAAAAAGTAGTAGCAGATGAAAGTGACGATTCGAGAGTATAAATAGTATGAGAAAATGAAAATAAAACTGGGATATTGAACCGTTGCCTAAAAGGAAAATAAAAACTGCCAAAAATAAACTTGAATTTTGAAAAAGTAAACTGCCTTTTTGAAAATGTAAACTGCCATAATTGCATGTCAGAAATTGTGTAAAAAGAGATTTTGAAAATTCGAAAAGTAATTAACAAAAATAAGATAATGCAGAGAATACAAAGAAATAAATTACGTAAAAAGACTAAAAGACAGAGTCTGAAAGTGTTCAGACTTTACCTCAGAGTCTGAATTCTTTTCAGACTTTACCTTTGAGTCTAAATGCCATTAGACCTTACGTTAAGTCTGAACGCCATCAGACCTTACGTTGAGTCTGAACTTTCTCAAGACTTTAATTTTGAGTCTGAACATCTTCAAATCTTGCGATACTCAGTCTTGAGCGAATTAATTCAAAGTGAGCCTTTTCTAGGGGCTTTGTGAATATATCTGCTGATTGATTCTTTGAATCAACATGCTAAATCACCACTTCACCACTTTGAACATGATCTCGAATGAAATGATGCTTGATTTCAATATGCTTCGCTCTTGAATGAAGTATTGGATTCTTTGTGAGGTTGATTGCGCTTGTGTTGTCACATTTGATTTCTGTACTTGTTTCCTCAATTCCAAAGTCTCTCAATTGTTGTTGCATCCATAGAATTTGAGAGCAGCAACTTCCAAGAGCTATGTACTCTGCTTCAGCGGTTGAAAGAGCCACGATACCCTGTTTTCTTGAGAACCAAGATACCATCCCGTTTCCCAATAGTTAACATGTACCTATAGTACTTTTTCTATCCACTCTACAACCAGCAAGATCAGCATCAGAATATCCAATGAGAGTAAAATCTCCTTGTTTGGAATACCACAGACCTAGCTTAGATGTAGTTGCAACATATTTAACAATGCGCTTTACAGCAGTCATGTGAGATTCTTTGGGATCAGATTGAAATCTGGCACAAATGCAAACACTAAATATAATATCAGGTCTAGATGCTGTAAGATAAAGAAGTGACCCGATTATACTCTTGTATAGCTTTTGGTCTACACTCTTTCCTTCTTCATCTTTATCCAGCTTTGATGAGCTTGACATAGGAGTTTCTTCTTGCAGTTCTCCATTCTAAACTTCTTGATAAGGTCTTTTGCATACTTTTCTTGATGGATAAAAGTTCCTTCTTTTGATTGCTTGATTTGAAGTCCCAAAAAGAAATTTAATTCACCCATCATGCTCATCTCAAATTCATTCTGCATACAACTTGAAAAATTCTTGCAAAGCTTTTCATTAGAAGAACCAAATATTATATCATCAACATAAATTTGAACAAGTATGAAATTCTTGCCTTCTCTTTTAATAAATAAAGTAGTATCTACTTTACCTTTACAGAAACCATTTTGAATTAAGAAATTACTTAACCTTTCACACCAAGCTCGAGGTGCTTGTTTTAAGCCATATAAAACTTTCTTCAGCTTGAAAACAAGGTTTGGTTTTCTAGGATCTTCAAATCCTGGTGATTGTTCCACATAGACTTCTTCTTGGATATTCCATTTAGGAATGCACTTTTCACGTCCATTTGGAATAACATGAAATTTTTAAAACAAGCAAAAGTAAGAAGTAATCTTATAGCTTCTAACCTTGCCACGGGAGCATAGGTTTCATCATAGTCGATGCCTTCTTCTTGTGTGTAACCTTTTGCCACAAGTCTTACTTTGTTCCTTATCACTTTTCCTTGTTGATCAAGTTTGTTCCCAAAAACCCATTTGGTACCGATAATTGATTTACCTTTTGGTTTAGGAACTAGCTCCCAAACATTGTTGATTTTGAATTGATTCAATTCCTCTTGCATTGCTTCAATCCAACTTTCATCTTTCAATGCATCTTCTATGTTTTTAGGTTCGATCTCAGAAATAAGTGCAAGAGCGCTAGATTCTTCACGCCTTTTAGATCTTGTTCGAATTCCTTCATCAATATTGCCAATGATGAGATCTGCAGGGTGACTTGATTTGTGCTTCCAATTTGTAGTTGGTTTGTCATTTTGATAAGGCTCTTCTTCAGTTGGAACTGCTGATTGGTTTGCGGCTGAATGTCTGAGATTTGATTGTCTTCAAGAGAATTTGTAGACATTTGACTAGACTCATAATCTTCAGGTTGAGTTTGATTTTGTACTGAGTCTTCAAACTTCACATTCATGGATTCCTCCACAGTTTGAGTCCGTTTATTGAAAACTCTGAAGACTTTGCTTGTCATAGAGTAGTCAAGGAAAATTCCTTCATCTGATTTTTCTTCAAACTTACCAATATGATCACTAGAATTCTTTAGGATAAAACATTTACAACCAAATACATGAAAATAAGAAACAATAGGTTTCTTACATTTGAACAGTTCATAAGGTGTTTTCTCTAAAATGGGTCTTAGAAAAATTCTGTTTATAATATAGCAAGCAGTTGAAGTAGCTTCAGCCCAAAAATGAGGAGAAATATTACTTTCAATCAAAAGAGTTCTTGCCATTTCTTGCAAAGAACAATTTTTCCTCTCTACAACTCCATTTTGTTGTGGAGTGTATGGGGATGAAAAATTATATTGAATACCATAGTCATCACAATATTTAGCAAAATCATGATTCTCAAATTCTCCACCATGGTCAGTTCGAACACTTGAAATTGCATATCCTTTCTCAATTTGGATTTTCTTTGCAAACTTAGTAAAATAAGTTAATGTTTCAGATTTATTTGCAAGAAACAATACCCAAGTAAAACGAGAATGATCATCAACTATTACCAAACAATATCTTTTACCTCCAATGCTTTGAGTTCTTGTTGGACCGAACAAATCCATGTGTAATAGCTGCAAAACACGATTAGTGGATACTTGATTTATAGATTTATAAGAATTTTTAACCTGTTTTCCAAGTACACAAGGAGTGCATAAATCATGCTTTTAATACTTGAGGTTAGGAAGTCCCCGAACAAGCTTTTTGGATGAAACTTTTGCAATTTGCTTCAGGTTGACATGTCCAAGCTTCCTATGCTAAAGAATGGCTTCATCTTGAATTGATATCAAGCATTGAGGACGGTCAGACTTTACATCCAGCAAATAAATGTTTACATGTCTTCGTCCTGTAAAGGATTGTGAGAGATCTTTGCTTGTTCCAGAATAAGTATCTTCTTGAAAGTTGATCTTGTATCAAGCATCACATAGTTGACTAATGCTCAATAGATTATAGTTCAGTCCTTCAACCAAAGAAATATTGTTGATTGTGAGGTTTCCTATCTTTACGGTTCCTCGACCAACAATTTTTCCTTTGTTGTTGCCACCGAAAGAAACATTTCCTCCTTTTACATGAGAAAGATTTGTGAAACAATTTGAGTCTCCTGTCATGTATCTTGAACAGCCACTATCCAAATACCATTTGATTTTCTTCTTGATAGTGACCTGCATTTAAATGAAAAACTCAAGTCTTCTTTGGTACCCAAACTTTCTTGGGTCCATCATTGTTAGTACCATAAATAGTCTTTGCCCAACTCTTCTTAACAGGTCTCCAAATTTTGGGACAATCCTTCTCAAAATGTTCTACACTTTTGCATTTTGAACATGTAAGAGCATTTCTACCAACAGGCTTTATAAAAACTTTTCGAAAATGATCCTTATAAAAAAATTTTGTTGGCCTATTCTTGATTCTTTCTTTTACCTTTGGAAAGTCAATCAAGGGAATGGTTTCATGTGACATTACTAGACTAGATTTATTAAAATGAGGTCTTTGAATGGAAAAAATTTTATCCAACTTTTCAGAACCCATTGAAAATTTCTTTGTAACTTTCAACAAATCTTCTTTCAAGCAAGCATTTTCTTTTGAAAGTACAATCTCATTTTCTTTTGAAATAGCAAGATACTTGTCTAGACTTTCAGCTTTTTCAACTAAAATTTTTTCTTGTTGTTTCAATTTGGAATTCTCCCTTTTTAGTTCAAAAATCCTTTTAAGAGAGCCTTTACGACTGAGACAAAGTTCATCAATGTATTTTGATACTTTGGTAGGAATTTTTAAATTTCTAACCTTGATACCGCTGTTTGAGTCTGAGTCTGAGTCTGAGTCTGAGTCTGAGTCTGAATCTGAGTCTGAGTTAGCCATAAGACATATATTGGCATACTCGTCATCACTTTCTTCACATTCAGTGTCACTCCACGTTTTAGCTTTGAGTGCTTTCTTGAACCTTTCAGGTTTCCCTTTCTTTTTCTTCAATAAGGGACAGTTGGGTCTGATGTGTCCCTTTTTCTTGCATTCAAAGCAAACAACCTCATTGCTGATATCTTCTTCTTCAATTGATTTCTTTTGAAGTCTCTGATTTTTTTGTCTCTTTCCATTGAACCTTCTGCCTTTTCTATTTAGCCTTCTGAACTTTCTAATCATAAGTGCCAACTCCTCATCATCCAAGTCTTCTTCTGAATCTGTAGCATCAGAATCATCATTAGACTTTAAAGCAATTGACTTCTACCTTTGGTGACAAATTCCTCATTGAATTGCTCGACTTCATACGATTAAAGTGTGCCGACCAACTCATCTACCGAAAGAGGCATGATCCTTTGTGTTTCTCTTATGGATATCTTGACGTGATTCCAATCTTTGGAGAGTCCTCTCAACAATTTATTGACCTTCATAGGTCCTGAGATTGGCTGTCCTTGGTATGCCAAGCCATTTACAATTTCAGTAAATCGAACATATCCGTGATGGATTCTCCGGCTTCATTTTGAAGGCTTCATATTGTCCAAGAAGGATATTGATCTTGGTTTCTTTGACTCGATCTGTTCCTTCATAAGTGACGTGCAATCTATCCCAAACTTCCTTGGCTATTTCACAAGATGAAATTCTATTATATTCGGTAGGAGATAATGCACAATATAGAGAATAGATAGCCTTAGCATCAAGGGCTTGTCTCTTTGAAATATCGGTTCGTGATATTCCCACTCCATCAGGTAATTCTTTCCCTGTGATTGATGCAGCTTTAGGATCAATTCCATTCTCCACTACATCCCATTCTTGAGGATCTTTGGATCTTAGGAATGCCTTCATCTTGTTTTTCCAAACGTTGTACTCCTTTCCATCGAAGTAGGGAGGTCTGGTATTGCTTTACCCTTCAATTAAACCTAGAGCCAAAATATTAGCCATAGATCTTTTGCTTTAGAAATAATAAACACTTCCAATAAATAAGCAACCTGCTCTGATACCAATTGATATAGGCTAGTGAATCAACCTAGAGGGGGGGTGAATAGGTTATTACAAAATTCTTTTGCAATCTATTATCGTAGAATACTTTAATATAAATATATCAATAACAAGTAGATCATGCATTCATAAAGTAAATAGAGTAGGGTAAAAGAGAATTGACATAATGATTATAGTGGTTCAGCTTATTCCAAGCCTACATCCACTCTCCACGCTGGCAGCCAACCGGCTGTAATCACTATGTAGCAAATGAGAGCTGTTACAAATTACGAACTAGACTTCTCCAGCAGAAAGTCTCTCTTACAGCTTCTTGCTGTATCGCACTATAATTAACTCTCTTTGATGCACAATTTGAACACGAGAGATTTTAGAGAACAAGAGATTTCAGAGGTTCCAATATCGAGATTTTTCTATCAATTCTCTCCTTATTTTCGAGCAACACCGATCCACCTTAAATAGCCTCCGTGCCACCACACCCGTTGGCACTTTCCAAGAATTCATCCAATCAACCCGTTGGACTGAATCAATTTAAGTGATATTCACGTCGCCGAAAATATAAGTAGAAAATAGCTCGTCAATCCTACTCGCCCATACAATCAGGATCTTGAGTTCCCAAAATTAGATCCTTCCAAAAATTCGCTTAATCTTCAACGGATAAAATCCGAAGAATAAATCTCCCATGCTCACGATTACAGCCAGAAATATTCCATGGATAAGTTAGGGAATGTAATATCCAAATCTTACTTTCATTAACCATAAAAATAACCTGCTGTCAGCCTGTCAAAATCGCAAACTGTCTTCAAACTTAGATTTTGGGTCTAGAGGTCTTCAGACGAAAACTGGGTCTTAACTGTCTTCAGACGGAAAAACTTCAGACCGAACTTTGGGTCTGACTGTCTTCAGACGGAAAACCTTTGGGTCTTGAACTCTTCAGACTTAACCGACTGAGTCTTGAATTCTTCAGACTTTGCTGACGAGGCTATTTTGTCAACTTGAAAACTTCAAAGGATTTTTCTTCAACAATTACCTACGAAGGAACTAACCGTGTGAAGGAGACAAAAACAAACATTCTGCTTGGATTGTATGAAGTCTTCAGAATGAAGATTGGAGAATCCATATTTGATATGTTTAGTCACTTCACAAAAATTGTGAATGGCCTGGCTTATCAAGGTCAACCAATTTCTAGGCCAATGAAAGTCAACAAACTACTGCATAGACTTTCGAATGACTAGAAGCATATGAAGACTTCAATCAGAGAAACTCAGAGGATCATGCCTTTATCAGTAAACAAATTAATAGGCACACTTCAATCATACGAAGTGGAGCAGATTAATGATGAAGAAGATCCTAAAGGTAAAAAATCAATTGCTTTAAAGTCTAACATTGATTCTGATGATACAAATTCGGATGATGACATGGACGATGTGGAGCTAGACCTTATGATTAAGAAATTCATAAAACTAAATAGAAAGGGAAGAAGATTCAACTGGAAGAAGAAAAGCATGCAGAACTCTCAGAAAAGACCAACAAAGGACATTGAAACCAACAAAGATGTCATATGCTTCGAGTGTAAGAAAAATGGGTATATCAAACCAAACTATCCTTTGTTAAAAAAGAAGAAAGGAAAATCTGAGAAGTGCAAGAAAACTCTCAAGGTAGAAACTTGGAGTGACACCAAGTATGAAGAAAGCAAAGAAGAATTCGCGAACCTATGTCTAATGGCTCATTCAGAATCAGACTTAGAATCAGAAGCAAACACTGATTCAAACTCTGACAAAGAAATCGAGGTTAGTCACTCAGAAATTCCTGTTAAAGTCTTTAGGTACATAGATGAACTTTGTCTCAATCTTAAATCCTCTCTTAAAAGGATTTCTGAACTGAAGAAAAAAAAGATAATTCTAAACTCAAGCAACAGGAAATTTCTTGGAAACAAAAGTTTGAAAGTTTGAAAACAAGTTTTGGCAATTTGAAAGAAAATTCTGATTCTCTTTCAAAACAAAATGTTGTTTTAAAAAGGGAGATTTCAGATATTTCAAAAAGATTTTCAAAAGGATCAGAAAAGTTAGAAAAAATTCTTACAGCTCAAATACCTTATTTCAATTAATCTGGGTTGGGTATGAATTCCAAAACTGTTCCTTTAATTGATTTTCCTAAAGTAAAACAGAGACTTAAACAAAGAACTGTAAAGGCATTTTATAAAAATCACTTTCAAAAAGTATTTGTAAAACCTGTTGGCTGAAGTGCACTTAGATGTTCGAAGTGTAACAACCCAGAACATTTTGAGAATGAATGTCCCAACGTTTGAAGACCAGTTAAGAAGAATTGGGCAAAGTATGTTTTTAATACTAACCCTCCGGGACCCAAGAAAATCTGGATACCGAAGAAAGTTTAAGTTTTTCTTTTAACTACAGGTCACTATTAAAAGAAAAGTAAAATGGTATTTGGATGGTGATTATTTGAGGCATATGACAGGAGACTCAAGTTGCTTCATAAAGCTTGATAGATTAAATGGAGGAAAAGTTTCTTTTGGAGGAAACAGCAAAGGGAAGATTATTGGATATGGAACCATGAAGATTGGAAGTCTGACTATCAACAGTGTTTCCCTAGTGAGAGGTTTAAACTACAATCTTCTGAACATAAGTCAGTTTTGTGACCCGGGTTTCATAATAAACTTCAAAGAAGGCATTTGTTCGAACAAGTCAAGACTTCTCTCAATCCTTTCTTGGGCAAAGGCATTGCAACATATATCTTCTAGATGTAAATTCGGAAAATTCTCAATGCCTCATTTCTATTCAAGATGAAGCAAGTCTCTGGTATCGAAAGCATGATCACGTAAATATAAAGCAAATTGCTAAGATTTCTACTAAGAAGCTGGTTCGAGGGCTTCCTAATCTAGCTTATCAGAAGTTTGAGTTATGTACTCCATGTGTCTTGGGAAAACACATTAGAAGTTCTTTAAACCAGTCGATCAAGTTTCTATCAGTTGAGTTTTGTAGCTTCTCCATATGGATCTTTTCGGACTAACTAGAACTCAGAGTATTGGTAGAAAGAAATATTGGGGATAAGTGCTACAGAAGTCCTAAAACTTGTCACGAAAATGTCATTGAGTCCTAAAACTTGCAAAAAGTGCAAATAAGTCTTAAAATTTGTCAAAAAATGTTTCATTTGAGTCCTAAAATAGATGCTGTTAATGCTTTTTCGTTAAAAATATTGATGTGGCATTTAAAATTAGTTTTTATTTTCCAAGTGGCTTTTTTTAATGATTTTTTATTTATTTTTAAAAAATGGGTTTAAAAACTAAAAATTAGATTTATTCATTTTATCTTATTTTCAACAAAAAAGTGAAAATTTATTTAAAAAAGAAAACAGTTCTAAAAAAAAGGCAACTTCACCGAAGGGGCCGGCGACCGTCATCGGAGGGGCTGCGATCCTCACCAAGCTCAGGCGAGGGTGCCCAAATCTAGGCACGCCGGCCCTCGCGGGGGTCGGCGGCCATCGCCCGGCTCCGGGCGGGCGTCGCCGCCCTCGCCTAGATCCGGCGAGCCTCGCCGCCCCAAGCAAGGGCTGATGAGGTGTCGCCTAAGCCGAGCGACGATTGCCAGCCCCCGCAAGGGCCGACGATGCCTCGCCCAAGCCGAGCAATGGTCGCCAGCCCTTGCTCGGTGCTGGCGAGGGTCGACGAGGCATCACCCAAGGCGGGCAATGGTCGCTGACCCCCTGCAAGGGCCGGCGACGCCTCGCCCAGGCTAGCGATGACCGCCGACCCCCCGCGAGAGTTGACGTGCCCAGATATGGGCGCCCTCACCCAAGCTTGGTGAGGGTCACCCGGCCCGCGCCCGGGGTCGGCGAGGGTCGGCGACCGTCTCCGGACCCCTCGACAAGGCTGCCATTTAAAATAATAATAATAATAAATTTTCACTTTTTTTTTTTTAATTTTTAAATCTAATTTACATATTTTAAAAAAAAACCACGTTGAAAATAAAAATTAATTTTAAAAGCCACGTCAGCATTTTTAATAGAAAAGGCTAACGGCGTAAATTTTAGGATTCAAATGAAACATTTTGACACATTTTAGGACTTATTTACACTTTTTGCAAGTTTTAAGACTCAAATGCATTTTCGTGACAAATTTTAGGACTTCCGCAGCACTTATCCCTAAGGATTTTACAAACTTCTGTGATGAATTTAATTTTCAACATGTTTTCTCTTCATACACTCCTGAACAAAATGGGGTTGTGGAAAGGAAAAACAAATCTTTACAAGAAATGGCCAGAACCCTATTGATAGAAAGTAAGATATCCCCTCGTATTTAGCAGAAGCCGTCTCCACTATCTGTTATATTATCTACAGAGTATTTCTAAGGCCTATCCTAGAGAGGACTCCCTAAGAAGTATATAAATGGAAAAAGCCAAATGTTTCATACTTTCATGTCTTTGGCTGTAAATGCTTCATTTTGAAGAATGCAAATGATCGATCTGGAAAGTTCAAGGAAAAATCAGATGAAGGAATTTTTCTTGGGTATTCCATGTCAAGCAAAGCTTATAGGGTGTTTAACAAAAAGACTTAATATGTGGAAGAATCTACGAATGTCAAATTTCAGGAAAATATACAGATTCAACCAGATCAGGTTCAACTTGAAAAGTCTGAACCAATTCCAGACTTAACAAAGTCTATTTCCCCCGAAGAGGTTCAAACTTCTAGAGTACAACAACAAGCAGATCAAGAAGACTCAAATGAAACAGAGGATCAACAGACTCTCAAGCCAAATAGAAACTGGAAGCACAAGTCAAGTCATCTCACAGAACTCATCATTGGCAACATCGATGAAGGAATTTGTATCAGATTCAAAGGAAAATAAGATTCCAATGCTCTAACACTTGTTTCTGACATAGAACCAAAAGGAGTAGAAGAAGCATTGTCTGATGAAAGCTGGATAGGAGCTATGCAAGAAGAACTTAGACAATTCAGCATTAATGATGTATGGGAGCTGATTCCAAAACCCAAAGGTTTGTGATTGGAATGAAATGAGTTTTCAGAAACAAGATGGATGAGAAAGGAAAAGTGAAAAAAAAAAAAAAAAAAATAAAGCAAGACTCGTAGCAAAAGGATACACATAGGAAGAGGGGATAGACTATGACGAGACCTATGCACCAATAGCAAGGTTGGAAGCGATTATATTATTGCTTGCTTCTGCATGTTTTCAAAATTTCAGGTTATTCCAGATGAATATCAAAAGTGCTTTCCTAAATGGGTTCATTCAAGAAGAAGTCCATGTGGAACAACCATCAGGATTTGAAGATCCAAGAAAACCAGACTCTGTCTACAAACTAAAAAATGTGTTGTATGGTCTGAAGCAGGTATCTTGAGCTTGGTATGAAAGGTTGGGTAAGTTTCTAACTCTGAATGGTATTGAAAAATGAAAAGTTGATACTACTTTGTTTATAAAAAGAGAAGGAAAAGATTTTTTGCTAGTACAAATTTATGTAGATGATATAATCTTTGGTTCTCCTAACGAAAATCTCTACAAGAAATTTTCAAGATATATGCAGGATGAGTTCGAAACGAGCATGATGGATGAGTTAACTTTCTTTTTGGGATTGCAAGTCAGACAATCGAATAAAGGTATATTCATTCACTAGGAGAAATATGCCAAAGATCTTATTAAGAAGTTTGTATTGGAGAATTGCAAGAAGACAAAAACTCATATGTCGAGTTCATCAAAATTGGATAAGGATGAAGGAGGAAATAAAGTAGATCAGAAACTATACAAAAGCATGATCGGTTCTCTTCTTTGCCTCACTGCCTCTAGACCTGATATTTATTCAGTGTGTCCATCTGTGCTATATTTCAGTTTGATCCAAAAGAATCTCATCTAAGTGCTGTTAAGTGCATCATTAAATATGTTGCGATTTTTTCAAAGTTGGGTCTATGGTATCCAAAAGGAGACTTCACTCTACTTGGTTATTCTGATGCTGATTTAAGTGGTTGTAGAATCGACAAAAAGAGCACATCTGGCGCTTGTCAACTGTTGGGAAATATGCTGGTATCTCGGTTCTCAAGGAAGCAAAGTACTTTAGCATAATCAACAACAGAAACAAAATATGTTGCTCTTGAAAATTGTTGTTCTCAAATTCTCTGGATAAGACAACAACTAAGAAACTTTGGAATAGAAGAATCCTACACCGAGATCAAATGCGACAACACAAATGCTATCAATCTCACCAAAAATCCAATTCTTCATTCAAGAGCGAAGCAAATAGAGATCCAAAATTATTTTATAAGGGATCATGTCCAGAATGATGAAATTATGGTTCAATTTATTGAGTCAAAAAATCAACTGACAGACATATTCACGAAACCTCTGTAGAAAAACTTATTTGAGTCAATTCGTAGCAAGCTAAATATTATTTTTCCTATCGATTAAAGTTTGAAGATGATCAGACTTGGAAATTCAAGTTAAGGAAGCCACTTTAGTATGCAAACTCTCTTCAATCTAGGTATTTTAATTTTAGTATGAAATTTCTAAACAAGTATGATTTTATTCGAATCATCGCTTGCCTTTTTTTTTTTTTTTAGAAATTACTATTTTATTGCTAAATTTCGATTTTTGAATTTTAGCGATTACCTTTTCTTAATTTGTTTTGAAAAGGCATTTTTCCATGACGTTTCATTTACCTCTCTTCGATTTCTTTAAATAACTTAAAACTCTTTCTTTCGAGCACAACATTTTGAAACCCTAAACCTTGAATCTCTCTCTCTCTCTCTCTCTCTCTCTCTCTCTCTCTCTCTCTCTCTCTCTCTCTCTCTCCAGTTTACTCTTAAAATCTCTCTGCAAGTTTCAATCTTTTCTTCACTCGAATATGTCGACGAAATCCTCCAAGTCTGTACCCATGTCACACCAAAGAAAATCCTCTTGTATAGCAAGTCAGGGTCCGCGGAACATGTCAGAAGGACCAACACATTTCGATCTAACTAGTGAAGAATCTCCCTAGATGGAGGTGCGCCATGTTCGTTTTGGGTGGCCACGGGATGCGGAGACCCAACGTACCATACTCCCTATCCACGGCAAACCCAACTGAACCCGTGAGCTCATCGTGACTACTATTTGGGTCAATGATGGCCTACCTTAGTTGGTACCTCACCGATTCAAAGTGTAGTTCCGTCATGAGTCCATGATGTTTGGGAGGGCCCCTTGGATGGCTTCGACAGATCTACCGTCAATGATGAGTACATGGTGGATTTCAACCCCATGCATGATGCTGATATTATAGCTAATATCGAGGTGAACCAGTTGCCCGAGGGTGAAGAGCCTGTAGTAGAGGAAGCTGGTCCTCGAGACCTCGACATCCCTAATGGTGTTGTGATAGACTCAGATCCCCAATAGGTACGGTCCGGGATAGGGTTAGCCCGGAAGCCCTTTTTGGTTTGGACTCTTCTATATATAAACTTGATGTGTTTATAAAGTGTGGTTTTTGTGAATTGATTGTCCTGCTTTTCTATCTCATGTTTCTTTGATGTTTGGAGATTGTTATTTTGCTTCCGCATGTGCATGAATCAACTGGGTATGACAAGTCCTAAGAACATCACAATTTAGTCAACCACCGAGGGATGTGCGTGTGCTCGAGATTTAGGGTGTGATACCTTCTCACTACAAACCACCCCCTCGAGGCGACATCTCTCTCCCTCTCTCTATATATAACACCCTCCTATCGCGACCCACTACAATCCTCATGAAAAAGCTTTTTGGGTTTGGAAGGAAGGAAAATGTCGAGTACGGGGTTTAACGGCCGAGCGCGAGCCTCGCGGAGGCGTACATGATGTGAAGGCTTTACAAGGAGAAGATGAAGAAGAAGATGGCCGAGGTGTTGGGCGATCACGAGGAGAAGAGGACAACGAGTGGAGGAGGGGGCAACTATTTCTCTTCGTCTCGAGTGTTTGGGAAGGCCCATGTCCATCCTTCCTTTGCAGATGCACCGCATGTTACTTCCTTGGAGTAGCTCCTCGCCATGAATGATATTTTGCTTTAGCTAGACTTTCTTCTTTTCCTTCTTTCTACATGTATAAATATCTATAGCTAAATCATGTCCTGAGAATTCGTGATGATTTTCCCTTTTTTTGTAACTTCCTTTGCTCTTGTTGAGAACAGGATCCTCGCTCTTACAAGTTCATGTCAATGGACAGAAAGGGTGTTTATTACTTCAATTTTACTTCTTAAGTGGCTTCCGAGTGCATTTCTTTTATGTCGCGATGAGTTTTCACTTACTTTTCTCTTGAACTGATGATCCAACTTCCACCGGGCTACCGATAAAAATTGGGCTTCATCCCGCTCCATCAGGCACGGCTACAACTAAAACTTTAATTCATACGGTATCCCAAAAGGGATATCGGTCCAAAATCTACTACGACTGACTTCCGACTCTCGTCAGGTATCGCCCCCAAACTTCTGTTGGGTGATGGATTCCACTTCTTAATCATGCAAGCACACCATTAAGACTCAAGCACACCATTAAGACTCTCTTCTTATATTTGAGCATTTAACCAATGCACGATGCTTGAAAATACAATTTCAAATCATTTTCCCCTAAAGGCGGTCCATTTCAGTGTCCCTCGGACAAAGCCTATTTCCCTTTTTTGTGAAACTCACTCAATTGCATTCAATTGCATATATTATCAACCAATTACACAGTTAAGCAATCGATATCACATATCATCAAGCATAAGCTCTAAGCATGCCAAAAGTCATCCGCATCACCAAGAACAACTACAAAATCACTACCAATTCTAACTAGCAGAAATGGGCCACTCACGCGTCTCCCAGTGTAAATCCAGAAATCTAATTAAACAAATTCAGAAAATTCTCAAATTTGAATATGTTGTAAAAGACACATAAACTAACATTTTTCATGCAGACAACTAAACCCAAATCCTTCTAGATTAAGCCCAATGAATTGCTCAATCTAGCACAGAAACTGTGTCCACTTCCAGAAAGTTTGTTTTCCGAAATTAGTTTGGTTCGAGCTTCAAAACTTGTCCATTTGATCTGAAATTTGAATATGTTAAAATATAAAATGTGACAAACAACTTTTGTGAATAAAACCTACAAGCACACTTAGGGCGTCCATGGCAATGTTTCCGTTCTTTATTTTATTTTATTTTTTGTTTTTTTGCTTCGCGGATTAGAAAAAGAACAGAAATATATTTGATAATGTCAATTAATTTTTCTATTTCTCATAATAAAAAAATAACTAGAGGATAGGTTTGGAACAAAAATAACAAGTAGAAAAAAAGTAACTTATTGTTTTTAGGAATAATTTCTAGAAATAAGTCATTTTTTTCTTTTCATCTTCCTCCTCGCCGCCGATCACCACACCCACCAGCCGATGGCGCAGCCGGTGGCGGCAAATGACATTTTGTGACTGATGGCAGCAAACAATGAATGGTAGTCAACCGGTGGTGGGCAACGGGTGGTGAGAAGAAAATAAAAGAAGAAAAAAATCTTAAGAAATTGAAAGAAATACATTGTTACAAAAAAAAAAAAAAAATTGTGGACTGTACAAAACCCATTACTGTTCTTTTTCTATTCCAAAAATAGAAATTTTGTGTAGTTACCAAGGGCGCGCATGATTCTATTTCTGTTCCAGAAATAGTTTCTAGAACAGAAATAAATTTTTCTATTTCTAGTTCTGATGAGTTTCTAAACAAAAATAACCGTTTGATAACGACAAAAATTTCTACTCTAAAAATAAAAATTCGTTTGATAACGACACAAAATTTCTTTTTTTTTCGGACGGCGGCGTCCGGCGGCCGGCGGTGGCGGCGTCCGGCGACCGGCGGCGGCGGCGACCGGCGGCGGCGGCGACCGGCGACGCGCGGAGTCCGGCGGTGGCTCGCATCCGGCGGCGCGTCCGGCGGCCGGCGTCAGCGCCGGCGGCGTCCGGCGGCCGCGCCCGGCGGCCGGGCGGGCTACGGGCGGCGGGCGGGCGACGACGGCCGGCGGCCGGCGACCGGCGGCCGGGCGGCGGCGGCCGGCGACCGGGAGCGGGCGACGGCCGGTGGCGGCCAGCGATCAACGGTCGGCGGCGGCGATGAACAATGAAAATTTTTTTATTTCTCATTTCTGTTTCAGAAATAGAAAAATAGCTTTTTTTTATTTCTCATTTCTTGTTCAGATCTATTTCTGGAACCAAAATCTATTTCAGAAATAGAAAAGTGGAATAATTTTACCAAACGGATTTCTATTCCAGAAATAGCGCGCGTCATGCACCCTCCCAAGCGTCCTTTTTACTCAGAAATTGTTCTAGGAAATAAAAATAGTAAAAGACTATTTCTATAAAAAAAAAAAAAAAAAGTATTTGCTGGAACAAAAATTTTACCAAATATGCCATTAGCTAATTGCTTACGTATATAGCAATTTGAAACTATAAAAATTGAAATCATGAAAATTCGATTTCAATGTGTAACCAAACGCAACTCTCTTTCTATCTCATTTTGGTTGTCCTCTCCTTGCATATCCAAAGGGGCCTCCGTTGTACATATCACGCCCACCGTCCTGGCTAACGGCTACCGGCTAGTAGAGCCTAGCATCATTCTTAGCATTAATAATAGCGGGCTAATCCACTCACCTTGTCGTCTATCTCTCATGATGTGGCATCCGGAAATTTCGACAACCCTTGGATGCGCGGCAATCCGAGATTAAGTGACGAGAGTATCGTCCGATTATGACATTGGCGTTATATACAAACATTAGTTCGTATCATCGTTGGACCAATGCATTTCGTTTAGTAATGATCCGATTGTCATATAAGCTATGGTCTTGTCGGAAATCTTTCATACGAGACCAAGACTCATTCCAAATGATTCTCGACCCTGTCAACTCGGGTATGCCAATGAAGAAACGTCCGAGGATTGGCCATTGGGAGCTGCCCGTTTCCTTATGTGCATGCAAAGTAGGAAACCTTAAAAACTTCATGCACGTTTATTTCTATAGGCAGCCAACAAAAGGAAGATTTGATGATGCATAGGGACTGTTTTTCCGTCCAAGCTACCCTGCGAATTTGTTTTTATTGACTAAAGAAGTCAATTAACTTAAGAGAACGTCCAAAAGCATGCGGGCGGACGTGAGGAATTATAACCACCGAAGGACTGCTCCATAATTACTTTTCTTTGACTGGTCAATTAAGGAAAAAGATTATTGACTAAATGCCAAGTGTCTCTTCTCTTGGTGGACAGCAAAAGGAAGGATGGGGCTTTGCGGAAGACACACCCTGCATGAGGCGTTGAGTTGGCACGGCAAGAGGGGAATTCTGCATGCAGGCAGCCACGTCTCACACCCACCTGTCCTCGCCTCCTCCACCTGTCCTCGCCTCCTCCACCTGTCCTCCATGCATGCATCCACCGGAACCCCTGCATGCAAAATCATCATTAGCTTACTAACATTAGAGGAAGCAAGGGGCTCGGTTTAAAGAAAAAGTGAGAGGACGAGGCAATTTCCTAACACACAATCAGAGACAGAGGAAGAGAGGACAGCAAGCTAGAGAGAGGACGGCGAGGGAAAGGGAAAGAGGTCGCCCCTCTACCGTACGTGTGAGCTGCCGCCATCGACGTCGCTCGAGTTCGCCGTCGCCGAGCTGCGTCCGAGACCCCGAGTTCTCCTTTTTACTTGCTGTGGTCGCATAGGACTGAGGCAAGTAGAAGTTCTTCAATCTATGTTTTGCTTGCTGTTTTATCTAGCTAAGAGTTGGTAGATGTGAGAAAGATGAAATTTTAGAGCTGCATGTTGGATTTTGGACATGAAAGATGAAGCTAGATCAAGAAAACCAGGTAAAAACAGGGCATGCATTGTGGATTTCGAATTTTGTGATGGAACAAGAATTTAAAGATCTGACCATGGAGGATTTTTGGAAGTGATAAGGCTGTGTTATAGTGTAATGCACTTGTATAAATTTGATTGTGGATGTTGGAGGTCGAAATTCAAGGAGTAGGAAAAAACTCTCGTTGGGTTAATGGATTGTTTTGTGAAGGATAGTGTGACCTTCGGTGACTTTTTGATTTTTCTGTAATTTTCTAGCCATAATTTGACTTTGATTCCTTAATGAAAGTTGGAGAGAATATCTTTAGGAGTAACATATCAAAAATTTAGCATAAATGGACAAGAATTGGTCGATGAAATGATTTTTTATATGGAAATGTTAAATCTGGAAATTTTACAGAACGTCAATAAGGAATACCGGAATTTTTACTCTTGATACGTAAGGAATTTGACATGATGTTCTTTAGGAAAATTTTTCCTTAAAGTCTCATTGGTAACTTGTTAAAATTTCACAATTTTCTGAGCTCATTTAGTATTTATTTCGAAATATTTACCAGAATTGGGCATGGGAAAAATCAAGTTGCTCTGTTTTCGAATTTTCACAAAATGTCCCAAAAGCAAATATGTTTTGTAATGGTTATGTGAAATGATGATACTGGAATTGGCATATCATGCAATATTGAGATGTGATGAGACTCAAGAGACATTTTGTCATTGCATTGAAAAGTGTTTGTGGAAATTAAGATGTTAATTGTTACCGTTGGACCCTCAGGTCAACGATGCCCTGGGAGTCGGGATGCCCAAAGGTTCGAATTGATAAAGACTAGTAAATACACCTAGAGGGGGGGTAAAGAGGTGTTATGAAATTCCTTTCAATTCTTTAACAAAAATATCATTTAGCATGAAAATCACATCAGAGATAAATGAATCACGCAGCTATAAAATAAATAGAGTAGAGTAAGAGAAATTTGACACAAGGATTATAGTGGTTCAACTTATTGTAAGCCTACATCCACTCTCCACGCTGGCAGCCAACTGGCTGTAATCACTATGTAGCAAACAAGAGCTTTACAGTCTACGATCTAGACTTTTTAGTAGAAAGTCTCTTCTATAGCTTCTCGCAAATTCACACTGTAAGGATCTCTCCTTAGTACACAGTTTGAGCATAAGAGATTTTGAGAACAAGACGCTTCAGAGGTTCTAACTTCGAAATTTTTCTATCGGCTCTCTCATATTTTCGAACAACTTTGACACACCTTAAAGAACACTTCGTGCCTCCATAGCCGTTAGCACTTTCCAAGAATTCATCCAATCTACCCATTGGAATGAATCAATTTAAGTGATCTTCAAGTTATCGAATATATAAGTAGAAAATAGCCCATCAATCATACTCGCCCATACAATCAGGATCTTGAGTTTCCAAAATTAGATCCTTCCAAAAATTTACTTGATCTTCAACGGATAAAATCCTAAAAATAAATCTTTCGAGCTCTCAATCACAGCCAGTAATCTTTGACATATAAATAAAGGAAAATAATATCCAAATCTTGATTTCCTTAACCGAAAGAATAACCTGCTGACAGTTTGGCAAAATCGCAAAAACTGGGTCTAACTAACTTCAGACTTTGATTGGGTCTGGAGATCGTCAAACCGAAACTCTAGGTCTGGTTACCTTCAGATGGAAACGCTTGGGTCTTGAACTCTTCAGACTTAAGCGATTGAGTCTTGGATTCTTCAGACTTAACTAACGAGGATGTTTTGTTAACTTCAAAACTTATAATGGATTTTTCTTCAACATGAATGAATCGATGCCCTTTGGATGCCTGATTGTATTATGAATACATGCCCAGAGGTTTCCCCCGGAAGTGTTGGGATGCCCAGTTGTATTATGATACATGCCCGGAGGGTGAGGGGTTGTATTATGATGCATGCCCGAAGGTTAGGGGTAACCATGTCTATGGTCCCCAGTGATTCCTTGTGATGCCAGGTGGGGTGCGAGATGCCTAGAGGTTCGAATGAGTCGATACCCTTTGGATGCCCGGTTGTATTTTGAATACATGCCCAAAGGCTTCCGTGACGCCAGGTTGGGTGCGGAATCCCAAAAGGATGCAAACATTGGTCCTTTGGGGGATGAAACCTTTTGAATGATAAAATGGACGATTATATTAAGTGTAAGTGTGGTCTGGTTATGGAACTAAATTGTATGGCATGGAATAGGACGTGTCACTACAGTTTGGCCCCATGATCAGGACTTGTGTAGCTAGACATGATGCATCTTATTGGTTGGAAATGCATTGGTCATTGCATTGAAGAGTTATATGATTTGGATGCATACTCATTCAAAGATTGCCTAATTTGTCTACCATACTCGAATCTAGATATAAATAGTAATGCTTGATATAGCTTGATGAATCTTTTACTGCTAAGTGGTTGTACTCACCCCGTTTGAGGACTAACATTTTAGACTAGACAAGATACCTCTGCCGCCACTGCCACCAGCAGATGGACAACCAGCAGATGGACCGAGTGGTTGGATATGGCTGCTAGGAGGAGGACAGTAGAGGAAGGAACTTTTGGACGCCGACACTGATCGATGGACTTTAAGTATATGACTGTTGGAAGAGATGTTGGTCATCTTTTGAAATATAGCCGAGTATAGAAAGCCTTGGCATTTTGATGTATCGACTAATGATGTCCATCAAGTTATGTAAATAAAAGTATACGGCTTTAACTTATATAAAATGTTTAGTTGGTGTGCATTGTTTTCTAAATATAGGGAAGGGAGGTGTTGGATACGCTTCCGTCATATAAATTGCGCAGGGACCGACCTAAAAAATATAAATCCCTAGGATTGATAGACCTTCAGGTCAAGAAAAAGAAAGGTAAGTGAACTGTGGCGACCCTAACGGATCGGGGGCGTATCGAGGGGTGCCATACATGATTACAGCTGTCGTGGCCGTTGCAGTTGCCCATAGCGTTACCTTTCTTCATCTTCACATAGCAGCAGCGACTGGAGTTTGAAAATGGAAACTTTCGTGGGAGAAAGATGAAGAGGAGAATTGAACGCCGTGGGCTTCGTAGGTTCGAAAGTGGAGTGACGCATATAAAAAATTCTAGCCGGTTAAATGAAGGTTTAAAGTTGCCCCCCTTTAGCTTGCGAGGATCCTAATCAGTTGATATTTGGTGATGTTATCGGATTCGACAAGAGAACTATCAAACTCGAAAGTCAAGATGCATCCACAGAGCTCGACTATCGTGGGTCTTTCGATAATTACCCAACGTATTAGTCAGCCAGTGTAATTTCTATTCAAAATCCACATCGAACCCCATTGATTTAGATTTATCAATCTTTCAAACTATAACTACTCATGGTAGTGATGTTGGAAGAAAATTGTGTAACAATCCGAGAAATTATCAAAACAGTTCTAATGGCTCCCCGCTGGCAGAGCCTAGCGTCATTCTTAGCATTACTAACAGCGGCTAAACCGCTTTCCTCGTCGTCTACAGCCGGCGTGGCCGGTGCAGTTGACGGTAGCGTCACCTTTCATCATCTTCGTACAGCAGCGGCGGCTGGAATATGAAAATGGAAACTTTCGTGGGAGAAAAATGAAGAGGAGAATTGAATGCCGCGGGTCGCCTTCGTAGGTTCGAAAGTGGTGTGACGCATATAAAAAATTTCCAGACGCTTAAATGAAGGATTTAAAGTTGGCCCCCTCTTGCAAGGATCCTAATCAGTTGAATTTTGGTGATGTTATCGGATTCGACAAGAGAACTATCAAACTCGAAAGTCGATATGCATCCCGCATAGTTCGACTATCATGGGTCTTTCGATAATTTCCCAACGTATTAATCGGCCAGTGCAAGTTCTGTACACAATCGACATCGAACCCCATTGATTTAGATTTATCAATCTTTCAAACTATAACTACTCATGTTAGTGACGTTGGAAGAAAATTGCGTAACAAATTGGAAAATTATCAAAACAATTCTAAACTAATTATAATTGTGCTAAATTAGTTCTAAACCTATTGCATTTATATCAATTTAGTGCATTTGACCAATTTTGGCTTGCCGGTGTTGACGTGGATACCGACAAATGCTGACGTGGCTTTTTATTTTATTTTATTTTATTTTATTTGGAAATTTTCCTTTTTTTTCACTTTCTTTTTGTTATTGTTTTTTTTTTTTTCCTTTTTCCTCTGCCTAGTCGCCAGAGCAAGCAATGGCTAAGGCCAACGAGGTCGACATCATCAGCCACAGGTGAGGCTTGTGCTCACCATCATTAGGTGATGGTTAGCCCCATCATGGCTAGGCGAGCTCAACCTTGCCCATAGTCCTAGCAAGGCATGACCTTGCCAAATCTAGGTGAGGGTGAGGACGGCGAGGTCAAGGTTGCCCAACCATGGTGAGGCTAGGTCAAGGCATGACCTCTCCCAGTGACGACGAAGGCGGGCTTCACCAATGGCCGAGGATCGGCCAAAGGAAGAAGTAAAAAAAAAAAAAAAGGAAAAAAGAAAAGAAAATATTTAAAAATTGCCACATCACATTGGCCAAATAGCTAGTGCCGACCAATGTTCATGTTAATATTGGCTGATCAAAATTAACCAGATGAACTAAATTGACACAAATACAAAAAGTTTAAAACTGAACCAGCAAAAAAATAAAATGGGTTTATGACTAATTTGATAAACTTATAATAGATTTATGACTGTTTTGGTAATTTTTCCCGTAACAAACAGATTAGACATACCATCTATCACATAGAATTCCTCTCTCAAGACCCAAAAACTTTTAAGCTACTCTTAAAATTAGTACTTAGGCATCGAACCTATATATATCCGCACACACTACAAATTAAGACACCAAACCACATCCAAAATGGAGGTCGTAGTGGTATCCAGGGAATTCGTGAAACCATATAGTCCCACACCAAATCACCTCAAAATCCATAAGCTGTCCCTTCTTGATCAGTTCATGCCTACTATTTACGTTCCCTTGCTCCTTTTCTACACCATCGAAGAAGCTGATCGAGCCGCCACAACACCCTCACGCATGGTACAACTTCTGAAGCAATCTCTGTCCGAAACTCTACCGCTGTTCTATCCCTTGGCGGGGAAGATCAATGACGACGGCCTCTCCATCGAGTGCGATGACAAGGGCGTTCTCCTTGTTGAGGCCAGGACCGAGTTTGCCCTATCGCGGCTACTCCACCAGCCAGACTTCGAAACGGTCAGGAAATTCCTGCCTTGCGCTGCTGCATGGAGGAGAGCAGAAGCGGGAGATCGTGTGGCGATGGTTCAAGTGACGGCCTTCCCCTGCGGCGGAGCTGTGGTCGGCGTGCTCATTTTGCACGCCGCAGCCGACGGGGCCTCTTTTGCCACTTTCCTCAAAGGTTGGGCAGCTGCGGCCCGCAAAACCGGCGAAGCACCACGTCCCAGCTTTGATGCGCCCACTTTGTTCATCCAAAACAAAGCATACTCCGAGGAGGATACCTTCTTTGCCATGTGTCCTGTCAACAGAGGCAGGTACAGAAATAACAAAATTCTGATATGGTAATGCATGCCAGGGAAAATATGATAAGAGATGAAAACCCTAAGTTTTATCTTGGTAACTTTTCGCATCCTCTATTTTTGAAAATATACGGTTTTCCATGCCAATTTTCTTTTTACTTAGAAGTTTTCATCGGTACATATTATAATTTTATCACAAATTTGTCATATTACTATCCCTATTAGTGATGTCATACTTTTAGCTGTCATCCCCGCAGATAAACAAAAAGCTAAATGAAAGACCCTTCTCTCGAACTAAGCTTCCCAGCATCACAATCTAATTCTCGTTAACTCTTGAGAAGAAGCACTCAACGTGATGACCATTTGAATATGGAAATCCACTTATAAATAAATGTAAAAGCCCTCTTCCATCTATCAAGTTGAGATCTTCCATCTATCTAAAACATTCTTGATAATGCTTACATCCTTTGTATTACCGCTAGTGTTGGCATAGAGTTCGCCAATGCTTATTCCCTAGATATTGTCATTGTTTCTTCTCTAAGAATATAATCTCATAACCTAGGGGACTTCTATCCCCACACAGCATTGCTCCATCAGGCTTTCAGCCATTGCGGACCATTCCCCGCTGCTGATGTTCTTTTACATAGAGATCCGAATCGTAGAAGGCTTTTAGAAGTAGCCCCCGTGTTCACGAGGAAACAAGAGTGTTCAGGTAGTAACTATGAGGATGATCTCTAGCTACTTATGAACCATGCTTCATGGGTCCTCTTCCATGTAGTGTATGACCTGGGATGTACGAGATTTTCATAGATCTCTGCCAAAACAAGAGGAAACTATCCAAATGCTCGAACTTTGAAGAACAGGTAATTTGCATTGCACAAACATTTCATAAGTACCTTTCGAATCCATGCATGGGGTACGTTATCATATTGAACTAAAAATTGCGTCATTTGGTGATAAAATAAATTAATAGGTGAAATTCATGTTGTACAGACGGTCCTGTGATCATAACATGTATTTACTTAAAAATAAGTAATTATTACCGAAAGCACACAAGTGAATGTAAAGGTGCAATCTTCCATTGCTTTAAAGCTTATAATAAGACACTTGGAAATTCTCTTTCCAATCGATGAGTTTGGATTCATAACAGTATTGCCTGAAGTTTTTCTATTGCGTAAAAATGGGTAACATTTGGTGTTATAGTTACATAGGAGGAACACTTAGGACTGACCATCAAGCTATGCCAACGCACCGTGCCGAGCCTGGGCAATCCTAGACTTTCCGGGCCATTTTTCTTTATTTAAACATTAAAAAATATATTTTTTTGTATAAAATATTAATTATTGTGCTCATTTCGTAAATCATTAGTAATTGTGACATATGATAGCAAACTAGCAATAATTAGTGCATTTGATGTTGCGTTTTATTTATTTTTGTTAAATTGTAAAGATCACTTTGAAATAAATTTAGCGTAATGAATAAGTGACATATAATTACGCGTACATCATTTTAGTTGATCAATATTGGCATCACCCTTTCTAGGTATGGTACGAGGCGACTCGTGTTCGACGCATCGGCCATGGCAAGACTCAAGGCCAAAACAGCTAATGTGGGAGTGCAAAACCCGACTCGCGCCGAAGTCGTCACGGCTTTGATGTGCAAATCACTGACGGCCACAATGACCAAGGTATCCGGCCTCGACAAACCGGTGGTGTTTCCCAACGCCGTGAACCTCCGCAGAAAAGCCGTCCCGAATTTCCACGATGACTCAATGGGGAACTACGTATGGCTGCCAACTATCCTATGCCCGCTCGAAGAGAAGGATTATGACGGCCTGCCCAGCCTCATTGGCGGGCTCCGAGAAGCGAAGAGCAAAATAGACGGCGAATTCGTGAGAGGCTTGGAAGGCGACGGCGGATTGAATGCGCTACAGGACGCCCTTAGGGAAATGAGGGAGTCGCTAGCCCGCACTGATCGACTCGTAACATTCTCGAGCTGGTGTAACTTTGGTCACTACGAGATCGACTTCGGGTGGGGGAGGCCGGCACGGGTGAGCCCGGTTGGTTTCCCGGAGGAATCGGGAAACTTGATATTGAACGCTGTGTTTCTGTTGGACACGAGGTGCCGCAAAGGAGTCGAAGCGTGGGTTTTCATGGACGAACAAGAGCTTGAAGTGCTGGAACAAGACGAGGAGCTGACAGAGTACGCTTCCATAAATCCACCCGTTTCGGAGATCGAGGATTGATGATGGACGAACAAGAGCTTGAAGTGCTGGAACAACAGTCTGGTTCTCCATGATATGAACTCGTTCAAGCCTTTTAATTTTGTGTTTCGGGTTACTGCAAAAGGAAGTCTTCATCTTCATATGAATAAAGTAGAATCGTTAAAATAAATCAGAATCACGCGCACCAACTTAATTTTGGTTTTTATCTTTCATTTCAATAATAAGTATATTAGACATCTTAAAACTTATCATGAAAGTGTAATTAAGTTCTAAAATTTACCCAAAAAAAAATACATTCTAAAACTTATCACAAAAGTGCAAAACTTTCAAAAAGTGCAATCATTGAAAATACTTTGATTGGATCAATTTAATAAGTTTTAGAATTTAATTATATTTTTTAAAAAATTTTAAGACTCAATTGTATTTTTATAACAAGTTTTTGGACTTAATTGTATTTTTTTAAAGTTTAAAATTCAATTGTACTTTTGTGATAAATTTTAGAATTTCCAATAAACTTATCTCTTCATTTTAATTAGCAGTGTGGAGACTAGATGTTGCTAGTATCTTGTAATCTTTGTGAGTGATGCAAGCATCACTTGTTACCATTATTATTTCCATTGATGTTATGATTCTTGTGAAAATAGGTAACAAGGCTGACTGGGTTTTGATGAACAGCTTCTTGTCTTGTGCTTCTGCTTTTGAACTAATTACGACTTTCTGCTGTATTACCTCCAAAAAAAATGGGCGACTCTCAATCAACCGAGTTTAGATATGTTCTCTGGACGAAGTTATGGCATAATTGCATATGAATTTTACATAATGTTGACGTCATAATGAGATATAGGGCTAGGTGGAATCCAAGCGCGGCTCAAATTTAAAAAATGCTTGTGGCAGTTGAGGAGCTCATGAGGAGACGTGAGGAAGTAGCAATGACGTTTAAATTCTAGTGAAGTGGTGGTGACTTGACTCAACATCAAGCTAAAGTGAAAATTTCTATAATGTGTCTCTAATTTAATTCATGAAGAAAGAATGAACGATCTGAAAAGGTTTCTTAATTTTAGTTGTCCTAATTTGAGTTGGTTTTTTATTTTTATTGATCCCACTATACTCCTACTTTAATTTTTACTTTCAAATTTTTATCATGTCTTTTTGTAGGATATGAGAGTCGAAATTCACATATAATACTAAATCATCCCCCACTTAACCCTCCAAAAATATGGAAATTCGAGCCCCTATCTCCCCTTTCTCATATGAGAAGGGTGGCCACTAGGACAAGTCAAATGATTTAGTAGGTTTTGTAGTTTGAGTCTTCCCATCTTAGATAAAAAAAATTTTTATATATAGGACAAGTTCAAGCCGTAACAACTTATTATGCGGCATATTCTTCATTTACATTATGAAGAAAGTACAAGTGTTTCAAAGCCAATAAATTTTGTAATAAAATTTGTGAATCACTTTGTGAGATTAATTATCTCATATGTAATTATGAGATGGCTAAATATTTGTGAGTCGCTGAGTATAATTGAGGATTAGAATATACAAAAAGTGTTAAAGTGATTTGAGTGTACTTGTTATTTCCCATGTATCGATTGATTCATGGTGGAATCTAGCGCTTTTCTCCACATGAAATAAATCTCACCAGCCAAACCAAGTAAATTCAATATTTGATTTATTTTCTTCGTTTTGCTTATTTTAGGGAAAATTCCAAAAAGAGATTCGAAGTACTCTATTTTTCTCAGATAAGGACCCGAAATAGATATTGTTTCAAATAAGGACCTGAAGTGCCTTCATTTTCTCAAATAATGATCTAAAGTGGATGCTATTTCAAATGAAGACCTAAAGTGGTTATGTTTATTTCAAATAAGAGTTTAAAGTGGCTACGTTCATTTCAAATAAGGACCCATCTTTCCAGCGATCAAGGGTATTTTCGTCATTTATCATTTCTCTTTTTTTCTTTTTTTTCCAATTTTTTGTGTGGTTTTTCTTCCTTTTCGCCGGTGGCCAGCCGACCACTAGCAATGCCCACAAAGGGCTGGGCGAGGGATGGCCTCACCTAGGTATGGCGACCTCGCCTAGGGGTCATCCGCAAGGTTGGCCCTTGCCGACGAGGGTCACCACGCTCAAGCGAGGCCGTCCCTCACTTGTGGCCAACGTGGGTGGCCCTTGCCGGCAGGGGCGACCCTCTCTTAGCCCTCTATGAGCATCATCGGTGGCCAATCGACCACCGGTGAATAGGAAGAAGAAGAAGAATCAGAAAAAAAAGAAAAAGGAAAAAAAAGGTGAAATTCAAAATGACAAAAATACCCTTAATCACTTGGAAAATTTAGCCAGTCGGCGATTAGTGAGGTCAGGTCCTTATTTGAAACAATTAAAGCCACTTCAGGCTCTTATTTGAAACAATTTAGGCCACTTTAGGTCTTTATTTGAAATAAAGTCCACTTCGGACACTTATTTGAGAAAACAATAACACTTCGAATCCTTTTTTGAAATTTTCCCCTTATTTTATTGTTTGCTTTTGCAACACACATTTCGTGATGGTAATGTGTTGCCATAGCTAATTGTTTTATGCAAGTAAAGACATATAACGGATGCAAATAGTTGAATATTACCGGTGACTGAGGCTGTATTTATTTGAGGGAAATAATTTTCCACAAATTAATTTTCCAAACTCACCTATATGATTTTTGCTAAAAATTATTAATCAATGAAAAACCATTTACGGTAAAAGCAAAAATGTATTTTTACAGTCGAGAGTACGAGGGAGCCTTGGCTACGTAGCCATTGGCAAGCGTCAAGGGACTCGGATCCATGGAAGCCAATGTCCGGAGCTCTCCATCGCCTTCCAGAACGGCCATCTCCGCTTCATCCAACGTGACCCAAGCTTCGATCCCATCGCCTTCTCTTGTGTCGGCCAAAATCATGAGGTTCGCGAACACCGGCCCGCTCACCCCGTAACTGCTAACCCACACGGGTTTTCCCCACCCGAAATCGACCTCGTTGAACCCCAACTTGCACCAGCTCGAGAGCCCCAAGTGGTCGGCCCCGTCCTCGGAGGTCCCAGCGCTGCTCATTTCCTTCAGAGATTCCATGATCCTGCCCCTCCTGTTCGCGCCCCTCAGCTGTTCGACGAAATGACCGTCGATTCTTGAAATCGAGCGCTTGACCTCATTGACCAGAGCACGCAGCGATCTGTCCATATTGCTCGCGGACTTGGCGCTGGCTATCCAGAGGATATTTCCGAGGGAGTAGTCGGACAGGGGCGGCTCAATCCTCTTCCGCAGGTTCACGAGGTTGGTCAGGATGGAAGGCCTTTGGATGCCGTTTCTTCTCTCCGTGGCGGCCGCCATGCAGCGTTGCCATATGAAGGCTGAGACCGACTCAACACTGGTCGGGCATTTCGAGTCGGAGCCTTTTGCTTTGCCCTTAAGGGTGGCTATGGCCGAGGCGTCGAATAAGAATCTCCAGGTTATGGGCTTGCCCGTTTTGAACGACGAGCCCCATGCGACCATAGACGTATCTCTAAGCCATAAGTCAGCTGGGAAGAGAGACGCCGCAGAGAAGTCAGGGATCACTGCCCTGTCACCCCGGGCAGCAGCAGACCACCCTTTGAGGAAGGTGCTGAAGGCAGCACCGTCGAGAATTTTGTGCGTTATGCATATGCCGATGGCGATTCCGCCACACTCAAAAATGTTGGCTTGGATATTGGTCGCACGGGTCCCTAAATAAGTTTCTTTCTGCACAAGATCAATCGGGAGGAACTTGCACAACAGCAAGAGGTCCGGGTGGGCTAGGAATTCCAATAAGGAGCAATCGACTCGTGCTTCTGCATAGTAAGCTCCTTCATCGTCACAATCAATGGTGAGCTCGTCCTTGAGATTGCCGGCAAGTGGGTAAAAGCGGGCCAGGGTCGTCGACGAAGATCTCTTCAGAAGCTCTAATTTGGCTGGGACATCACTACGTCCGAGGTGAGCTTCCGGAGAAAAGAAGAGGATGACGGGACCGTAAGGAGAAGGAATGAGATGCGACGATATAAGACACAGACGTGAGCGTTGATATTTTCTAAAGATTTCTAAAATATTTATGTCGCGTTGAAAAATGGGGGCTCGGGTTTTACTTTTGTCAAGGCTCGTCCTGCTGAATGTGAACGGGTCCCTTTGCTCAGCTGCCCCCTCTGGAAGATTGATGAATTTAGTCGCGGTTCCAACGTCATGTCCCGTCAGTACTACCGGCGTCGACCGCGCAAGTTGCTCGCGGCGGCAAAGAAACGAAGAGGTCAGACCGGAACAGCAGCTCCAGCCGCGAGCAAGCAACTGAGAGAGCATGCCATCTGAAAGGAGAGCTTAGCAACCCAGGTGGGGCGTTGGCTACGGTTCGGGCAATCCGATCCAGCTGATAAAGCGGGTCATTTTTTAAAGGGATATGTGCAACACAAGTCCTAAAACTTGCAAGGAAAGTGTAATTGAGTCCTAAAACTTACAAAAAGTCAATCAGTCACTAAAACTCGTCAACTGATTCATTCAGTCCTAAAGTTAACACCGTTAGATTTTCCGTTAAAAATTGCTGACGTGGCGCCGACGTGGCATTTTAAATTGTTTTTTATTTTCCACGTAGATTTTTTAATTATTTTTTATTCATTTTTTAAAAAATAGATTTAAAAATTAAAATATTATATTTAAAATCTTTAAAAATTAGATTAAAAACTAAAAAGGAAAATCAACAAAAAAAAAAAAAAGAAAAAAAGAGGGCGGTGCGTGCACGGGTGGTTTCCACCGCCGCCCCACGCCGGAGGGCCGGCGACCGTCGCCGGCCACTCCGGCGATGGGGCGGCGGAGCACCATCGGTGCTCCTTTTTTTTTTTTTTTTTGCACAGTTTTCTTTTTTAAATAAATTTAATTTTTCCTTTTCTTTTTTAAATCTAAGTTAAATAATATTAAAAATAATATTAAAAGCCATGTGTATAATAAAAAATAATTTAAAATGTCACGTCACACCACGTCGATTTTTTAACGGAAAAACTAACGGTGTTAACTTTAGGACTGAATTGAACCAAGTTGACAAGTTTTAGGACTTGATTGCACTTTTGTAAGTTTTAGGACTCAATCGCACTTTCCTTGCAAGTTTTAGGACTTGTGTTGCACGTATCCCTTTTTTAAATGGATCGTGATTTGACCGACTCATACGCGACACTATTCCAATGGGGTTGATCCTTTTTTGCCCATGTACCAAACGCTGTAACTTTTTGACCAAAAAAGAAAAACGTGACAAAAGCACTTAAGCGTTGTTATTAAACGCCTAGGACTAGGAAAAAAAAGATCTTCAAATTGCAAGATCTCCACAACTTAATGCAAATGTTAGTTAAGTTAACTCTAGTTCTTGCACTTGCGATGTTACGACCTAAGTGACATCAACACCAACATGTGACACGCGACATGACAGGATATGATACGCCGACACGTTTATCAAAAAATAAAGAATTTCGATATATTAGGACACGTTGTACATTAAATAAATATTTATATTTTATCATTTTATGATTATTTCAATCAAATTAATTTGATTTAAATTTCATAAATAAATAGATAATAATAAAAGTCTAGAATGAATTTATACTAAAAATATTAATCTACTATTTATTAATATTATTCATTATTTCAATTTGACTAATTCAACTCCATTCCAATAATCCATAAAACTTGGAGAAAAATAAGTAATTTACATTTCGGACTCGCGTGTTAAAATGTCGAAAGAGAAGAGAAAAAACTTGGGGTATGAATTGTATATCACGAAAAGTGAGAATTAGAAGTAAATAGAAAACGAAGTTTTTCTTTTTTTTTTTTTTCTTCATTTATTATTTTTTATTTTTTCACACATATATATAATTATAATTTGACCTCTCATCTATTGAAAACTTTCAAAATTGACCTCGCGTATCATAATCACGTGTTAGAAACTTGCATTTTAGAATTCCAACTCGAGTATTAGAGAGTATTGAGAAAGTTGATCAAATGTCAGATTTTTCGACATATGTTAATCGGGTGTCCAAAAATGTTAAACACATGTCGAAGTATCTGATACTATACGAAACTCTTATAAAGTGTCAGTGCTTCCTAGGTTACGATGAGTTTCCTTCTAATTATGACCATAATAATTCTAGCAAGAAGTATTTTTTTGTTCCAAAATTAAGTTTGGAACAAAAATCCATTTAGTAACATTTTTTTTTCCTATTTTTTCAACAAATTGTTAGCCCGAACCTGAATAGAAATGAGAAGTTAAAATTTTCTACTTCTTCATTTTTGGAACAGAAATAAAAAATAAAAGCTATTCTCATCGTTTGCCCTCATCACTAGCTAGCCATGCACCCACCACTGCCCACTACTGCCTGTTGCCGTCTGAAAAGGGAAAAATTTTGTATCGTTATCAAACATATATTTTTGCCCAAAAAAATAGAAGAATCTATTTCTAGCTATATATTGATTTTTGATTCAGAATAGTTATTATTTGCACTCTAAACTTGTCATGTTTTCCTCAAGTTCTATAACATTTCATCCTGACATTTTTTTTTTTTTTTTGGTCGGTATCTTGACATGTTAAACACCAAAACAACTAACGTGTGCCCCAAGATATCGCGAATAGCTCTAATTATTAATTCGAGATTGAAGATAAAGTCGAACTTTTTGATGTACAGACACGGCGAGCATAATAAAATCCGTGAACCCGCCTTATTTCCCGGCCGTTGGAAGAAAAGAGTATGACAATAGACAGATCCGAAAATGGCGGTAGCATAAGACATTATTATCCTGTTCCCTTCTTGACGTTAAGTTGCTATCAAAGTAGGACCAGATACCTTTAAAAACCAGAGACTGTCGCCCTCATTCCATCAGCACTTGCTCTATTGTGGGTTTTTCGATGACGAGTGTGCCGCCACTTTTGTCCCTTCAGTCGAGCAATTGCAATTGCGGATGGCCACACACCGTTTGTCTACTTGGAATGATCGCTTAGTTTCGCTTCTCTGTCATTAAAAAAGGAGAAGAAAAACGTTTTAGAATTAGCTTCGATAACAAAACGACTTCCTTGAAGCTTGATGCCAAGAGCTTACTTGTAGGTCTTATGGAATGTCATGTCCCCTAGATGCTCTGTCGGAAAGATGAGTAGAGAAACAGCAAAAGAGGAACAATCGGGATTAAATAGCAAAAAAATTGCGCAGAATTGTCTTTATATAGGTGAAATAAAAATGACCATTCGATGATGAACTTCATAAGGGATAGTTGGTGTCATGCAATCTGGCCAAATCTACCTCTATGGCATTATGAGATGCCATCGATTCTATGGAATACATCCGAATGGTAAAATGACAAATTCTCACCATTCATGCACCATGTCAAATGTCCAGTCAGCTAATAACCTGCATGGACCCTTTAGGGATTGAGCAAGAATGTTTCTTCACTGGCATAATCATCTTGGATCACAATGGAAAAACAAGCGGCAAGCTGAATCAGCTGAACAGAGACTCATTTTGCAATTACCCACTTTATTTCTTATTGAAGTATATGCAAAGCTCAAAGGCATTGTCAGAAATGATACTGCTGACTGATTCTAACATTTCATCTAAGCAGTCAGGATCAATCGGCTCAAACCCTGTGAAATATGAGACAAAAGCAGGTTCCAAAATAGGAGGACAAAGATCCTTTCTTGTCTTACGTTTCTGGGTTACTGCCATAAATTTCTAACTGCATCAATGAACTAGTCAGGACTCGGGAGTCAGGTTTTGATAATCACTGGGTCCATAACTGGCGAATAGCTCCGCAAGCAGCGAATTCTTCCTCCTAGGATTGCATCTCATGTCTCGGCAGAGCTGATCATTGCAGTATATTTGCAGCATGACGCTGACCCGATACCTTTTATACTTGTCCTGCACATAGCGACGTGTACATGTTTCCCACTTCCTTGCGTCGTCCTCCATCTCTCTTATTGTCGGTAGCTCAAACTGTCCCGCCAGAAATTGCGTGAGCCACTTACTTCTCATCTCGGTCGTGTACAAAGTGGAGGGACTCTCTGCGTATCCCAGTATTGCCAGTTGCGGAATCCGTGGATGAATGCATTCCCTGAAACATAAATCGTTTGGCTGAATATTCAAACCCAACTCGCAAGATGAAATCAGAAGTAAATTCACGTCTTCCAAGGCCAGCTCTAAAGCAAAGAATTGACTCAGAAGGGCGAAATTTGCTGGAGACAATACCTATACAGAGGGTAGGATGACCCGGCTAAGCATTTCTGGAAGTAATTCGAGGAAAAGATGTTCTTGAGCTTCTCTTCACTTTCATAGCCCGTAGCAAAGATGACTACATCTGTCGGATGATATGAATTTGCGCCCCCATGTAAGATCAATCCAGTATGGCAAAAGCAAAAGCTGGGCGATCTCTTCAGAATAAGGCTTCCTCCTTCCACTGCATTATAAAAGTTGGATGGCAGGGTGGGGGTCATGCGAGACGCCAACTGTTCGATGAGGCTGTGGCCGGGGACCATATTGTACTTCTTCAGCGGATATATCAATGTAAGATAGGTCTCGACCAACTTCAAAAATGTAGCCCTCTGAAATCAGAATCGCAGGGAATCCCGTTAAGATATCATGGCGACATTAAGTGCTTGAAGGACAGTGTATCCTCCACCATAAATTGATATCACATCATGAACTTTGTTTCTTCTGCAAGATATTGCTCAACATTTGAACAGTTCAATCAGACAGAACAGTAGTATGTGCACCGATCACATGATATGACAGAATCAGCTTGCTCATTTCCGAGCATTCAGATGATAAAGTAAGAAAAACAATTAACGCAAGTTTGGATACATTACTGGCAGTTATGCCAACATCAAACTTCAGAGATGTTGATCCATAATTTTCAACTCCGATCGAAGGTCTAACTTATTCTCGTTCCCTTAAGTTATCAAGTACTTTGGGTTTTCCGTAACTTTCTTGAGAAGACAAGAATATTACCAATGGCCAAAGTAGAACCGCCAAGAGCCAAAGGAAGAACCCTTCACCGGGCTTGTGAACCATGAATTCCACGAAGCGATTGAGGTGTCGAAATATGAAGGTGACTAAGTAATCCGGAAGTGTCCAGTGTGCTGTCTTGAATAGCAATGTGCACGGGTATCTGCTCCCTACACATGATTACTCCATCCATTCACTTATGTAGCTAATGTATGCATACAGAACATGCATAGCGTAATTGCAGAGGCACAACTGGCTTGACGACTTCTCATTGCTCGCTATTCAAACTGATTAAGAAAAGGAATACTTCATACCGTTCCTTGTAGCAACTTCCACCGCAATGTCAAGGGCTGATTTCTGAGATCCAACTACTGTGACCCGCTTCTCTCTGGTTAATGCGGCTGCAAGACCCTGGCCCATCATGGCATAATCCATGGAATGCAGAACCTTGCCCTCAAACGCTTCAGGTCCTTCTTTCAATGGAAATTCTGGTGTTCTTGGTAAGTCGCTGAACATCCCGATGCACAGGATAACAAAATCGACTTGATACACCTAATCTCGGTAAAAGAAAGAAGATCTCCATCATGAAATGCAGGCATGCAATGAGGCAATCCCGAACTACTTGTTCAGAAGAGGAATAAAGATCAAATTTTCCAACGATGGGATCCGGATCTCGTAATTCTCATAAACAATGAATCGTCGATTAGGGAGAACTGCCTAAGAAAGGATCTATTTTCACCGTGCTCTTTTCGCGCACCATCTTGAGAAAAAAAAAAATTGAAAACAGAGACCTAGGATGTGGTAAATCGTCCTGCCCATTCAACTCCTATGAAATGCTATACAGGAAATGCAAAAAAATAAAAATAAAATAAAATAAAAATAAAAATAAATAAATAAATCTACCCGTTTCTTTCAATGAAGAACATCAACTTCTACCATTCATTTCTACTAGAAACTCCCAGTGTCCATGTGATGTTCATAGATTGCACCACAATTCTGAGTAAAAGTTCACCTTTTGATTGCATGATTACTAATTTTAACACTTCACTGCATTTCTCAATGAGTCAGAACTTTATTGCACCAACTGTAAAAGTAAACGGTTTCGATTGCAATCAGCAGACTGTTATAGGGCAAATCCGGGCAACATCTGATCGCTACCTCAACGCCAGCACACACCGCCACTGTATCCTGGACGGCGACATTCCACTTTCCGCCACCGAAGAATGGCCGCCCGCCGCCGCTACCACTCCACGTCTCCCAATCAGTCATGTCTTCTTCATTTCCCAACTCCACGATGAAGTCGATCCCGGTCACCTTGCAGTTGAACTTGATCTTCGGCAAAATCCCGAAGTGGGTCACGTACGAGTGGAGGTATTCCATCACCTGTTCGTGGTTAGGGAAGGTCTCCGTCACCGACGCCGGCCACGGGAAGTCCGAGAACTGGTAAAGATGCTTAGGCGTCTGGAGCTTGGTGGATTCGATGGTCCGCGACCAGACGCCACCAACCGTGCCGTGAGCCTCGAAGACGACGGGGTCGAAGCCTTTCTCAATCAAGTGCTTGCATGCGACAAGGCCGCTGATTCCGGCACCGACGATGGCCACTCGCTGCTTCGGCTGCATTTTCTTCCTTTGTTCCCCGGCGACTCCAGAATTCTGATCGTATTGTGATGTCGATGACAAAGGTGGCGGAGACGGTGAGACTGAAAATGTTTGTACCCGTCGTGAGATGTCCACGGGCACGAATTCATGAGTGGTTGATAATGACACGAGCAAAAGAGGCAACGCAATTGAGAGCTTCGAGGCACTCACCAGTCACCCCCAAGTGTCCTGTCGCGGCCACAAGGGTTGATGCGCCCACGCTGTTCATTCAAAGCAAAGCATACTTTGAGGAGAATTCCTTCTTTGCCATGCGTCCTCTCAACAGGGGCAGGAACAGAAATGACAGAATTCTGATATAGTATTGCACATGCAAGGGGAACAAATGATAAATAGTAGAAACCCTCAATTTTGTTTGATAAATTTTCCCGTCCTCTGCTTGGAGTCAGCGATATCTCCTCAAACTACAACATGTTCTAACCTCAGCTATATCCATCTCAGGATATTACTGCTGTGATATATATGACAAACTTAGGCATGGGGTCAGGCTGTGGAGTGGTACAACTTAATTTGGAGCAGCGGCATTAGTAAACACAATTTTATTAACTGGTTAGTTTGCAGAGATAGACTACCAGCATCAAATATCCTAGCACGATGGATGACCTTAGTTGATTTCTAATATAACTTTTGCAGGGCTAGTATAGAAGACATAACTCATCTATTCCTCAAATGCAAATGGACGAGTAGCATGTGGCGTGATATCCTCGCACAACATGGGATTAGGCGTTCTTTAGGACGATGGAATGAGGAACTTCAACAAATGATTAGGGCAACAAAAGGCAAAAATTGAGTAACGAGACTCCTTAAAGTATCTTTCCTAGCAACCATATATTGCATTTCGATGGAGCACAATCATAACGGTTTCAGGACAAATCAACTGACATCCATATTATTTTGGCCAAGATGCGTAAAAATATGAAAAGTAGAGCCTCAATTTACAAAAAAATTAGACATTCCCAATCAAATTTTGTACTGGCTACTATGCAAAGACTTCTTATTTCCATCTTTTTGAATTATTAGCTCTATTTGTAATACCGAATATGCCCCTTAACTATTGTACTTCATATGTTCTATAATACTTATATTTTTCCCGTCCTCTACTTTTAGAAATACACCGTTTTGCATGGCTAAATTTATAATTATATTTTAAAATAGACTTTTCCATCGGTCCATATGGTAGCTTTACTACGACGTGTCATTCATATAAATGATTTCATACTTTTAGCTCTCATCCCCGCCAAAAAAAAAAAAAAAAAAAAAAAAAAAAAACTTAATATAAAAAACCCTTTCCTCGAACTTAGCGTTTAGCATCACAATCTAACTCTCGCTATCAAGTCTCTAGAGGAGGCACTCAATGTGACCATTTGAAGATGGACATCCACTCATAATTTACTATATAAGCCCTCTCCCATCAATCGAGTTGAGATATTCTATTCACCTAAAATAGTTGTGATAACACTTGCATTCTTTATATTACCGCCACTGTTGACATAGAGCTCACAATACTTATTCTCAGATATCATCATTGCTTCTTCTCTGAAAAAGTAATCTCACAATTTGTGAACCTTCTTATTATAATATTTATTAATTAATATGACTCCACATTTAGTATTTCCAAGTTTGTTTGATTCATTGCCCATGTTAATTGTGTGATAATTGTTTGTTAATTATCACCGTGACAATCTTGATGAAAGATGTCAATAACGTGAGAAATGAAATAAAAAACGACAAGTCATCTAGACCAAACCCCATTAGTATAGAATATACACGGGAAAATTACCTAAAAAGTCCTAAACCTATTGCTATTATTCCAATTCAGTCCTAAACCTTTTTTTTGTCTAATTAAGTCCTAAACTTTTTGTTTTTATTCCAGTTCAGTCCATCCGGTCAAAAATGGCCGGCCGGCGCTGACGTGGCAACCGGTCGGCGCCGACAACATTTTTTAATAATATTTTATTTTTAAAATTTTTTTATCTTTTTTCCTTTTTTTTCTTCTCCCTCTCCCTCCTCCTCTCCTCCTTCCCTTGGCTCCGGCG
Organism: Eucalyptus erythrocorys; assembly: GCA_014182555.1. Classification (NCBI taxonomy): domain Eukaryota; kingdom Viridiplantae; phylum Streptophyta; class Magnoliopsida; order Myrtales; family Myrtaceae; genus Eucalyptus; species Eucalyptus erythrocorys. Next base: position 29,371,471 of record CM024602.1, read on the forward strand.
ATCGGCTAGAGGGGGAGGGGCTGGCCGGTGCCGGACCGAGGCGGCCGGCGGGCGAGCCCCCGCCGATCCGGCGAGGGGGCCTCACCGTCGCCGAATCCGGCGAGGCGAGCCCCGCCGACCTAGCGAGGATTCGGCGAGGCTCGCCTCGCCAAATCGGGCAACGGCGAGGCCCCCTCGCCGGATCTAGCGAGGGCTCGCCCGCCCGGTGACTGCGAGGCAGCCCTCGCCGATCCGGCGAGGGGGCCTCGCCATCGCCCAATCCGGCGAGGCGAGCCCCGCTGATCCGGCGAGGGCTCGCCTCGCCGTCCTCAAGCCCTCGCCGGATCTAGCGGGGCTCGCCTCGCCGAGATCCGGCGACGGCGAGGCCCCCTCGCCGGATCTCGGCGAGGGGCTCGCCCGCCGGCCTCCTCGGTCCGGCGACCGCCAGCCCCCCCCTCTAGCCGGTCGCTGGAGCCAAGGGAAGGAGGAGAGGAGGAGGAAGGAGGGAGAGGGAGAAGAAAAAAAAAAAAAAAGGAAAAAAAGAAAAAAAAAAATTTAAAAGAAATATTATTAAAAAATGTTGCCGGCGCCGGCCGGTTGCCACGTCGCCGGCTGGCCATTTTTGGCCGGATGGACTGAACTGGAATAAAAATAAAAAGTTTAGGACTTAATTGGAAAAAAAAAAGCTTAGGACTGAATTGGAATAATAATAATAGGTTTAGGACTTTTTAAGTAATTTTCCCTATACACCATTGAGTTTTGAGGGGGCATTGGCTAGTGGAATGGGATTTTCAAATCTAGTGATTCCATATTCACAAAATCAAACAATAAGTCTACTCAAGAATTATCTAATGAATCACTTGATTCGAAATTAAGGGATAGGTAAACATTACAAATGATTAATCGATCTCTTTTTCTATCTCCCTTACTCTATGTTTTTGTTTTGAACTAGTGCTCGAAGAACAATCTAGAAAATGAACAAATGAATAATATTCTATATGCTCCTACTATCGGAAGCTTGATGTATGCTTAAATTTGCACTCGACCTGACATTACTTTTGCTGCGGGAATATTGGGAAGATATCAGAGTAATCTAAACATTGACCACTGGAAAGCTATAAAGAAAGTGATGAGATATCTTCAATGTTTCCAACACGACATGCTTTTGTATAGACGAACTAACAACCTAGAAATAACATTTAGATGCGGACTTCGAAGTTGCATTGATTCTCGATAATCAACATCTGAACACATTTTTATGCTAATTGGCGGAACCATGTTATGGAGGAGTGCGAAACAGACTTTGACTACTACTTTTACTATGGAGATTGAGTCCGTTTCTTGTTTTGACGCTACCTCGCATAATGTTTGATTGAGGAGTTTCATTTCTGAGCTTAGAATTGTTGATCATATTTTTAGGTCATTAAGAATATATTGTGACAATTCAGCTATAATTTTTATAGCTAAAAATGCCAAAAGTGGTAGTTAAAGCAAGCATATTGACATTAATTATTTAGCCATAAGGGAACGTGTTAAGGAGAATAAATTGGTCCTAGGACATGTTAGCAATGAATTGATGATAGTTGATATTTTAACTAAAGGCATGCCGCCAATGAAATATAAGAATCACGTAAATAGTATGGGAATAGGTCTCATTGTCATATGGACGATTTTTGTTATATGAAATTCTTATTTTGTCGTAATGTTAATTCTCAATTTTGGTGTACACATTTTGTTGTTTATTACATTGATTCTGGAATAAACATAGGGTTTATTCATTAAATTATGTTGTCATATATAGACTGATATTAAAGAAATAAGATACATTGTGATACATGGAATATATTACTCGTTCTTAGAGGACATGTCACTATGATTCATGCGTTTTATTTCTTTTCTTTAAGCATAGAGTTTTCATGGATTTGATTGGATAATCTATATGACAAAAATGTTGGGATCAAATGAGAGAAAGTTATCTATAATGTGATCCCACATTTAGGGATATAGTTTTTGAAATAAAAACTTACCCGTTGGGTTTGACCCACGTTTTCTCTTTTTAAGTAATAATTATTCCACATGCGATTTTTCTATGTTTCATACATTTTTGTGATAATCGCCCATTTAGTAACCACCTTAATGAGAACAATCTATAAAAGGAAAGATTATTCATTTTTGTAAGGATAATCATAAGTTATAACATAAACTCTCTCATTCAAAAATACACCATCAAGGGGATTGAATTAGTACAGTGTGCCCGTGATTCCACCGAATCTTCGTGAATTTCCAGCCAACACAAATTCGAACAATGATTGGAGGTCAGTTTTATTTTTTATGTTGTTAATCAACGCTTGGATTTTGTTCTTCAATGCGTGATTAGAATCGCTGTTTATGTCTAACATGACAATGTCCCAATCTTGTCTAACCGTCGAGTTGGGAGAGACATCACGCTTTCACAAGGGGTTTGTCTACGGCAACCGGCGCAAGTGAGGACATCACAGTTTTTCTCAATATTAAAAAAAAAAATAATACATAAGTACCAATTATCCCAAAGGAGTTAATCGGTGATTAAGCGTTTTACATGGATTCAGCAAGTTCTTTGTTCAAATCATAACTTCAACCACTCCCTCGGAGATGGAACCTTACCCAATGTATGCGAATAGTGCGGTGTGTACCCTAGGAGATTAGTCGAACCACAAGATTTGAGCATCTTGTCTTATAAAAAAAAAAAAAATACAATGTAAATAAGTATACTTATATTTGCGGACATTATTGGCTATTTATTTATGAACATTAACAATGACCCATTTTTAAATTATATTAACAATATAACAAATTATTTAAATTGAAATATTTAACGTTTTCAATGATTTTCTAACTAATCTGTCGTATTGTAGAAAAATGTGCAGTAAATTATTATATAGTATTTTGACTATATCAACTTTATTGAAATTCCATTCCATAATTTTTTTCACCATTTTAAAAACAATCATATAAAATTTGGTAGATGACTTAAATACTATTTGCTAAGTTAAAGTTAGTTAGCAGAGATATATGCTGGTAAAACACTCTAACTAACTTTTGTAATTTCGCATAAAAAGCTAAGCTTTTAACATGTTAATAAGTTACAAAATCTTGGCTACGTGGCAGCTTATTTAGACATCGGCGGGCAAACGGAGCAACCATGAATTCGGGATGGCTTTGGCGAGGCCACACTAGCGCCTTTTCGGAGGGAAATAGTCTGATGTGGCCACGAAAGAGAAATGGTGTCTCCCCTCGATGGACGTAATTTTGGCGTCATTAAAGCAATGACGGATTCACAGTAGCCCCGTTTGTCTACCGTTGTCCATGTAAGCGAAGCGGTCACGTAGAATAACAGCTGTCTCACATGAAATCATAATAGGGGATATATTTAGAACGTGTTTGGTAACCATTCCTTTTCAAAGAACATTTTTTATCAGAAATAGTTTTTTTATTATGTTCTCAAGAATCATTTTTGAGTAAAAGAACGCGCTTGATAACCGTCCAAAATTTTTATTCCCGAGATAGAATTGTGTTTAGTAAGATTCTTAAATTCTTTTGATTGTTTTAATTTTTTTAATGCTTTTATTATTTTTTGTTTTTCTCTTTTTCTTTTCTTCTTTTTTCTTTTTCATTTTCTCTTCTTCCTCCTCCTTCTTTGTAGCCGGTCGCCAGCCACAGCGCCGGCTGGGCGAGGTCCAATGAGCTTGCCAGAGTCTCACCAGGCCAGGGCAAGATACGGCAAGCTCGCTGAAGGCTCGCCTAGCCAAGGCAAGCCTCGGCCTTGCCTAGGCAACACAAGGTTGGCCTCACGCCGGTTGGTGAGGCCGAGTGTCGCCTAGCCATGGCGAGACTCCGGTTGACAAGCCTCACAATGGCTCGACGTCGCCAAGGGCCGGCGACGCTCTGACGAGGTCATCGGCCAAAGGGAAGAAGAAGAAAGGGGAAGAGAGAAAGAGAAAAGAAAAAAAAAAAAAATAGGAACGATTCTAAAAATTGTTCCTAGGAACAAGAAATTACTTTTTTCTACTTCTTGATTCTGTCAAAATTTATTCTTGGAAATTAAAAAAAAAAAAGTAGATTTTTGTTCTCGAACAAAAATTTTACCAAACGAAATTTTTTTTTTTTTTTTTTTTTTGCTCTGGGGAACAACAGAACAAAAATAGTATATTGATAAAAATTTGGAGTATTGGTAATATATAAAAGAAAAAATTAGAATATTAGTGTTACCATGAGCTTCATTTAGATTGGTATTTTCCCTTGATAAAGCAATTGGCAGTTTTGAAAGTGTGAGGCTGTTTGTGGTTCAACTTTAGAAATAGGCTTTAAAAAAATTATTAATACCCCGAGAAACCCCAAATTAATATAACTATGACAAATTTACCCCAAACTATTTTTTTGACCATCAAAAACTCGAAATTGACACATTTGACAAATTTACGCCAAACTGGTACATTTGTAATCAATTTACCATATGTTAATTTTCGTTAAATTTTATTGTTAAATTATTAAGTTAAATGACACATGACAGTTGACTAGTACTTTACCAAAAAAAGACAGTTGACTAATATACTAATTTGGGATTTTATATTCCGTTTGTCATAGTTTACAATTTTTGTGATTTTTTTGTGGTATTAATCTAATTTAGACGGAGGGTATATTTGTCACAAATTTACCAGTTTAGGATTTTTTGCGATTGAATAGATTAGTTTGGGATAAATTTGTTATAAATGTATCAATTTATGGGTTTTTATGGTCAGTCGGTGTAAATTTTTCATAAGTACATCGGTTTGAGGTTTTCATGGTCAAAAAAATAGTTTGCGATAAATATATCACAGGTGTACCAGTTTGGGGTTTTTCAATGTATTAACCATTAAAAAAATACAAAGGCCTTAAGCATAATTCTTTTTGAGAAAATGCAAATTGCATTTTTTAAAAACTCTTTTGTAAAGCAACTTTGAGTTAAATAGTGTTTGACAAATATCTTCTTGCAAAGGGCTTTGGCTTGTATTTTTTTAATTAAAAAAGACTCAAACCCTCTTGAGCTAGCGAAGGGCTTAGGCCGTTAGCAAACCAAATCTAGCGTCAATGGCTGTCATCTAAGATCGCCCAACCTTTGACGAGCCCTTGGTGGCTGCACAACCTAGGTGACTACCACCCAAGGTCACTAGACCTCGTGCAACCGTCGTTGGGGTTGCATTGTAGTTTGGATCACGACCTCATGTAGCCCTTGCCTAGGACAACCGCCACCTAAGTCGCGGGAACCTAGCAACCACTATTTGGGTAGCAACAACCTAAGCAATGCCCAAGTGACCATCGCTTGGATTGTGCAACTTCCCTAGCCCCTTGCTAGCCTCTCATCTACCCCACGCCAGGTAAGATCTAGCCTCATTGCCCGCCCTCATGCAGAGAAGATAAACAATCACCACAAGGGTAAATCTAGAAAATGAAATATTATTGAAGGTAGTTTTGGGAAAAAAAAAATCATTTAACCCTCAAAATGGCCATTCGCAAATGCTAAAAGTGGAAGTAGATGGATCTGTTTTGAGCTTTTAGCATTACCGAGGCCGGCATTTGATCAATTGCTGAATCAAAAGTCTCATTTTTCTCTTGGAAAAATTGAACAAAACGTATCCTGAAAAGGCTTTTACGACCGGCTCAGAACAGGTTTACGTATTTTAGCTGACATAAAACTAACAATCTGCTCACGGTCACCTTACTGTTGAACCCGATCTTCGGCATAATCCCAAAGCGATCCGCTTGGGAGTCGAGTCGGGGTACTCCACTACTGGTGCTGGTCGGGGAAGGTCTCCGTCGCCGAAGCCGGCCACGCGAAGTCAGAGAACTCGGAAGAACTGCCTGGACGTCTAGAGCTTGGTGGACTTGATGGTCTGTGTAACCAGAAGCCCGCCAATGGCATCACGAGCTTCGAAGACAACGGCGTCAAAGCCTTCTCAATCACGTGTTTAAACGCGATGGTCACTGCCTCTGCTCCATTTCTTTATGTTTCTAGTGAGGATGCAATTCTGATCGTGCCGTGATGCTACTGACGACGACGACGATACTTGAAATCGTTTAAGCTCGTCATTGAGGCGATGACTATAATTTTCACGTGCACACAAGCTGACGACCGATCACATGAACACGAAATGTGAAACATTGGCTCGCACTCACTACGTTTTTCCCAGAGTGAAATGAAGTCCGCACGAGTTCTCCGACGACCAAGATTGTTTAGTTTTTTTTTTTTTTTTTTTTTTTTTTTTTACCTATATGAAAAGGTAAAAAGATGAGAACATGAATACAAACGCCATATAAAATTGGAACCGTGTGCTGACAATTATGACATACTCATATGCTCGAAAAGAGCTTAGCATCCCAATTTGCCAAACGCTAAAATTGGAGATCGGTTCGGTGCTAACAAGGTGTGGCAACATTTTTCTCTGGCAGACAAAAGGTTAGTCTTTAAAGAGGAGTGAGCACGTTTCTGGAGATTGTCCTTATGAAAATTGTCTTGTTATCAGTCATCCATCAAGGACTTAAAAGCACCTCGAATGGAGGGAGATGCATAGTCTCTCGACCCCAGGCCAGCGTATAAGCCCCGTACACGTGGTATATATGACTCATAGGATCAGTGGTTATGATGTAACCAGTCAATTGTAGCTGAGTCAAGGCAAATATTTCCAGCTGAATAGAAGAAACAACCGAGGAGTATTCATAGGGGTCGTCCTTCACAGTTCACGTGCCCAATGGAAGCACGACATACAGCTCAGAATAGGAAATTCGGGAGTGATTTACACAACTCCTGAGCACGGTTGCAATACACATCAAGGACGATTGAGGAACGCACCCTCAATCTGACAACTGCTTAGTTCTAGACATCCGCTCCCCGCAACAATAAAATGAAGCAAGAATCAAGAACACCCGTCACTGGAAGATTGTACCTTACAGTTTGCTGTCCACTTTTCTAGTAAGGCTTCCCATGGCCTTGGCCTTCTCCCTAAGGACGAATTTCTGCGTCTTCCCAGTTGAAGTCTTCGGAAGGTCGGCGAAAACAATAGTCTTGGGCGCCATATAGTGTGGTAGATTAGCCCGGCAATACTTGATTATTTCCTCCTTGGTAACCTTGCACCCATCTTTCAACTTAACGAACGCGCAAGGAGTTTCCCCCCAGTGATCGTCCGGTCTCCCAACAACAGCTGCCTCGAGTATAGCCGGATGAGCAAATAAGGTGGATTCCACTTCAATCGTGCTTATATTCTCTCCCCCTGAAATAATGATATCCTTGGCCCGATCTTTTAGTTCTATATAACCATCTGGGTACTTCACACCCAAATCACCACTCCTGAACCACCCACCCTTAAATGCAGTCTCAGTCGCTTTTGTGTCCTTCAAATATCCATTCATCACAGTGTTACCCCTGAACATGACCTCGCCCATGGCCTTAGCATCGGATGGTACACTTTCCATTGTGACAGGATCTTTGACATCGACTTCTTCCAGGCCAAGGTGGTGCAGTCCCTGTCGAGCCTTGATCTTAGCACGTGCTTCAGGGGGGAGAGAATCCCATTCTGGTTTCCAAGTGCAGACTGTTCCTGGCCCATAAGTTTCTGTCAAGCCGTAGGAGTGCGTTACCCCAAATCCTAGCGCTTCCATTCTGAAAAGGACCTCTGAAGGTGGTGGGGCCCCACCAGTCATGACCATGACCTTTCCCGGCAGCGACCGCCGTTGGCTAGCTTGTGCATTGACGATCATGTTCAGAATAGTGGGAGCACCACCCATGTGAGTCACCTTATGCCGAGCCACATTTTCAAATATGCCTTCTGCAGTGACATTTCTCAAGCAAATGTTTGTCCCACCCTGAGCCGCGATAGCCCAAGTGAGACACCAGCCGTTGCAGTGAAACATGGGCACGCACCATAAATATACAGGCATCGATTGCATCTCATTCAGAAGAGCTGCTGCAAGAGAATTCAGAAAAGCACCTCTATGGCTGTAAATGACGCCTTTTGGGTTCGATGTGGTTCCCGAAGTGTAGTTGAGAGAGATGGGATCCCATTCATCTTCTGGCCACCTGACCTCAAAATCAAGTTTGCCAGATGCCACGAGATGTTCATATTCCAAGTGCTGGGTAGCAGTATTTGTGTAGCTGACACTGGAGAATATTTCAGGACCATCTTGGATTACAATTAGAGATGGTAACTTGCTCATTGATTTTGACAGTATGTCAAATGCTCCCAGCATGATATTAAGAAACTGGCTGTCCACAAAAACAACTTTTGCCTCAGAATGCTTTAGCAGCACAGATACCATCGCTGAATCGTGGCGGATATTCAGTGTACAAAGAACCGCCCCAGCCATTGGAACACCAAAATGTAGCTCGTACATTGCTGGAATATTTGGGACCAAAGCAGCAACCTGTTCAAGTAGAATAAGGTTGAGGCAGGCAAAAGAGGATCTCTGAATGTCATCAGCTAAGTGCACAACGCAAAAGACTAAACAACAACAAAAAGATATAAATAAATAAATAATTATTAAACAGATGAGTAAAGCAGGGGAATTCAACAGCAAGGAATCTTTGTAATTAAGTTCCCCACACCGCCATATGAGAAGGGTCGTATCAAGTGGATCAGAAAATTAGGCAGATGCACATGGAACAAGAACCCGTGTGGAGTAACCAAGATTAGATATAATTGACATTGGCATGAGACTACATGACTTCACCCCTATCCTTATCAAGATTGTTCAACTGACAACGAGGCCCATATTTGATCCAAAAGGTAAGACAAAAACATATTGCTGCATGAATTTAACTTGAGTTGGAACCCCAATTTACGACATAACTGGCTATTCCAAAATGTGAGCGATACTCAATGACCATCATCTCCGTATTAGACGAACTACTAGAATTCAACGACATACACCATGAAAATGAATCTTAGCAGCTTATATCAGATACTGAGGTTTCAACCCTTTTCTTCCTTCTGAATGTAATTCGGAAAGCACAAGGGAGAAGTAAATTTCAACACTTTATGAAGAGAAACGAAACCGAAAAAGTGATCGGGACATCTCAGAAGACAGGCCAGAGAATCCGGGTTTCGGGCGATCATGTTAACTCTAACAGAGGAATGATGCAATTCCGGAAAACAGAGTATTGATCAAAGAGGCTTGTTTCTGCAATGTTTCAACAGAAGCAAGGCATGCCCCGACAGGGTAGTAAGCTATTGAAAACCATACGAGTGCTTCATCGCGTGCTTCATCCGATAGAATTGAAGATTCATCGCCTTGAGGCTCTCAACGGTCAACCCGAAACTTCCGACAAGACCCAAGACGCAAGGGAAGCAAATCCCAATCACCAGATTTCCAAACACGGTTCATCACCGTGGCCCCTCGTCGCCATCGGGCTAAAGAAGACGGATCGAAACCAGAAGCAAGAAACGAAGTTCGATCGAGGACGTCGGCTTTCGCATTCACCGAGCGACGGGAGGGAGAGTTGACTCACCACGTCGCCGCGGGAAACGCCGAGCCCGTCGAGGGCGGAGGCGAGCTTGACGCACCGGCGGCGCGTCTCCCCCCACGTGTACGACACGTCCCCGTACACGACGGAGGGCCTGTCGCGGTACACCACGGCCGAGCGCTCGAGGAAGCTGATGGGAGTCAGGGGAGCGTAGTTGGCGGAGCACCTGATCATTCCCTCCATCCGCTTCTTCGCCGCCATGGGTCAGGCGTCGAAGGAGGATGAGACGATGGCGACGGCGACGGCGGAGAGGCGGGCGGAGGAGATCGGGAAGCGAGAAGTTTTGGGATGAGGATCTTCTTGGAGAGCGACGAGCGACGTCCACGAGTCTGTCACGCGTTACCGGCGGTATATCTTGAAGACTGCAGATTATACGTGGTCCTAAAGTCCACCAAAGGTTTTCTGTCTAATAGCGCTGGTCCATACCAAACTCTAGGACTAAACTGGACCGACCAGTCTGGCCGATCCTATCCTATTTTATCTCAGGATGTGCATGATATGATAAGTTTTAAGTTTCAAAAATCGGAACTAAACCGAATGTAGGTACTAAATCGAATGTAGGTTTCCGATTTCAAGTTTGGAAACTACTCACCACTGTTGATAAATGTTGGTCCCGACAAGTAGGGTTCTAATTTCTTACAGCATCCGATTTCTATCCAACTTGGTGAGTTAATTTTTCGGGGACATACATTGTTTGATCTTCACTTCTTTTGAAAAAGTCAATCTTTTCAAGCACTCGGCGGCTCTCGACGCTCTATACTAAAGTAGTGACATGATTTTTTGTCTTTTATAGATTGTTGTCTTTAGTGGATGGGACTTTCAATTATTGATGTAACTTTCATTTTACTTGATTAAGGGATGAGCTGGACACTTCCTAATTATTTTATATTACTGTTTGTTTGTACCATACTTCTTCATTCCTTGTTTGTTTCGATTGTAAGTTAGTGGATGTTGTACTAAAATTTGTTCTTTCAATGAATAAAAAGATAAAACAAAAAAAAGTAAATTAGTCAGTTCCGAAATAAACCTTAAAATTAGTTCGAACTAATGGGGTTAGTTCTAGAGTATATAGAATAGGCCGAAAGTTCTAGAAACTATTGATCGATAAATTCTAAGTTTGAGGTCTAAAACCTACCTATTCTGGTATCACTCATCTTAAGTTGTCTATGACATAATTTTTTTGTTCTTGTTTTGTAAGAATTATGAGCTCAAAAGGAAATCCATGAAATACATAAGTATACCATGAACACGAAAATGATTTGCAAACTTGGTTTATTATTTGCAATACCATAAGGAATGTTAATGCCAAAACGGAATTGTAATTCGGGAATGAATTTTACGTACCTAAAAAGTGATTTACAAACTTCATTTGTAATTTACGATTCCCCATGCAAAATTATTATTAGAACACGCCTTACCATTGAATAGTTGATTTACAATTTTAAAGGTAATTTTCGAACTCCATTGACCATTTAGGGGAACTTCATTTATCAATTGTCATACCAAACCAAATATTGCTACTTTATAAACCATGATGCAAAAAGGTAAGTCACTAATAAAACCCAACGTACTCTTCCAAGGGAGTTAATTTTCAATAAGGAAAATAAATACTTTTTAAGGAAAATTATCAAAATTTTTAGGACAATTAAGATACTTTGAGATTAATTTATTGACCGTTGCATTCTCAAATTGTATATATTACTTATAAAATATGTTGTTTTTTTTTTTTTTTGTCAGGAGGAACCGGCTTGCGCCAACAGCGCGCCGTAAACCCCCCGGGCGACACGTGCTAGCCACCACACACGTGCCACCAAGTAAGTTATCTAGTGACTCCACCAACTTCCCTGCCACTTGTGTGGCAGGGGCTTCGAACGCTCGACCTCTTCGATAGAGGGAGCGCGTCTACCCAACTGAGCCATCGCGGTGGGTGATATATTGTTGATATTGTGAAACGAATTTAAATGATTTATTGCCCATGAAGGTAACACCCAATTAGGTAAATGATGTCCAATCAAGGTAAGTTACGACCCAACAAGATAACTTATGAAATTTGCACATTGTTCAAGTTAAGAATAACTCGGGCTAAATTACACTTCGATAGGGTAAGTTAACAAGTAAATATGGACGAGACATTTTGAAAGTTTATCAATGTTTCAAGGGGTGCACTCCTACTGCTTAAACTTGACAGCGAATAAATTTTTCCTAAAAAAGGTTACCCAATTAGTCCTAAATATTTAGTATGGATGCAATTCTTAGCCCTAAAAACTATTCAATTTACTCCCAAAATCAAATTTAATAAACCAAAAACCTTTTCTTTTTCTTTTTCTTTTTTTGACAAGATTTAGTTATCCCTTACTAAGCACTCGCGCTCTTGTATTCAGATGTATGTATATCTAAATTACCAGCCATAAAAATAAATTGCAGACTGTATGTACAACAGCCTTCACGATGATATTGAGGCTAATCACGATCCAAAAAGGTGAGTCAGTAATAAAACCCAACGTACTCTTCCAAGGGAGATAATTTTCAATAAGGTAAATAAATACTTTTTAAGGAAAATTACCCAAATTTTTAGGACGACCAAGATACTTTGAGATTAATTTATTGACCGTTGCATTCTCAAATTGTATATATTACTAATTAAATATGTTTTTGATATTGTGAAACGAATATAAATGTTTTATTGCCCATGAAGGTAACACCCAATTCAGTAAATGATGTTCAATTAAGGTAAGTTAGAGCCAATAAGATAACTTATGAAATTTGCACATTGTTCAAGTTAAGAATAACTCGGGCTAAATTACACTCCGATAGGGTAAGTTAACAAGTAAATATGGACAAGCATTTTTAAAGTTTTTCAATGTTTCGAGGGGTGCACTCCTACTGCTTAAACTTGACAGGGAATAAATTTTTGGGAAAAAGGGACAAATAGTCCCTATATTTTCACTCAATGTCCAATTTCGTCCCTGAACTTTCGATCGGCTCAATTTGGTTCCCGAACTATTGATAAAATGTCCAATCTAGTCCCCGAACTTTCGAACGGCTCAATTTAGTCCCCGAACTATTGATAAAAGGTCCGATCTAGTCTTTCGTTATTTTTTTCTTTTTTTTTTTTCCTTTTTTGCCCTTTTTTTCCCTTTTTTTTTTTCCTTTTTTTTTTTTTTTTCCTTTTTTTTTTTTTTTTTTCCCTTTTTGCCTTTTTTTTTTTTTGGGCTTTCCCTCCGCCGGCTCCAGCGGAGGGCCGGCGTCCGGCGAGGGAGCCCCCTCGCCGGGGAGAGCCTCCCTCGCCAGATCGGCGAGGGAGCCCCGGCGAGGGAGAGCCCCTCGCCCGACGCCGGCGAGGGGCTCTCCCTCGCAGACGCCGGCGAGGACGGCCCCTCGCAGATCCGGCGAGGGGCCGTCCTCGCCGACGTCCCGCGAGGGAGCCCCGGCGAGGGAGAGCCCCTCGCCGATCTGGCGAGGGAGCCCCTCGCCGGCGTCGGGCGAGGGGCTCCCTCGCGAGCCCGATCCGAGAGGGAGCCGGCGAGGGGCTCTCCCTCGCAGACGCCGGGCGAGGACGGCCCCCGCCGGATCCGCGAGGGGCCGTCCTTGCCGGCAGCGTCGGGCGAGGGGCTCCCTCGCGAGCCCGATCCGCGAGGGAGCCCCTCGCCCGCCGGCGAGGGGCTCTCCCTCGCAGACGCCGGCGAGGACGGCCCCTCGCCAAATCTGCGAGGGGCCATCCTTGCCGGCAGCGTCGGGCGAGGGAGAGGCCCTCGCCCGACGCCGGCGAGGGAGGCTCTCCCCGGCGAGGGGGCTCCCTCGCCGGACGCCGGCCCTCCGCCGGAGCCGGCGGAGGGAAAGCCCCAAAAAAAAAAAGGCAAAAAGGGAAAAAAAAAAAGGGCAAAAAAGGGAAAAAAAAAAAAAAAGAACGGGACTAGATCGGACCTTTTATCAATAGTTCAGGGACTAAATTGAGCCGTTCGAAAGTTCAGGGACTAGATTAGACATTTTATCAATAGTTCAGGGACCAAATTGAGCCAATCGAAAGTTCAGGGACGAAATTGGACATTGAGTGAAAATATAGGGACTATTTGTGCATTTTTCCCTAAATTTTTCCTAAAAAGGTTTACTCAATTAGTCCTAAATATTTAGTACGGATGCCAATTCTTAGCCCTAAAAACTATTCAATTTTGCAAATTTACACCCAAACCTTCATGCAAAATTTCAGTAGAGTTTTTTGGGCCAATTTTTATCAAAAACTATTGACGTAGCGATCTAATCATTGCCGGCCACCTTACATGGCACACCATCATATCACTAGTTCTCGTGAAAAATTGGCCACATGGACTTCATTCAAGTAATGCATAAAAATCTAAGATTAAATTGACGTATGTATAATTAGTTTATGGTTGATTTTAGAATTTTCCCTAGAATTTGATAAGTGAGATTTCAAGTAAGTGGTTTGTAATCTTCTTCTGTTTGAAGAAAAGATTTATTAAAATAGTGAGTCATTTTAAAGAGGTAGCAACTTACTTATGTTTTAAGGAACCTATATACAACATGCGTGTTGATCTCACAACAACCTCATTAGACTTGGGAAAATTATAATGCAAGTTCCACCTAAGAATTCATTGTGGTCCAATCCTCTATTGATTCCCATTTACTTCACCGTAACCTATATACAACACACACGTTGATCTTACAACAACCTTAATAGACTTGGGAAAATTATAATACAAGTTCCACCTAAGAATTCATTGTGGTCCAATCCTCTATCTATTCCCATTTACTTCACCGACTTCTCTATTGCATTGCAATGCTTGGTTGGCGCCTCATATCAAACACTTCAATAATGGACAAATTAGACCTCTGTCCCATTCGAACTCTTTGTCAAGATATGGAAAAAAACTTCTTTATTCTATTGGGAAAAGAACGTCACGACAATTTGCTCTACTTTGTTCCTCCAAGTGTTGTTGGAAAATTACTACTGTTCCATTAGGTGAGATAGTTACTAAAAAAATTCTAAACTTATAACACTTATGTCAATTCAATTTTAAACCTTTCAATTATGTCGATTAAGTTATAAATCTTTTGACGATTTGGCAATATAGTCCATTCAGTCAATTTCTAACACGAATACCAAGCGTCCTATATGACACAACTAGCGTTGATGTGAATAATTTTTTATTTTTTATTTAAGTTTTCTTTTCTTTTCTCTCTCTTTTTTTTTTTTTTTCCTAATCCTGTCGGTCACTTGCATGGGTCTCCGCCCCTCGACGACTACTGACAAGGGCCTCCATGTTATGTCGAGCTCTCATCCAGATCTAGGTTAGGGTCACAACGTCTTCAACTAGGTCCAAGCAAGGGCCCGGCTTACTCTCACTTGTGTTGCCCTCACCCAAACTAAGCAAGTATCGCAAGTCCTTGCTTGTGGACGGGGATGGTAGGCTGCCGGCCCAAATTAAAAAATAAATAAATAAATAAATAAATAATAAAAATAAAAATAAATCTTCCATGGATAAAAACAATAATTGTAAATCGGGACAAATCAACTTTTCTTTTTAATAAAAAGGAAATCTCTTTTCATATCTAACCATCAAATTAAGAAAAACTAACATTTTCCTCCAAAATGATTTTTGTAAAAAACATTTTATATCATAAAATTTTCAATGAAATAAATATTCCCGATATTTGTATCGCCGTTAACAACATATAATAGTCTGGCAAGGGGACGAGAAAGGGATCCAAAGCATATGCACGAGCATGCTAGAATCTCGTACGAGAGAAGGACCTACCGCGCAGGACGAGTAGACGATCACTTATTAGATTAATGGCGTTCATTGGTAAATTGATGAAGCTAGGAAGAACCATATCATTAGTTGACTTACTCATGAACATTTGCGCACAATAGGTGCACAAAAGTGGCAGCGTACCAATGCCCAATTCAACATCAATATCGTTACTTATGAACTTAATAAAGTCGTAATATGCAAGGAAATTTTATTGATTGGGACATGGATTCGGCATCGTGAGGGTGTCCAGTTGATGTGATCTTGCAAAGAATTCACCTGAGATTGTACATCAAGGGACCTATTTTCCGTTACCAAGGGCAATTGGTAGAGTGGCTCATATGCAAAGGTGTATCTTGAATTTACCGCATTATTGCGCAATAAGCATCTATCCTTGATCCAAAGTTCAACCTGCTTATTTCATGCTATGTGGAGTTACCAAGGATGACATAAGCTCACACTCCATATGATATAATGACTAGCAAGAGAGTCACCGGTTCAAGATATAAGTTATACCTGCAAAGGCACGAACTTGATGCATAACAGGAATGATGAGCCATTCACTGCCAACTGCTGATCAGAGTCGAACTGTGCTTCTAGCTCCATGCATCTTTCAACTACTCTGGTTTAAACCATGGCCAAAACACTGAGAATATAAGGAAAAAGTAGACTGCAAGAGCGTTGGTAATCTTCCCTTCCTCTGTCGTTGATCCAATGAAAAATTAGTACTGTATGAATGCTTGTAATACATGGACCCAAAACAATTGTTAAGCCCGCAACTTCCAACAGTCATCAATTTCATCATCATGTTTAGTCCATAAAGACATGCTTCTGTTGAGTAACCCATCTGAAATATACATGGTCACCTTGAAAAAACCCAAGCAACGGGATAGAGTATAAAGCAACAACTGCTGCGAAACCTCGTCTATGACCTTCACTAATTTGTATCATGGAAAGTTAGTGAACTAAGATGCTAAAGAAGACAATCTTCAAATTCATGTTGTGACCAGTAGATATGCAAGGCCTTTTAGATATTCAACAATTTCAGATCCCCCAAGCTTTGAACTTCCAAATACTCTGTCAACAAATGTAATAGGAACCTGCAGATTGATTAAAACATGAATAAGAAGAGGTAATGTAAACATGAAACGGTGCCATGCAATTTACTTAATTAGCTTGGCAGATATATCTCAATTCCAATTAAGTTTTGGTTGTAAAGAGTAACCATGCATGACAACAACACAACAGAGACAAGGATGAGAAGGCAAGAAGATAATGCGTTCCACAATACAGGAAAGGTGTCAGTAATACATGCATAGTTCGAACTTCAAAACTTAAAACGTCAAACAGTTTAAGTGGACCAAAGTGAAACCGTCAAATTGGAATACTAGAACAGTCTGTATGTATGAATGGTAGGTAGTGGATCAGACAACTAGCTTATACTTTAAGAGGAAGCTCGTGCTTTTTTATAAATAAAAATGAAGAAGCTTCATCGTTCAAAGAAGTAAGGTAGTCGTATAGAGTACCTCTTCAATATGGTATCCTTTTCTAGAGGCCCTAACAATCATCTCCATCTGGAACACATAGCCCTTGCTGACGCAGGAGTTAATAAGATCTTCAAGAACTGATTTCCGATAGAGACTGGAAATAAAAACAAACTATTAGTTCCCTCATTATGCAATATAATTTCATTTGCTGACAATGAAGACAAGAATTTATTGTACTTCCTACATCTATTATTCTAGTCACCTACCGGAAAGATCCAGTTAAATCAGATACTCCAGGCCATAGAAATGTCTGAGCTAGCACATTGGCTCCCCTGCTAGTGAGTTTACGCATAAGATTCCATCCATGCACACCCCCACCTTTAACATACCGAGTCCCAGTAACTATGCTCGCACCAGTTTCCTGCTGTTTCCTAATAAACATGACGAAGAAAATGACTTAGGAGGATTTCACCAATGTACAGGCATTGGTAGGCATGAGAGCAATGCAAAAGTTTGAGCAAGTTCCTTACTTGATGAAACTCGGCAAATATTTGGGCTGCATAACCAGACCAAACGGATCAGAGAGAGATGAGAAGGGAAAGGAGGAAGGGAAGGAAAGGAAATAGAATTCAAAATGAACAACGGATACTTCATCTAGAGAAAAGAACAAAGAGATCCAAACTTAGGCAATTCATCGCCCCACCATATCCCTATGGCAGCAAGGATAATTGGGAACAATTACCCCGCATATGGGCCTCATATTGATACTACAAGGAATGCAATCATGCTATTTCAACAATCAAGACATCTGCCTAGTCTTTGCATGACATCTGTTAAGTATGAGAAATCTCTGAAAAGGCCACAAAAACTCCCTCAAAGTTTGAGTCGGAAAGAATGTCCAACCAGAGCTTTGAGACTAAAGTTGATGCATGAAAAGGCATAGTACTATCTACCTAACATTAGCTTTCATCCAAAATCCACAGTTCAGTGGACATAGCCATGTCCTTCCTCGATGGAAAAGAGTGGAACATGAGATTTCCCACCATAATGAACTTCCAATGCTATATGAATGGATTGTGCATACTTACATGGTGAGACAAATCAGCATCCATGATCACAACAAAATTGCCAGATGCATGCTTCAAACCATGACAATAAGCCGTTCCTGAAATTAAACTTACATCAGACCCAAATCCCTTCCACGCATAAGATATGTAGAGTGCCATAGACTCGTCAACTCACCTAAACCGAGCTTCCTAGGCCTTGCTCTTAAAAGCTGCACCAAATAACAACCCGAAAGTAAAAGAGTAAATTAGCAAACAGCAAAACAACCAATCAAATCGAAGCCGAAGTTATCATCCACCGAGTCGAACTTACAATCCGGTCGTCGCCATACACTTGCTGCAACTGTTTAACAATGTCTTGAGTACCATCCGGACTTCCATCATCGACGATGATGATCTCGAAATCGACATCTCTGCATCGGGCAGGAAAGAAAATGCTACAAGATCACCATCACAATCAAGTACGAATTTTTATTTTCTTTTTTTGGGGCCAATAATGACACATTTTTTTCCGACTTCTGAAAAACTTGGTTGTGAGAACATCGAAAACCCAAATTCACGGTCAAAATCCTAACACACTTACTTAAAAAGGAAAGAAAGAACCGAAAAAAAAAAAAGCCGAACGCCTTTCGGCGCGCCACGATTACACCTACGAACAAGCGAATTGAAATCAACAATCCGCCATCACTCCTCAACGCAGCTACACAACCCATTCGATTGGACAAAAAAAAAAAAACACGATGTATCCACCCCAATAAGTCACGAGCGCGCGCCCGACGCGCGAGAATCCGATCGGAAGGTAAGAGCGTTTCGTTACCGGAGATGCTTGAAGACGAGGTAAACGAGGAGGGCGATGTTGAGGCGCTCGTTGTAGGTGGGCACTATCAAGCTGTACTTGTCGCCGGCCCCTCCTTCCGGCCGGACATCCTCCATTGACGAGCAGGATCGGCGGACCTCGAGCTTTGATCCCTCTCGCGGACGACGCGGAAGATGCTTTCAGATCGTCGATCTCTGCCTCGACCGCGGCTTTGACTCCGCCGTCTGGTTATTCGCCTCCGTCGAAAGTGGTGGTGGCGTCTTTGTCAATTTCAGGAGGCGACGGGCACTGCGGTGTTCGGCCCATGGGCCGTGTTCATCGAAATTGGGCCGGGCGCGGCCCAATACCGTGCGTCCCTCCATTGCAGCTGGTGCCATGAACCGGTGAAACTTTCGATATTATGAGTTCATGCCTCAAAAACATTCGAACCCATACATCTATGATAATTTAACATAACAGTTATGAAAAATTTATCCTCCATCAATTTCCGTTAAATTGGATTAATACTATAAAAAATCACCAATTGATACACATGTGATAAAAATAAGATAAAATTACAAACCGGTATACTCATCAATTATCATGTGTCATTCAATTCGGCAATTTAACGATAAAATTCAACAGAAACTAACTGAGGACAAATTTATCATAAATAGACTAATTGCATGCTTATTAATTTGGAGTAAATTTTCACCAAAATACCAATTTGAGATTTTTTATGATAATTAATATCAATATATTATCTTTGAGAAAAAGTAGCGATACAAGTTTTTCATAGTTTCCTGTTATTACGATAATTATTCAGTATTACTTGAGAAGTGACTAAGAAATAATAATTATTTTATTTATATGCAAGAGGTAACTTGAAAGTTAATAAAATAAATAAAAACCAAATGTCTCCAGTATTTCAAAGTTTCTATTGGCGTTGGGGACAAATTTGATTATTACCTCGCAGATTGGTTAAAATTAGAAAACCGATTGATCGCGTATTTATATGCATAATCGATTGGATTCGATATGCAATTATTACTTCCAAATTTTGATACCCATCTTTACCCTTGATGGGCACAGCCAACAAGCGAAAACCAAGCTTCAAATGAGGAAAGACTAACAGTGAATACATATCTTTCATGCAAAACCTACTTGATTTACATTAAGAAAGTCGAAAAATTTTATGAAATGAAACCATGTACCATGGCCGAATCCATATTCAATTCTATTTCCCATAAAAACAGTTGAGAATTAAATCTAATTTTTTTTATTATTTTCGTATCAATAATAGTGCGAAACCCAAGGACGAGGAAGAGCATAGTATCTTGAAGTGCGATCGATCCCATCTTAGGTAGCCATCGACCTATGATTATCCAAACTTCCAGAAATGATAATGATTATTCCACTGAGCAAGTAGTCGTCCTCCAACTTTGAGACGCAGGACATGGGCGAAGCACCTACGGGAACCGACCAGAATCCAAATCACCTCGACTGGAACCTCTAGGAAACAATCTCAACCCCAACAAGAACCCACGGAGCTCAGCTCAGAGCCTAATTTTCTTTGAATGTTCATATAACATTTATATATATAATATATATGTGTGTGTACATATATATGTTGCATCACTACATGCTAGGGCAAAAAGAAAAAGATGTCGGCCGCTTACTTACACACATAACAACTGTACTAGGCAAAGCCGGCAGGATTATGAAGGCTACCTACAGTATATGAGATTTGCGAGAAGATTGCACGCGCTGCGCTCTCAATCGTCTGATGTCCCCTCTCCGAAATCCACTTCATAATCTCTCATGGCCTTTGGATCAATGGCGTCATCCTCCTCTTCTAGACGCGACAATGACTCTTCCATATCTGCCTGCCTCGCCACGACATCGGTCATAACTGATTCGTCCGCCTCCTCAACTGTGTCTGGGTCATTCTCTTGGAGGTCAATGTCTTCTAGACTTTCATCAACCCGATAATAAGCCTGAAAAAAAAAAATTAAACCAGCATTAAGCAAAGGCTACATATAGGACCGTCTACATGATGGCAGAACAATCAGTGCTGGTGAAGCAGAAAATAAATGGAATAACTGAGGCTATTCCTTTTTGGGAAAAAGAAAAAAAGAAAAAAAGAAAAATCTGTTTGTTCCCTGCTAGATACTTGTTCCCTGCTAGATACCTACTACCTAGTGAGTCACTTAATTGTCAAGGGAGGCTAATAGCTAAGCAC
Organism: Eucalyptus erythrocorys; assembly: GCA_014182555.1. Taxonomy (NCBI): domain Eukaryota; kingdom Viridiplantae; phylum Streptophyta; class Magnoliopsida; order Myrtales; family Myrtaceae; genus Eucalyptus; species Eucalyptus erythrocorys. Next base: position 29,392,339 of record CM024602.1, read on the forward strand.
TTAGCAAATTAGAAGCATCCCCATGCCAAATCAATATCAACTACCTCATCAAAAACAGCGAATGTGTGATAAACTAATTAGTTCATGTCGCTTTAAAAAGTGACGAGTGATCATATCCACAATCATCTTCAACATATATGGGTTACCGCTGCTTGTAATTATTAAATCATGACATTGATGAACAATATTGCACCCAGCTTTAAATTCTTCCTGGAGAAGTTCAGAAGAAAGTTGACCAGGTATTTACACTTAACATAATGGATTTATACATTTTGGATTAGAAAACGAACTTAAAATAGTTTGTACATACCACACAAGTTCGTGCCGGCGACAGTACTTTGAATGAGTTGGGACGATTATTGAAGTTTGTTTCAGGCACTCCAGGTATTCCTTCAGGACAAGTAAAATGGTCGATACCATGCCCCACCTGCATGAAGCAAGCCACAGATGTATGCAGGAAAAAAGAAGAAATGAGAATTGCCGGAGTCTCATCATGAGTGAGGAAGAACAAACAGATAAACATAATTAAACATCTTGAAGTAACCAGATTGACTGTGGCCATTGGAATTAACAAAAGTTTTGGGCATGCAATCTTCTATGTTGGAAGACCAAAGTAACCAATTAGGAACTACAAAATAGAAATCTGAACAGCATAGACCACAAAACTAAATCAGAAGATGTACAACTACATCAGTCTCACACACACATCTAAATATTCCACATGCCCTCACGTTTTAGTAGGCCATACTTGCCACCTGTCTACATCTGAGTTTGACAATACTTTACAAGCAATGAATTAACAACTGCCCACGGTAATTCCTCTCGATTGCTTTAGCTGCTTAAGTGAAGAACTTAAGTTGCAGTTATGCCACTATCTTGAGGGAAGTAAGGAATGCAGAGCTGACAGTGCCAAATGACAGATTAGTAATCTGTGAATTTCATCCAAAGATCCACATTTACAAAATATATTCCTTCAACTTTTCTTTGACTTGTACACCAAAAAGGAAACCTACAAATCTTCTTCTTGTTTTTATTTACAATTTTGTTTATTTAAAAGGCACTAGCAAAAGAACCAAGTCATATATTATTGGAGTAACTTAAGTGTTCGTATTAATTATACTTCTTTAGAAAAGATTACAGAAGTGAGCCTAATACTCAAGTATAAGTTATATCTTCCAACAACCATTCACTTGGTTATTCTTTGCCACTACTACATGTGAAGATAATAACAACCATCTTAGATACTTGCAATGTTCAGATATTTAAGTCTAAGAAATAGATTCAAAGCAAAGCATACCATGGCTCCCATCATGCAACTGCAAATGAGCAAAAGAATAGGAGCACACAGAAAAAGCCAATGCCTAGGAATAATTTTACACTTATAAAATCAAGTGGGATTTCTTCCTGCAGCCCTGTCACAGAAACACCACTGCCCCAAGCGTAAGGCAATGTTACATCTTCTTGTTTTATGCACTTCGATGGCCAATTCCAAGTTACGAATCCCCAATTAAGAAAACAAAAGAGGTAAAATTAAAGACATGCAAATTGCCTATATCTATTCACAACTGCTGATTTAAAAGCTTGACTCATTCCAAGCTGAATCGATAGGTCCTGAAACTAGTGGCTGCTATGGACTGGAGTTGAGATCTGGAAAAAGAAGACAAGAAACCACATACCCTTCCATGCCCACCAAAATCCCAAGCATCACTGTCCAGTGCAACTCTATACTTCCCCGGCAGGTCACACCCGACTTTATACCTGAATATTCCAGCTCACTAATTTAGAATGTGCTACAAAATTGCAATCAATAAACAAGGGCAGCGTCTTTAAACTGTCTCAGAAAAGGAGTCAGCATTTTTCTAGGAAGGATAAGATAAAATACCCATCGTATGTATTCTCTGGATGGAAGTTGAAAACAAAAACCAAATCTCCACGCTCAAAGACAATAACCTGCCAAGTGGACAATTGATAAATGCTACTCGGAAAACGATGGGGACTCACAAGAATTAGTTGAGCAACACTTCAAGAATGTACTTATAGACAAAGCACACAATAACAGGCTAGAAAAAAAAGTGTCGTCGCCTCTGGCCAACCAACTCCTATGCCTTTAAACTCTTCATCATAAAAATTGCTCTTAAAATTAAGCACTTTCAAGGAAGATATTCTGCTTCATACACCTCTGATCTCAGTGGGATCAAAGTGAGAATCAACAAAATATTCCTTCCGCTAATATTAAGGGTAAAGTCAATTTATGTTTTTCCAAATTCTTACATACCTTATCTTCCTCGTTTGTGCTGCTCACAATCTGCTTTGTGGATGCAAGAATCAAGAATTTTTCATCCAGCAAATTCATCGCCCCGTCAAATGCATTCATGAACTAGAAACCAAGAAAAAAGATAGCAAGGACATGTCAGAATTTATAGACAGAACACAAATGGTTATGACCTAATAAATAACAATACATGAGAGTATTGTATATAGCTCTTATGTCATAGGCAGAATGAGCACTGTTCTCATTTGTGGCATATTTCAATGTATGTTACAGCAAATGTCCATCTCAATATTCAAAACCAGCATAAGAAAAAACTTAGGAACTCACTTTAGTTATTCGAAATCATCAAGTACAAATGATTGATATGACGTGCAATCATGCGTATATAAGCAATTTTTAGTGGTAAAAATGCAAATGTAACAATGGACATTCCTAAACTTTCAGTCAAAGAAACTGCCAGTGATAGTGCAAGCTGCCAAGAACAAAGACAATCAAAATAAGACCTCAAACCTTGTATCTCAGGTGCTCCTCATCCACTAAGTTCCACTGGCGTCTGCACTTGTCATAACTCCAATTATTACCTTCTCTTGGAAAGTCAATCCACTCTGGATGGCCAAACTGTCAGAAACAGTAAGTGAATACTTTAGGGATGTGAAAACTTGAAAACCAACATCAACCCAAAAGAGAGATTAAAGCTAGAAGGGTCACATGTATATAAAGCTAGACAAACATCATAGATAAGTGATGTGGGTAATTTTCATGCCCTCTCAATGCAAACTGGACAGATGATGGCACATGGAATTGACGCACGGAATAATATGAAGCACCATATAACAGTTAATCGGGCGTGAAGAAATCAAACTCGGCTTTGGTACCGTACTAGGCACACCACCCAAAAACTCAAGTGATTATGTCATGTTTGGTACGTTGTAGTCATCTAGGAAAGGGAAGTTGATTCCATAAGCAAACCTCAATTCCTCCATTTGGTACCTCTACTTGGAATCAAATTGCCCATTCCCACAGATTCTCGATTCTTGCACTTTGCAGGAATCAGCATTCTGCTTCCACACCAATGGAATGATGATTCGTTGGCTCAAAAATCGAGGGAAAAAGATTGTTGCCTGTCTCTTATCCCAATATTTGCTTTGTCATGCCATTAGCATCCCTCCAATTTGTTTTTTTCTTTTCTTTTAAAAAGATGTGAATCTCGGTAAACCAATTATTGATATGAAAATAAATTTATTAAATTAAACATATTTATAATTATGGCTACTCTAACTTTTATTGTTTTTGGGAATTATTTAGTTTATTAAGATTTATACTAATATTCTCTAAAATATAACGTAACCTTGAATAAAATAATACATGATATAGTCTTAATTTACAATAAAGAAATTAATGATGTCGTTTTAATGTATATGTTTTTTTATCATGTTGAAGTGGTAAATTATTTCATAATTCAGTTACAATTGTACTCCACTATGACAAAATTCTAAATTCAAAAATAATTGTACTCCACTATAACAAAATTCTAAATTCAGAAAATGCTATTACATTATAAAATTTAAAATTGAAATTGTTAAAATCCGCATCCATTCCGCTTCCATTACAATTAAATAGAAGAATTTTCATTCCATTTCATTCTGGTATAAAACCAAACAAAGATCATTGAATTATCATTCTATCTTCATATCATTCTATTCCATTTGTTCTTCATTTCATTATCTCATTTGATTCCATAACGTCATACCACACACAACATAAGAGAGAGGAGGGTGACATGCAAATAAGGTGCAAACAACCACCAGCCCAGTAGACAGGCAACATAAAATGCTTAAAGAAAACAAAGAAAGAGAATGTTATCATACAATCTCAGCTCAATTTTGGGCATGAGGTATCGACCTAGTGGTCCACCATTAGGTCTTGAATTTGATTGTTAACTTTTACTTTCCCCCTATGTCTCCATACGAAATGCTTTTGATCTCCAAAGCTTTTAGTTCAAAATTCTTCCTATATGTTTCCGGAAAGAACTTTTTGCAGAGAATAAAGGTTCACTATTTAGCCCACATTAATAAAGTGGATTTGTGGCTTAGTCTTTGTCAAGGCTCTTGAATCAGCTTTCTAGCATACTCTTTCTTCCTTCTCTTTCTTCAGCAAAATTTGAATTAATAAAGAATGCGTAAGCTTGATTCTATAGTTATGCATCATGAATAATTTATAAGAAGGTTAGAGTTAGCAATGACTAGTCAGAAGGCAGCCAGAGAACTAACCTCATTTCCCATAAAATTCAGGTAACCTTCACCCCCTAATGCCATTGTGATAAAATGTATCATCTGAAAGAACAAAATAACAAAGGTTATCAACAGCCACGAAAGCGGTCTGAATGTTTAATATTGTGCAATTGACTTCTGTTAACTTTTGGCAGGTACCAAAACATAATAGTACAGCAAATATTAAGAGAAAACTCAATTTTCATGCTTAGCCATGATTGGTCTCAAGATAAATATTCAAATCAAATCACAAGTGCCAGCCACATCAAGCCGGGGTACTAAAAGAACCTAATTGTTAATCATCACTAGGATCCAATTTAGACAGACCTTGTGAAGCGCAAGCCCCCGCTCAACAGAAGGAGATGCATCCATTAAACAAGACATACCAGAGTACATCTCTTTATCCATCAAGAGAAATGCAATTGTCTTGTCACCAACTATGGCCTGAAAAATACAAGAGTTAGAAGAGTATTCATATGCAATGAAGAAGGTCCTACCAATTACGGATTAGATTTCAAAGTAGATGGCAAAGAAAGTTGCTACTGAGGAATAGATCAAGAAAAGGAGGAGCACTCATGCCTGGTCATGACTCTCAGCATATGATATGCACTTTTCACTATATCTCCTATTCGTCAAACTCCATGATATTTCTTTCATAGACCACTCTTCATCTTTCTTGTTCTTCAAGTAATCAATCCACCTGTCAGGGATGGCCATTGCCAAGCGGTAGTCGAAACCTACTCCCCCTTCAGAGACTGGTCGGCCAAGTCCAGGCATACCAGATACATCTTCAGCAATAACAGTTGCATCGGGCAAAATATTATGGATCAGGCAATTGGCTAGCATTAGGTAGACAACAGCATCAACATCCGTTGCCTCACTGAAGTATTCACCATAATTTCCAGTAAACGCCATATTGATCCCATGGTGATGGTACAACATTGAAGTCACTCCATCAAACCGAAAGCCATCAAATTGATACTCTTCAAGCCACCACCTCAAGTTGGATAGCAGGAACCGAAGAACTTCCCAGTTGGCATAGTTAAATAGTCTGCTATCCCACAACTTATGATAGCCACGATCTCCTGTATGGAAGTATGACTCTTGTGAGCTTTGGCCAACATCAAATCCATTGAGTCCATCAGTGACGTTATTACTTGCATGGCTGTGAACAACATCCATCAACACCCGCAAGCCTAAGCTATGAGCTTTATCAATAAGATACTTTAGGTCTTCAGGTGTTCCTGATCTACTGCTTACAGCAAAAAAATTGGTGACGTGATAGCCAAATGATCCATAGTATGAATGTTCCATTACAGCCATCAACTGAACAGTATTGTAGTTGTTAGCCCGAATTCGAGGTAAAACGTCATCAGCAAACTCTCTGTATGAATTAATACGAGGCTCTGAGCTACTCATTCCAACATGAGCCTCATATATGCGTGGGGCATCCGGTTTTGGAGGACGGGGGTACTTAAATTGATACCTGAACAGTAAAAGAAGCATAGTTGACAACTCATCATGTCTGTGGTGTTAAGTTGAAGAATACAAATCACAATGCATACTTTCTTCAGGAATCTCAGAACAAGAAGAAGGAAGCTATGCCACATTGAAAAACCATAAAAATGCAACGAATCTGAGCTAGCTTAATTTTATTTTTTTAATCTCTAGGAAAAGCATGAATGTATGCCATGTTGTCACCTTTCCGAGGGTGGCGGGTCCCAATAAACGCCATCATATGGTGCTGCCAAGCTGGAAGGGTCCACAGTCGCATATTTAATCCAAGCAGGTATCCGATCAATCCAAACTCCATTACCAGGCTTGAAACGAAATTTGACCCTTGAATTGTGAGGGATTGCTGGTACCCCATTTATATCAGGAACTTTGATAGTCCACACACCAAATTGATTTTTTTCCATGTTGTGATTAGAGCCATCCCATCCATTGAAATCTCCTACCAGTTGCGCTTCCCTACATAAGTGGAAAATAACTTCGTTCCAGAGAAATCAATTGATAGAACACATTATCCTCGAGAAACTAGCAAAAAAGCTAGGACTTACTGAGCAGCTGGTGCCCACTCGCGGTACACTATATCACCATCTTCACGGTTAAATCCAAAACTTAAATAACCTATAATGGACAAGGCGAGGACAAAAGCTTTGGAACATGAGGGAAAGGCAGTCAAAAGTTCAATGACACATTACTTTTGCTTAATGCCATTTGAGAAAGCATATTTGGCATATTTGGTTTAGTTTGTTCAAGCATAATCACGACCATCCACATGTAGCAGCAGTCAGAAACTGAATTACCAAAAACTGCTTATTGTTTTTGCCATAGTAAGAAATACAACTTGATGAGGTACACGTACAATCATCAACCACATACATTACCTTTTGCAAATTCTTCAAGACCAACCTCATGCTTTTCAAAGAGCTTTTTTTGATCCACATATCTTTTCACTCTATATTTAAAGTGATCTCTGAATGGTTCCATGCCTGGATCAACGTTTAGGATGCCAATCCTTTCAATGTCATCCTCTATTGGAGTCATTGTTGAGCTGTCATCTGTTAAGACAGCTAAAATTTTGGGATTACAGTCTGCCTGATTCAGAAAGAAATTGCATCGTGTCATTACTCATCAGGACTGCAAGAAAAGTGAAAGCAAATGTGTTATGTGACCAATGCATTAAACATCACGTCCTCACCAATCCCTGGAGTCCCACGCTCTACAAATAGCTTCTTAGAACCATCTTTTCATGGAAATAAATAGTTGATTTAAGTCTTTCTTATAGTCCATAAAACATTCAAAAGGCAAGACTGCACTTCCTCTTTCAATAAATAGGCATGCATACCCTCCCCTGTCTCTGAACTCGTGATGGAAAATGGAACTTGTGGCGCCTAAATAATTGAGAAGACTGGCTGAAAACTCCGCCAAATTGCTGGTTGGTAACCGTCCTGCTATTTCTGGAGGTCTGTCACAGATCAAAAAATACATGTCAGCTTACATTACAAATATCAGATTGATAAGACCCTGACAGATAACAAATAGAATCATGGAAAATACAAACTTAAAAAAACAAAGCACTTAAGAAGAGACTAGATTTCAGATTTTCAATCTACATTAGTATCATTTGTTTGTGTGACCTTGGATGTTTGGACCTCTTAAAGCACTCAACTATCTCACTGAATCATGAGTCCCGCCCATCCAACTGGGGACATATAATTACCGAGTCAGCAGGCCCTGACAGTGCCTCCTAGGGAAATTGTCTTCGCTGGGACAGCACATGATGACCATGTCGCCTAGGACACGATCTGGTACAGCATCTTGACCAACTCAACAATCCCCTTGGCTCTTTAACTCCAAAGGTAATTTTCTTTACCAGGACCCGAATCCATGATGACCCTTCCTAAGGCGTAGTAGTCCAATATTGGATCTTAACCAACTCGACAACCCTCATTTTATAAGTCCTCATTTTAATCATAAAGTGCTTCTGGACAGATTGATTGCCCAGGCTATAAATGAAGTACCATTATTGTATTACAACGACTCCCTCCCTCCCTCCCCCAAAAAGTTCCCAACTTACTAATGCCCATGAGAATTAGTGCACATGCAGATAAAGAATGGGGTTTCTCCAACAGTTTCAGTTCCACAGAACAACAAATACGCTGATTTGATGCCTAAAGCACTTAGTCCACATGATCTTACCATCCACCCCCATTGGCATAGCATCCTTCTTCTTGTGTGCAAGGCAAACGAAGTGCTTTAGGCATATAAGATTATCGAAGGAACACCAGATCAACCAAAACGCTCTAACCTATTCATAGAGTTCAGCCACCACAATCTTAACTCATGTAAGGTGTGACCCCCTCAAAAGAATTGGCCAAAAAAAAAAAAAAAAAGTTAAAAAAGCAACTGTTTCGTCCTCAGGACAAGCCTCTCGGAGCTGAAACCCATCTCCCGAGCGCGGCCTTCGAGTCAAGCTCCCAGCTCGGTCAGACAGCAACATAGACTGACCAAGAATGGAAACCCCAGTCCACACATGCCACGCGCACAAGACTCCACAAGAAAAGGTCGCGATCGCACACCTCTCCGACGCCAAACCCCGCGAAGGAAAAAACAAACAGCATCGATTGAAGCGGCCATAACGAGTTCCGTCCCGACTGCAGAGAAGCAAGTCAAAAAAACAGTAGGCGCGTCAGCTCGACAGAACGGACGGGAAATCACCTGCGCGCATTGCGTCCTCGAGGATGGCGACGAAGATCCCACCGCAGGAGGGATCGTAGCGAAGCCGCAAGAACTGTACATTCTCTCTCTCTCTCTCTTTGCGTGATATCTTCCTGGCTTTTCTGCTGCTTAGAGCAAAGCCAAGCGAGAAGCGCTCCCCGCTGAATCCGTTAAAAAAGGACACCGAGCGAGAGGCACGTAACGGAACGGGGCGGGACCCGCCGCCCCAACTTGATCCGTTCCCGTCACTGTCAGCTATTCTTTTCCTTCCCGACGAGGAAGCGAGGCGGCCCCCACTCCCTCATCGACGCCTCGCACGTGGCCGCCGCTCGCTGGACACGTGCGGTCGCGTATTTTCTCTCGCTCGCTGCGATGGCCCCGCACGTGACGGGACGCTGGTGCGACGGCTGACGAGGCGAGCGTGATTGATCTTACATCGACGGTGCTGGCCCCCGCCACGTGTGCGGCCGTGCGCGGCCGGTTGAAAATGGAAAATGTGCTGTCTCGAGCTCGAAGGATCATCTTACTTGCGCTGTACGGAGAGCACTTGCGAGGCATCTTACTTGCGGATTCATTCGATTTTCAAAATTATGGATCACGATGCGAGGCATCTGAAAATGAAAGAAAACGCATGTGCTGGCGAAGCCATCACTTCGAGTAGCACTAAGTGAGATGAATTATTCAAAACCATCAATAAAAACTGCCGATATTGACGATTCCTCCTTGTTTACTGTAATAAAAAAGATAAATAGATTGTACCAACCTCGACGAGATAAGTGGGTCATAGAAGATTTGATCTAGCAAAAAAGGAAATATGATCATTTACTTTCGCATTTAAGAAAAGTGCGATGCTTCGACTTTCTTATTACTTTTATGAAATTCGAATGTAAATTGAGAATCACTTAAAAGAATATATTTCAAATCTCGTTACATTGCTAAATGAGAGTTACAAAGGAGATTTTGGCTCTCACATTGTTTAATTGAACCTTTGAAGACTTGTACCTGTAATTATGAACGAACAAAGAGCAAGTTCAACATCTTTCGAAGACAACCAACCGGTTTTCTTTTGTTCCAATCGACACACTTCCACATATTGCTAGTTGCTACACATATGTGGAGTTTTTTTTTTCTTTTGTGGTCGAAATACATATATGGAGTTTACAGGGCTAATAATTCTACATCTATAAAGATCAATTACCTGAAACTAGCAGGTATTTACAGGGCTGCTGTGCTAAGGTTTGCTAACAAGCCACACAGATAAATTATCTACAAGTGACAAAAGCCCTTCGAATAGAAGAGCACTGATATCTTATGCCAGCCAACACATCCAAAGACGGCCATCACTCAAAAATCCAACCACATGCTATAATACTCACAAGTCGTCGGAGAAATGACGCCCCCAGGTGCACAATTGGCTATCTGCGGGCACACACCGCAAGGTATTGAAGCCATTGCCCCAACTCTCGGTTCCTTCGTCGCATCGGGCATCCTCCTACACTTATAACACATCCTACCGGTCGGGACGGAAGCAAACTCCCCCAGTCCATTGCTCCTCATCTCAATCACATCATTGTCCAAAACCAATGCCCTGATGATCTCACCAATCTCTTGACTAGAGCAGTCATTCTTCAGGACCCTCGACCTCCGGACGGCATTCGCGACCATGTCCACTGTTGCAATCTTCATATTCCGGATGTGCTTCAGGCACTGGTCCTTAAGAAAGTTGATGAACTCAGTGTCGAGGGTCCCTTGGTCATACCACTTCCCGCCAGTGATCTCCGAGGAGGGCTCAAACTCAGAGGCAAGGAAGTGCTTTCGGCTCTTGGACCAGACAGTGACAACCTCCTTGATCAGGCCTTTGCTGCAGAGGGACTTGAGAGACTTGTCTACGACGTTGTTAGGGAGGCTAGTCTCCCGCTTCATGTCCCTCGACCAGATGCCCAAGTCTTGCTTGCTCTGGATCAGATTGTAGAGGATCTTCTCTTGCTCGGTCATGGATGGAGAAGGAACTTTCGAGTCCGGACGCTTCCTTTTGCCCATTGCCGTCACTGAATAGAGAGAGAGTGCACTCATAAAAGTTCATTACATTATCGAAATAGTTAAGTCTTAACCAGTCAAGAACATAGCTTCCTCCAGTTCCAAAATAGATTAACATGCCAATAATAGATAATTTACAAAGCATATGTCAGTAACTGGGAAAAGAGTTTGCTTATAGCTTCGATTGAAAATGGAACAACCAAGGGGGAAATGGCAGAATTAATCTCTAGCTCAAAAGCGCCATTGGATATTAACCACAAAAAGAAAAAAAAATACCAACTTGAATAAGAGCACTGAAAATTGAAGCAAAGGCGATGAGATATAGGAAACCGAATAGAACGAACAATAACGGAAACATTAAAAACTGCAGATGTCGATGCATTGGCCACTGTTCAGAGACAAGGAAAAAGTGCAATGTTAGCCCTACACCCCGTAATATAAAAGCTAATCAGAAAAAGTGCAGACAGGAGTTACTGCTCAACCAAGATCTTGGCAAGAAAAACCTTCATCAATCGAGTACAAAGTCATGAAATGTACAAATTAAACTGACCATGCAACATTGTCTTTAATCATTGATTCATAAGCGAAACGAACCGCAAAACATAGACAAAAGAACGCATTTTGACAAAGCGTGGCTCAAGAAAGTCAGGATTAGCTCCAAAAAAAATCCAGCTTTAACCATGTATATTAAGCCTCGAAGTCTACTTTATCTACGTCCTTGCTCGAAACTCAACTCGGGCAGCGGACAAAGTCATGAGTCCTCGGCAGAGATTCGACTGTCAATTACCAGCGCCAACAAAGATGAAGCCAATGGCTCGTCGGGGTGGTTCGGGTCTCTGGGAGTTCTACACAGCCCCGCCTCAAGTCCGCCCACCGGCGGGGGTGGAACTACGCCGCCACCGCCCCCGGGCTGGGCAGGGGGCCTCGTGCGGAGGCGACGGTGCCTGCCCCCATCGGAGGCAGAATTTCGGGAACAATTTTTTCTAAATTTAACCCCGTTTCGACATGATTCTATCACGTAATCATTCAGAGAGAAAATCGGCTGAGCTAGGGTACTAAAATAGAGAATCAGAGAGAGAGAGAGACGCCGGCGCCGGCGAGGGCACCTGAGGGGTCCGACGGCGGCGGCAGGGGTTGCGCGAGGTCCCCGGGTGCGGTGTGGACGAGCGACGGAGCGAGGAGGCTAAGCCGCCGCGAGCGGCGGGGCGCGCGAAGGAGCCAGTCGCGCGGCGTCACCGGGCGACGGAGCAAAGTCTCCCAGAGAGCGATGGTCGGGTTTCGAAGAGGCCGGAGTGGAGCGTATCCGTTGGAGCATACTAAAATCCACTTGTTTTTTTCCTTTGGAGTACATGCATTGAAAGTTCTACACCGTAAACTGCAATTTAATTCAAAAACTTTTAAAAATATATAATTAAATTCTAAAATTTATTAAATTGACACTATCAAGTTTTTCGTTAATAATGTTAACTTAAATAATCACCTGGGATTCGCCTCTCAGTGGCCACTCTTCCTACATGGAAGAGGGAGGTGTGGGGTTAAACCCCACCTTATCGAGGAGGATGGAGTGGGACGCGTAAGTTTTAGGAGTGGGTTTCGGCTCCCACGCCCTACAAGCGAGCAAGAAAGTTGAGTGTAGAATAGGTATAGATAGAAAGAGACGACCAAAAAAAAAAAATTAACTTAAATAACTAAAAATTCTGATATGACATATTTACATTAATTCTTCCCTCGTACATTCATATTTATTATTTTTTTCAAATCTTATTTAAATTAAATTAAAAAATTGAAAAAGAAAATCTGAAATTTTATTGAAAAAACTTTTTAAAAAAGGCTAAAGAGAAAAGGAACACAGCCTACCGGTGGGGCGCTTCCACCATTGTCGCCAGTTGCCAGAGGGGCCAACAACCTCTGTAGCCTTGGGCAAGGATGGTCAACCCTTACTAGCCCGAGCAACCGCACCTAGATCTAGGCCATGCCGATACTTGCCTAAGCCTAGTGAGGCCATCCTTCACCTACGACTGACATCGCCCATAGGCCTAGCACTGGTCACCAACCCCTCCGATGATAGGCGGCAGTAGCATAAATGCCCCCACCAATTAGCCCTACGTTCTTGTCTCTTCTACTTTTATTTTTTAAGTTATTTTTAATAAAATTTCAGATTTTCTTTTTTTAGTTTTTAATTTATTTTAAATAATATTTGAATTAAAATAATAAAAATGACATGTAGGAGAGAAAATTAATTTTAAAATACTACATCGGTATTTTCCGTTAGTTAAATTGATAATATTAACAAAATAACTCGATTGCATCAATTTGACAAGTTTTAAGACTTGATTTCATTTTTTAAATATTTTATTATTCAATTGCGTTTTCGTGATAAGTTTTGGAACTTCTACTACACTTATCCCTTCTTTTTCTATTTGTCTTTTCATTTAACAAAAATGTTTATTTCATATTTAAGTTGCTTAGTAAAGACAAATGATTAATAAATTAATTACCAATTAACTTGGCTAAAAATTGCACAATTCGCTCCTCCAAATTAATATTTTCAAAATATAGATAGATATATACAAATAAAACTCGAAAATAAATAAATAAATATTAAAGATTTTGTTAAGATTATTTAAGTAATTATCTACGTCATATTGCTGCGTAGGTTTAATTTGGTCTTCCAAATTAATTTCGAATTATAGATCTCTATGAAAACAGAAGTATTTCTATAATTTTGAAAATGTTAACTAACATCATGCCATAATGGGATAAATATAGGTTTTCACAGATATTAAATTACAAAAGAACATTGAGAAAAAAAGTGTTCAGAAAGAAACTCTAGAAAAGGATGTGCTTTAATTTCTTAAATATTAGATTAAAATATGATAGGATAAAGGAAAGGGAAAAATGCACAAATAGTCCCTATATTTTCACTCAATGTCCAATTTCGTCCCTGAACTTTCGATCGGCTCAATTTGGTCCCTGAACTATTGATAAAATGTCCAATCTAGTCCCTGAACTTTCGAACGGCTCAATTTAGTCCCCGAACTATTGATAAAGGTCCGATCTAGTCCTTCGTTCTTTTTTTTTTTTTTTCCTTTTTGCCCTTTTTTCCTTTTTTTCCCTTTTTTTTTTTTTTTTTTTCCCTTTTTGCCTTTTTTTTTTTTTTTGGGGCTTTCCCTCCGCCGGCTCCGGCGGAGGGCCGGCGTCCGGCGAGGGAGCCCCGGCGAGGGAGAGCCCCTCGCCGATCCGGCGAGGGAGCCCCTCGCCCGACGCCCCTCGCCCGACGCTGCCGGCGAGGATGGCCCCTCGCAGATCTGGCGAGGGGCCGTCCTCACCGGCGTCTGCGAGGGAGAGCCCCTCGCCGGCGTCGGGCGAGGGGCTCCCTCGCCAGATCGGCGAGGGGCTCTCCCGCCGGGCTCCCTCGCAGACGCCGGCGAGGACGGCCCCTCGCCAGATCTGCGAGGGGCCGTCCTCACGGCACAGCGGGCGAGGGGCTCCCTCGCAGAGCCCTCGCGAGGGAGCCCCTCGCCCGGCCGGCGAGGGCCTCTCCCTCGCCCGACGCCGCCGGCGAGGACGGCCCCCCTCGCAGATCCGGCGAGGGGCCGTCCTCGCCGGGCGTCTGCGAGGGAGAGCCCCTCGCCGGCGTCGGGCGAGGGGCTCCCTCGCAGATCGGGCTCGCGAGGGAGCCCCTCGCCCGACGCCGCGAGGGAGGCTCTCCCGGCGAGGGGGCTCCCTCGCCGGACGCCCCCTCCGCCGGAGCGGCGGAGGGAAAGCCCAAAAAAAGGCAAAAAAAAAAAAAAAAAAAAAAAAAAGGGAAAAAAAGGGCAAAAAAAAAAAAAAAAAAAAAAAGAAAAACAAAAACGAAGGACTAGATCGGACCTTTTATCAATAGTTCGGGGACTAAATTGAGCCGTTCGAAAGTTCGGGGACTAGATTGGACATTTTATCAATAGTTCAGGGACCAAATTGAGCCGATCGAAAGTTCAGGGACGAAATTGGACATTGAGTGAAAATATAGGGACTATTTGTGCCTTTTTCCCTAAAGGAAATTTTGAAGTCCTCTAAATATTCTTGGATTGTAAAAATATCCCATCATATGTTTGGTACAGTCTAGGATAGGGTTTGAAATCTTTGAAGAAAAATCGTTAAAAATCTTTGAAATTAGACCCTAAAATAGAATTGAAAATCTTTAAAAATCTTTGAAAATCCCATCTTCCACTGACACCTTACTCAAACCCTTCCAGCAATGTATCTAGGAAGTCGACCTTAGAGCATAATGACTCTCAACCGACACGAGTTCACATAAATCTAGGATAGTCTAATGAACAACGGGATGCACTTCTTGTGAGTCATATAGTCGAACTCCGCCAAAGAAAGCGGGTGAACAACCAGCTCATAAGTTACGTGTGAAGGGGCAAGCTCGACATTAAGGACAGATACAATTGGGTGGAAAGGATGATCTATGTAAATCTAGCATGACATCATCTTTGGACCCCCTTTCACCCTTACTCATCGAAACACAATTGCCGGTTAGCAGTGACGACCAATGTGGTTGAAGTCAACGATGATAATGTGGAAGTCAGAAGTGACGAAAACTATCTTGGTGGTGTCCTCAGACTTCTTCAAAAGCTGATACCAAAATCACCACTTCCGCAATTGGACTAAGCAAGGACGAAGCTGGCGAGTGACAATTGGCCGATGGGGCCTTGGGCCACCTCGAATGGCGTGAGCTGCCTGTGGGGAGACCTGCACGTATGGTTGCAACTATAGTCAAAATTGAACCTAGACTAATTGCGTAATGTTGACTGCGCCACTAGGAATAGAAGCCCGAAGCCGTTTAAAGGCACTTCGTCTAAGGCAAGTCCTTTAGATGCCAGTGAAGCAATCTCTAATGCTTCACTCTATCACTCCATTAAAAGATAATAAAAATTGCTAAGTCATATTTTAAATTTTATATCCAACATGGGTTTACCCCCCCCTAAGCCGAATTTCTTATTCGACATTTTATCCGGATATAGCTGGGTTTTTTTGGTCTGGATAATTTGTTATCCTATTTTGACTTAAATTCAGACTACTAAACACAGGCTTATATATATGAAGATTTACTCTTCTAAACTATGTTTAATCGTATTTGCTACTGTCTACCTATTAAATATAAGACTATTAAATATCTTAAATACCAATATACATTTTCAAGAAATAGTTCAAGAATTATTTTGCTTCCTAGGATCATTTCTTGGTACTTAAAGTCTTGAGAATCTCGGCACCGTAACATTGTCCCCCACCCAATCGAGTGACGCTATGGACAGTCTCAAACTGGAGTCTTTCACTTGCCCAATCACATCCTTCCCTTCAATTGTCGATTTCCTCGAACATCGACGATTCTTCATTTTCTAATGCTACTTGATCTTTCCTTTCTCGACTTGACGTCTCCATGGCTCTCGAATCCCAACCCATTCCACCAGCAACTCATTTGGTACAGCCATTTCCATGTTGCTCAACAAGCTTTCCACTTTTTCAAAAAGCACATGGATCGGCATCACTTTGAGTTGGCTTAGGTAGTCCAAACTCCACCTTTGGCTCCTCCAAAGGTTGTGGTTTTGACATGTCCATAGGCTCCTCAACTCTTGGCTTTTCATCCACAAGTCTTAACATAGAAATACTCTGTCTCCATCAACCCAAAGATCAAAGGTGCCACCGATAGGCATTTTGGGTTAGTAATAACAATTGACTTGGTTTTCATGTCAATCATGGCATTAGCACTATCAAATAATTCCGAACTCAAAATAAGATCATATTCATCAAGAATATTATCTCGATGGAGAAATTGTCCCTGCAATCACCAATGTATAGTTCCACGTTCCAAGCAATGCCAACGGCCAATACATCATCCAAGTTGACCGTCTTGAACCAATATCCGATCGGTTCCACCTAAAGTCCCAAACTCTTCACAACTTCACTTGACGTGAACATGTGTAATGCGCTCATGTCAACCAAGGCATAAAGTTTTGTGTTACTAATATTGATTTCCCCAAATGGCAAACTTGAGCTGGGAGGCTTCTTAGGTGGAGCTTGAATCTTTATAGAATGGAGAATTTTTATAGTTCCAAGAGACACTTCTTTTTTCTCTTGCTTTGCTTCTTTGTCTTCCTCTATGGAGAGCAATGTCCTAAGTTTGTTCCTATTTGGACAATCTTGGGTTCAATGGGACCGTCATGAAAGAGGTAGGGGGGCAAGGGTGACTTCTTTTCCCTTTCTTTAAGGAAGTCACCTTGAGGTCATTTCCAATTTTGGTTGGGTTGTTTGGAAGTCCCTCCTCCCCATGATCTTTCTCGTCATTCTCTTCGACCACAGTTGATTTTGCCTTCTTCGTCTTCATCACGGTGGCAATCTGTTCTCCACCAATTTCCTTTGGACTTGAAAGATTTGGGTTTGGTGAAGTCGGCAACAGACCCGACTATTCTTTACCCCCAAAAAAAAAAAAAAAGACCCGACTATAGTATATGCCTTTGAGATGCTTCAAACTTCCCATTGTTTGGGCTCGAGTTGGGCCCAAGGCTTGAAGCCATCCACAATTGCCATGAGAGCTTCCTTCTCCCCTAACTTGGGATTTGGAGTTTGAGCTCGGTAAACTCCTTCACATACTCCCAGACCATGCTGTTTTGTTCAAGGGATAAAGTTTGCCACAAGCCTCTTGTTGGGCGAACTCAAGAAAGAGGTAATCCCATAATTCTTTAACAAAATCATCGCACGTGTTGACGAAATTGACACCTCACATGGTCTCATTACACCTATACTCCTCCGACAGTCATCAGTAGTTATCAAATCTATTCATATCTAACAGAAGGCTATTGCATCAAATGACAAAGATGTTGTTGAGAAAAAGATGGTTTCTCCTTAATGAAATCTACCAAAGCATGGCATTATTAGTCAAGGAACGTAGAAATGTTTCTTACCTAGGCTATTTTATCTTGAATGCCAATGGCATCAAAGTGTCGTTCCCTTCTCCAAATGAAATTGTCCCCCTCTTTAGCTAACCACCAGTTGCCTTTGAAATCCATGAGCTTCAGTACATTCACCTTGCGAGTCACTTGAACGGGTATGACACCTTTCAATATACTAGTCTTACACAAGACTAGTTTGGCCTTGAGCTCTTGGAACTCCCAACTCCAAAACTTTGACCTCAGCTTTGTGGGAGTTGTCCTCTTTAAGCTCTACTAATTCCATCTTCAAAGCCTCAATTATGATCTCGAGGGATTCGTCCTTCAAGTGTAAGAGGGTCGTAGATTGATTCACAATGGTTGTCATTTAAAAGCAGGGCATCTCCTTGACCTCATCCATTCGCCCTTTCACCTTATCAAGTCCATCCACAAACTCCACCATGGCAACCTTCATTCTAGCGAACCTTTCCTCAAGAGTCAAAATGACATCTCTTGGTTCTACAGTAGGTCTCCTTCTCTTGGGCGACCTTCTCTTAAGGAGCCTTGCCAACAATGGCAACAGAGACATCCTCTTAGTTCCATATTCTTTTGACCACTTGATATTTTCCTTGATATCTTTGGACAAACTCTATTCTACTCGTGCTCTAATACCACTTGTCATGGGCTGACACTTGCGATCAAGAGCGTGCGGCAACTTAGGCTTCCTTTTATTTGTTGGGTTGCCTAAGTTAAGCCTTTTCTCTACAATCAATCAATCAGTCACTAACTCACCTTGATCATAGAAAGAGAAAGTGTTTAGATAGAGAGGAGAAAATGCACTTTATTGCTCAAAATGTTGGGTGATACAAATGAAGGGAAAAGCACCCCTATTTATGTGTGTATGAGGAAATCTACCCTTCTCAACTACCTTATACCCTATCAAATATAAAATTACCATCTACCTCATTATATATCTTAAATACAAATATACATTTTTAAGAAGTAGTTCAAGACTTACTCCGTTCCTTAGAGTCATTTCTCGATACTTAGGCTTGAGAACCTCAGCACCATGAAACATGCTTATGATTCAGACATTCGAGAAGAAGTCAGGTGTCAAAGATGAACTCGCGTCTATCTTCTCCCTAGAAGATGAGCCAACCTCAAAAGACACGGGTGTCGTCCAAGCACTACCACAAACCAGTGATGATCCTGATAGGGGTATATTTATCATCTCTCCAAAAGTCCCAATCAGTTAGCCCCCCATGTTCCAGTACAAAGTCTCCAGTCCAAATATGACAAACTAACCTATGGAGTCAGCATTTTTATCCTTGATCAGAAGATTCTTCCAGAATCATTCCGGGAACCATTCACCAAATATTTCAGCGATATCAAGAAGAGTCTTTACTACTTGCCTAATGGGCAACCATTAAAATTCAGTGTTTCTCCCAGTGCTCCTTCACTACCAAAAACCTTGGTTCTCCATCACCTGATCGAGATACTGTTATACATACTATTGTCCCGTGGAATTCGTTTCGAAGGACAATGGAAACAATGGCACTCAAAGACGTTATCTCATCCAGCAACACAAACTGGAACCAACTGCTCAAACTAATGGATGCTTGTGTCGATTCCCATACTGAATTTCTCTAGGAATGCCCTAATCCATGGTCGAAAAGCTCTAAATTCTTCATTGGTTTTCCTTTCAAGATGAATGAAGTCATCAATCCCACAAAAGCAACTCATAGGGAGATAAATCCATACCATGCACACATTCCTTAGAAAGAGTCCGATGAATTAGTCCGGCAAGGAGTAATTGAACCATCAGATTCCCAGTGGACATGTGAAGCTTTCTACATCAAGGAATGAGCTAAGACTAGAGGAAAGATGAGGCTTGTCAATAATTGTTAGCCGCTCAAATCATTTTCTACAAGTTGACAAGTTTCTTCAGCCAATTGAAAGGCGTTCTTAAGTCTTTCCCACGCAAAGGTGTACTACAAATTTGACCTACGGTAGGATTTTGTCAACTTGAAATTCATCCAGAGAAGATTTAAACCAGACTTCTGTACCCCAAATCAACATTTTTTTATGGACTGTTCTCCCTTTTAGTTTCAAAACTGACTGTCACTATTTCAGAAAGGCATGCACAAAAATTTCTCAACCCATCATGGCCAATGCCTTTATTTACATTGATGATATCCTACTATTCGGCTCTCATGAAGAATCTCACTACATAATACTGGAAACAGTTTGCATAATCTCATGCTATAGTATGACATCATGTTTAAAAAAGTACTTGCTCAAAATGAATTTGTATGTTCTGGGTATACACTAGAAAAATGGATCATACCGCCCAGGTGAGCACATTGCTAAGGAATTATAAAAATTCCTGAATGAGAACCTTTCTTTTAATTAAATGCAGCAACTCCTTGATATTGTCAATCACCTAAGCGGTTTTGCTTATGCATCCATTACAGAAGCATCCGAAGAACAATTTGCCTCCATGGCCAAGGGACCAAACTAGGACCGCACAACAACTAAAGGAGAAGGGGATTGCGGATTCACCTCCAAGGGAATTTCTTGCAGGCATATGCTAGTGATAAGAACAGAGATGCTTATTCTCCTTAAGAAGTTAATGGGAAGGGACAGCATTTACGGTCATAAGAGTGAAAGATTTTCGCAGGCAAGAACCGCATATGGGGACAAAAGGAAATTCCTAGAACCCTTTCGTATGATGTTGAGAGCACATCCATTTCTGTAAGTCTCAATCGCAGTAACAAGCAGAGCCTCATTTATCAGGTCGAGCTTTGACAAGACCCAGGCTAGGTTGCTTATCCCAAGCAAGGGAGTCCAGTTTGCGCTTATCCTCGCTGGTCCCCAAAGGAAAAAACAGAGGTGCTTTTAATTTGAAGTTCAGTCTCGATTTCTCCCTGATTTTCCTCACTAACCAAACTTCGATTGCATAAAATAAGAAAAAGAGAAAAATCGTACGTGGTAACAACCAAGAATCGTTTTAATTCTGTTGCGAGGAGATCAACTATGGTGACCTGCCGCCTCTTAGGTTGGCCTAAAGGTATAGAACAAAGCATTGGCGAGCTCACTGAACCGTTTCCACGATAACATTTCCCTGAACATGCAATTTCTATCACTCATCAGGCAGATACGATCTCAGGGAGGTTGAATTCCGATGCCACAACCAGTAGGAATGAGCTCCGACCACATTGATCATTTGTTCAAATGTTCTCACTTTTAAACTCATCGAAACCACTGCAATGTCGGCCAACAAGAACAGAACAAATGCTATGGAGCAGCAATCACAACCGCTTGATGGGAACACCAGGTAAAAGCTGTCCATCTGTTTGACTCTGCTTATATTCATGTCCAAACACATGGCATGAATGACACGATGAAACCACTCAGTTCCGTGTGAGATGAGGCTATCCCCCAGTGGACAGATTATACAAGTCCAGCACCATGCTTCATTTTTTTTTTTTTGGGAGGGGGAAGGGGGTGTGGTTTTATTCATTTATCTACAAGAAACACGCCTGCAGACACATTAGTCCCCATCACTTCAGCGGAAATAGCCATAGAGCTCCAAGAAGCAAATGGAGAAGTTCCAGGGGTTCGATGCACCGGTCGTGGGACCAGTCAAAACAAACCTAAAGTATCTAAAAGGAAGGAGAGCATTGGGGCCGGTTATGGGCCACGACGCAAACTGCCCAGGCTTGCAGATGGTCTGGTCGTTATCATGTGCTCTCAAGTCTGTCCACGAGTTCCCATCCACAGAGCCCTGGAATTTGTCATAAAATGATATTTTGTTCTGTTTCATTAATATCTCATCCTAATGCAACAGGTGGCAATTTGCTTCGAGATAAATGGACAGATCATTCAAGGATGCCAATATCAAGATCAGAAGCAAAAGTAAGGAGCCCTGACTTCAACTACAGCATAAGGCCCAGATAAGATGCAACCAGTATTGTCATTCGTGCTATATGCATGCATGACGCCCACTATAATTGGAAGTTGCAATACTTACCTGAAGTTTCCAGGACCTCATGTATGCCCTTGAGCCATCTTGTCTGAGGGTGTAGTAGTTGCACATTAGCTGCATCAGGAAAACATTCAAATATTGACCGATATGACAAACTGTCAAAGAATTCCCTGATATCTTCTTAACTATTAATATTGGAGGCGTTTTTTGATGATGAATTTTGCTAAGATAAATGGATTAGTTGACCATTAAGTGATTTCACTTGTCAAGGTACTTACACCTTAATTAAGAGGATATTAAGATAATTATGCAACGAGCACTTTAATTATTAACTTCTTCCCCATTTCCTCACTTTCAATTACTACTTCTCTCTTTTTCTCCTTTCTTGCTTTGGCACATACACCAGTGTGTGCCAATTTTACTATAGTTTAGAAGCATAAAAAGCTATCAAGAAAAGGTCTCCGATACAGACTAGAACTGTTGTCCATGACTGAAATAGACTGCATGTTCCATTGCACAGAATTGTGAACAATTACATCAGTTAGTAGGTGGCAAATTTGCTCTATTACCTATCCCACTAGGAATCACAGATCCCTTTTTTTTTTCTGGGTTTACACAGTGATGCGAGTAATCAATGAAATCTCCTGCACCCCACCTTCTGTCCTAAAAACACATTCTCGAATGAAAATCAACTCTAACTTGATTATTCATACAATTAGCTGCTACTACATATTAAGCCTCAAAATGAATCACTCTTTTATGTTGACCATCAAGTAGAGTCCTCTTGCTCTAATATCTAAAGTTTATATAAGAACCTGACCCTGGACAACATGCTAAAGGTATAAAATCACATACAAGAAAAAAGATACTAGTATAACCTGATGATCTTCGCCAATGTCTATCATCCACCATGAGCAGTTATGTCCATCTTCTATCCGAGGCCCAGCAAAAGATGTACCCTACAGAAGAAAGTTAATCTTAGATACCTAAATAAACTAATATTAATGAAGTTTCAGATACAAACTGACTTAAAAAGAAAAAAAGGAGAACCTGAAAAGTTCTTGAGACCAAAACTTTTGGATCAGTATATCTTGAAATGGGGCTACTAGCGGTAATAAAAATCCTCTGCATGTTGGAAACGAACATAAGCAATATTTGGAAAGTGGTCTATCTGGTAGAGAGAAAACTGAGGCATTAGGCAATTCACCTTTGCAATGACAGGATTGACCCACTGATGTTCCCCATATGACGTGCCCGCAAAGTACATAACCCCATTGCTGTCACCATCACTTATGTGTTGGAGTTCCTTAAAACTAGATCGCCTATGTTGGAATCTGACAAATTAGAAGAATTCCATTTTAGTGGGAAATCTTATTACATGAAAATGTATAAGTTCACCAATGTATCGACTCATGGAGCGGGAGAGCATCATAACTCACAAGTGTTCATAGTCCCACATATTTGATGGTTAGGTGAATTTTGATATTTCTTTTACTTTTTTTATTTTTTGCAAGGGCTCCTTTAAAAGTTTCAAAAACTTGCAAAGAATGCCATATAAAAGAGAACTAAAAGAAGCATCTATTTAAGGTCCTATAGAAAGCTTAAAAATCTTTTTTTAGGGTGGGGGGACAAAAAAAAAAGAGCTTATAAAAAAAAAAAAAATTGTAAACCATGTATGGCACCAAGCAATTGTATAAGCCCATCTAATTAACTAAATTCAACTAAATCAATTTTGTTTCTACTTAAAAATGCAAATACGCATGTGTTTGCAGGCATGTGTGTAATGCTTCATGCACACGCACCCACTTCAGAGGAAAAAAAAATGGAGCAATTTTCTTTAGAACGAAAAATCTTTAGAAGATTTAGAAAGTTTTACATTGTTGAATATTTAAAGAAAAAAACATGTCTAAAGAAAAACAATTAAGGGGTGCAAAAATCTACCGTGCATAGCACAGGTTCTATATTAGTGATATTCTCTTGTTGAACAGCATGTAGTTAATGAGGAAAACTTTATTTATAATGAAGTTTGAAACAGGGCATAGCTTTAACAGGGATAAATATAAGCTTTGTCCATCAAGTGCTCCAACATTGAATGGAGATGACCAGGGTGAAAACCACGCCAACACCACATCTCCAAATCAGATTTAATAGGCATGACTATGGGTTTTGTCCACCAAGTGCTCCAACAATGAATGGAGATGACCAAGGCGAAACCATGCTGACACCATATCAAGGAACCTTTTGCAAGATAACAATGCAATCCTCAAATGACAGGAAGCACAAACACCAAGTGATGCGGATTGCACCAATCTAAAAGTGAATTCCTCGGTATTTTGACTTATAGAATTAATAAAGCAATTCTACCCAGAATATGAACATAAGACACTTTCCTCCCAGGGCAAAAGCACTTGCTAGACACCTCAACTTGAGAGAAGGATATATCTAAACAGAGTTTCTGGTCCTAAGACAAAAATCTAACAAGATTCCGTTTTTTTTCTTTCCTTCTCAGCAATAAGCTGAAGAGCGTTTGCTTTTAAGTTCTTCTGATACTTTCTTGCAAAAAGTTATCTAAACCAATGGTACAGCAATTTGATGACTATTACCTTTTGTCAGTCCCTATATTTGTCAACCCCATTTCTGTATGGTTGAGGGCCTCTGTGACCTACATTATTGAGAGGATTTAGAAAAAGAGAAGGAATTATATGGAAGGGAATTCGTGAAGTGATAGAGACAATGGCACGTCCATTCATAGGGTGAAGGTCATGCTTTTTTCCCCACAAATAACACTTAACAAAATGAATGAATTGCTTACAAGATTTCCAAGAACAGGAATGCATTTGCTGAGGTTGCTCATCTTCAACTGCAATACAATCATGAAAGCATTGTGTGAAAATAAGGTTCTCGCATTGAGAGAAAACAGAGACTAAATCTCTTAGTCCATGCCCTACGCACCTTTTTAAGCAATGCATGTGGTAACAAGGCAAATCGCACAAAGGGCAACAAATCATTTAGTAAGTGAAGCCTGTCAGAAGAAATGACTTCAGGTGTTAAAGGGTTCATGAGCTCATCCACCGCTTCCCAACCAAGTAATTTCTTTGCCTTGATGCACCACATTAAAATTGCATTGAGAACCCTCTCTTCAGACGTCACAGTCAAATCTGGATGCTGCAAGGTTTATTCTCTTAGTTAGAGACATTCAACTTTTATCAAACATAAGCAAAAGAGGATATTTTATGGCCCCAAAGCTTCTCGGAGAAAATTGGCTATTTGTCCAATCTAAATCCACAAGAAGAAGCAACTTCTCACCTATTTCCATCATTGATGACCCCTAAAACTTTATTATGTCAGGTAAATGTATTATGTTGATGACTGCTGCTGAACTAATTACTCTAGACACATAAGGGCGGTGGCTGACAAAGAAAGCATTGAAGTTACGCGTGACCTTGTTTCTCAGTCCACTCAGGAAGTGCCAAAAAGAACTTACGCGTGACCTTGTTTCTCGGTAGGTAGTAAAGCGCAGACTATACAATCCACACTGTTATCACATATCTTCCATGCATTTCTCTTCATGTTGATCTCTATCACCTCAATGAGTACTATTTGCCTTTGTTTACCAGATTTAAAAAAGCAGAGGAGTTGCGCATTGATGGGGACAACCATCCAGAAAGCTGCACTGACCTGAATAATATGGCTAAAAGTTGTGTCATCTAACAAGATAAAGTCCATGCTCGCTGTTGTACAATAATCGAAGTGTGTGGCGAAATTTCTCTTGCTTGTTTCTTCAATAAGCTTACAAGATGGGATCATCGAAACAGCTTGGAGGATGGGACATATTGAGTCCTGCAACAAAGTTCAATAGTTAGCTTAAATAGCTACAGCCCTATTACAGAGCCAAAATTGTCTGCTTCCTCGTCCATTAAACTTGTGCATAATAGTAAAACTCTTGATGTATGACCATCTTCCAATAGGAGAACTCCATCCCTGCAGATAATATGTACACAAGAGGTGTTAATATCTTATAATTCAATCAACATAGGGATCTCTTCTTTCTTTACAGAGCCTGATACCCGCAGGTCACTTCCCCGTTCTTTCAAATTCAAATCATATACGTGGCATAAATAACTGTGACAAACAAAACAATCAATTTAACAGATAGACCAACAGAACCATATGACTAGATAAAGATTGACAAGCAGCTACCTCAGAGAGGCATTCTAAAAGTAATTTGCAGCACTCCTGATGTAGTAGGGTGACTCCAAACTGATCAGCCAGTAAAAGCAGTTGGAGTAATAAGTTCCCAGAATTTGGACCATCTTCCATATTAATTTCGCCACTATACATGAAGCTGACCATATAACTGAATGCTTCTGGTGATACATCCTTCAAGTGAATCTCTTTGGAACTGGTCTCAGTCATTCCATTGGTGAACATCTGTCAACAGCAAACCTCTGTTAAATCTTATTAAAGGACAGGATAAAATTTCGAGTCACCCCTAATGTTAATCTAGACTCAAAACAAAAGAATACCTATTAAAGTTTAAGCATTTTGCTTCACTTCAGATAATGGAGCACGTTAAACATTCTTTTTCATCCATTCAGGAAACAATAAGTTGCCAGCATTACTATACATATTTCTGCACAGCCGCCCTTTTCCTATGACAACTTTAGCCATGCTAACTCACATGCACTCGCTTTTCTTCATTTCAATATTCATGCCCACCCTTATAGTCAACCGACATGACACATTTCAATGGCTACGAAACTTTAGAAGCATTCAATTAAGTGAATACTGTAGGCTCATAGAAAGAAATCCAAGACAGACGAATCAACATGACAACTGTCGTAGTTGATAGGAGGACTTTTATCTAATAACACATTTCTCCCAATAAATGGTACAAAAATAACTTTCCTTCATATGAAAAGATCAAGCTTGTTCTCATCATAGAACTCAACAGATTTTAGAACTTAAGTGAGGCTGACAGAAAAAATTTAAAGAGGAAGAAAGGCAATAGAGTTTTGCTCACCGTTGCAAATGGGATGCTCCACAAACTAAGAATAATTTTATGTGCCTGGGCAGCTGAACCATTACCGTCAATCTTGATTTTAACATCACTAAGTTCACCAGTTATAGGCAACTGTTTGAGCTTCTGCATGTTGACTGGGAGCCCAAAGGGGAAAACCGTAGAATGGGGCCTTGAGCTTGGATATGATAACTCCACGTTCTTACCAGAGTTAAACAGTTTTTTATTTGACTTAAAACGATCCATCATTTCCTGACACTGCTTAACCAGGGGCAGCACCTCAAATTGTAAGGCTAGTGCCATCAGAGAACCAAGCTCAGACTCCACAGCCTAAATCCATCAGCAAGAATTAATTTGAGTTATCTGGTAAAGCTAAAAATTCCATAAATTTGCCTTTCAAAAGCTCTGTTGGCCGTACTAATCATGCAAAAACAAAAAAAAGAAAAAAAGAAGAGATTCCAAGGATTCACATTCACAAGGCAAAAAAAAATTTCAATATGAAGGTGCCCAACTGGACAGGAGTCTTTAAAATAAAATCTTGCTATCTCAAAAGAGTCCCCTGACACATGATAGTAATCCTAGTGAATAGTGAAGTCCGTCCTGCTGAGGAACACCCTCTGCCTGAACGGGTCACACATCCGGTTTCATTAACCATTGACCGAAATGATTTTAAAAACATGCCAAGTCATACTTCTTCATTGGCTGGATATCATGCTGGATCATTTTAGACAGAGAACATGAGCCATAAATATTGGAAATTAATGTGTTTGGGCGGATTTGGTTAGCAATTATACCTGTGTATGTCCGGTGTACACATACTGAAGAAGAGAATGCAGGACAGGATATTTAACATCTCGGAGACGAATAACAGCACTTGACGAACAAAAACTGAAGTTACCACAGATGCCCAAGATGACCCGGTGAGCAGGGACACGCTTTTCATCCTCTCCAACGATAAAATACACATCAGACAGTTCCTCGCTCTCCAGAAAATTTTCTAGTCCCCACTTCTCATAATCTGAACATTCTTCTCCCAATTCCTCATCATCTATCCCCTCCTCCCCTTTGTGCTCTATCCAATCCACCTGCTTCCAGAGTGAGATGGGATTTTGTGTTAATGGCAAGACGCTGACATTCCTATACCCAACATGCTTGTCCCAGCTGCTAAGCCCGACATACCGAACACTGCAATTCGGGTTGGTGTCCAGCCACTGGAAAACCAGATTCTGAAAAGGGTACCGACCCTGGCCAACGCTGATCAGCCCGTCATATATGCTGATCCAGTAGCTCTGAAACGCCGAAGAGCTGCAAAGGGCCAGGCCCGCCTCATCGACAGCGGTTTTCCCATCCACCTCAATCTTGAAACGGCGGTTCCTGTGACTGCCAAGAATCACCGTATAGTGAGGACTGTTGTCTCTCCTGTAATGGTAGTGCTGGCTGCCGACGTTCTCCCGGAACACCACGGTCACATCATTGCGGGCGGAGGCTTCGAAAGCAACACAACCCCTCCCGGCTTCCCGGAACATCAAATCCTCGCTCCAAGCACACTCGAAGGGCGCCACTCTGAGGAACTTCTTCTCCTTCTCCGCCATTCCTCCTTCCTGAAAGACAGCACCTTTACCTCTTCACTAACTCCACCCTTCCTCAAACAAAAAACCCAAATGAACATACACACATATATACAGACAAACCCGAGCAACTAAAGCACAAAAAAAAAAAAAAAACCAACAAATTCATCATTGATAACAGTACAATCGCCTATCATCCACCACAAACGCCACGGGATATTTTCAGTTCAGAGAATCGCCGTCGGACGTGGTCCCGGAAGCCACTAGAAGCCTCTCCCACTTTGACGCCGGGAAGAAAGATCCAAGCACACCACGTCCTCCACCGCATCCTCCCCCAACAACTCCATCCGGACCCGAAGACATCCGCGACGAAAAACCCGACAAAACTCGTAGGAGAAAAAAAGAATAAAAGAAAATAATGACAACAAAAGTCCAATCGAAATCATCAGGCACGCGCGTCCGTCGACAAAGGGGAGAAAGACAGATCCCGAGCGGGAACTCCCAACATCGCAAGAAAAACGCACGGCCCAGGTTGCCTCACCTGGCCCGCCCACCGCTCGAAACGGCCACGCGTCGCTGGGGACAGATTGCTGCTTCCGTCGAGCCGGACCGCGGCGGCCAATGGCGGAGAGCGACGGCGACGATCGAAATCGATCGAGGGAGGAAACGGCTGAAATGGCTTTTGGACCTTTTGCTCCTTCGGCTACACCGCGAGAACCGCACTGCAAGATTCGATAATGGAAATCTAGCAACAATGGATGTGACTTCATGATTCAGATACTTAAACTCTGTATGCAAAGGACCTCAATTTTTAATTTATTTAATATAATTTTCGAATTTTTATATAAAATTAATATAATCCTTGAATTATAATATCCTTTTTTAAAAAAATTATATATATTTAATATAATTCCCAAACCATAACATTGAACATTTTCAGATTGTATTAGACAAATTAAAAATCCATGAATAATATCGAGTTAAAATACAGAAACTATTTATCTCATTTTCTCATAATAAAAATCTAATTCAATTTCAATTATTTCAATTAAGCAAGAAGTAAAGTGTCAATTAAATTAAGTAACTACGAAAAGATTATAGAAAAATATTACTCTCGCACAATAAGACTCGCATATTTTGAAGGAATTATAAATTTCACCGTATTTAATAGTGATCGAGCTGCATGTACAGGAATTTTTAAGGAAAAAAGTGGACAACTTTAGAGTGGAAATTTCAGGACCAGACATCAATTGTTTTTTTAATCATCAAAAATCTATTGGAATTTCATTTTCACGACTACGGGTGAGATTTTGGCGCGTAGCCGATGGGGATCAAGATGGCAGCTAGGTGATGGGAGCAAAAGTTGGAGATAATTATTGGAAGCTTTTTGTTGGGGGGTAATCAATCAGGAGCCGGTCCTTCTGACCCATGTTTCCTGGGCTTTCGTGGACGGATGTGGACAGCCAGAATTGGCACGCTTTAGATGGACGGCCGGTAGGCAATGACACGGCCCCGCCGATGAAGACGGCACCATTGTCGATTTGTCAGGAAGCTCTTGCTTCCATCATCCGCCTCGATCTTACGCGACACCCCCATCAAACAGGATGATTGTCAACCGTACCTTAAGTGTAAATTTAATCCAGGGGGAAACAAGCATTTCGATCGGATCGTAAATTTTATGAGATCTCTTTCCTCGATTTTATTCTCGTAGTGAAGTATCTTTCGCCGAATGATATATTTCGATTTTTATTAAAGGAGACTCAAGTTCCGTGCTGATCTGAATAGAAAATATTAAAATACAAGTGTTATTTCCAATCTTGGCATTACAACATTGACAATTAATGACTTGTTAACCATTACATCTGGTTCTAATCTATGTCGGACTTTAATTAACAACACAACTTAGGTATAGTTTGGTGCAAAGTTGGAATTTAATTAACAGCAATGCCCTAACATAAGAATACAACGTCAAAATTTAATCAATGACAATGAGCTCGTCATACAATATCTGAATTTAATTAACGAAACTACACCAAGATGTAGACACTCATCGGAATCTAATCAATGGTAGGAATCTAGAAGTTATAGCTATGAAACTAAAGTATGATAAAGTAAAGAAAATGTAAAGGCATTTGATATGTTATTTGGGGACTTCTTCATTGGATGACTCGCGGTATTTATAGAGCAATGTGATAACCATCAAACAGTTATTTGTTCCTTAGTAGTTATTTGTTTTTTTTTTTTTTTTTTTTGTAAAGATTAGTAGTTATTTGTTCCTTAGTAACCATCCCTAATCTCTTCACATGTTCCTCTGTCTTCCTACCATCATTCATAATTGCCTTGATTGTTGCTCTTGATTAGTCAATTTCGGGTGCATGACTTGGTCATTGAGTAAATAACTACTCCTTGACTTTGCGCGGTCCTTTGCACGTTCACACTCAAATTTTGATGTCAATACTACTCGAATTTGGTAGCCATGGCATTACTCCGATATTTGGACACTGGGTAATTCCTTCTCTTACTATCAATCATATGCTTCCATTCACAGGTTCATCAACACTTGGTCAAACTTCATTGTGTGTCTCTTTCTTCGTTCTCGTAACTAACACGTGAATTGTTACTATTTTATCCTCGTGACTGACACATGACAATATGGGTAATCTTGGGTGTCAACATAATCATACCTCCATAAATTTTATTTTGTAAAAGTGCAATTGAATGTTAAAATTTACAAAAATTACAATCGAATGCTAATTTTATCCAATTGATGCAATCGGGTACTTCTGTTAGCTCTAACTAATCTAAATAATGGAAATTCTTTGAATGTATTTCGAGAGCATATGTGGCGCTGATGTGTTGCCGAATATGCACCACATTTGAGAAAAGGTAAACATTGGGGAAAAAAACGAAAACAAAAATCTAACGACAAAACTAAAGGTGGAGGGGAGTTGGGTGGAGAGATAAAGGGACTTATAGGTGGTGGCCCCGCCACCTTAACTTTTTCGGCAAATGTTCAGTATCGGAACTCTAATTCTATACATGCTCGACAAGAGCATTTTTAGGATATATGTTCTCCTCGGAAAATATATTTACCACGCTAGATGATAAATTATGAGACCCAATATGGAAAAGGCCAAACGTAAGTAAATATCTTTAGTGAGTTTAATTAGAGGGTGTCGTAGTAAGATATTAGAACGGACCCTCTCAGTAGTATGTGACTTGAGGACGAATCCCATGAAAGTCGATGGGCCTATGCTGATCCGTTTCAACGAGGATAGGAATTGATTGCCAAGGCAAAAAGAAACCCAAACAATGAGCACTTCTTACCAAGCTTCGAAAATATCAAAGGGAAAGGAATGAAATTGAATTGTACACCAAACAGGGGAAGGTTGTTCCAAGATTATATAGATCAAACCAGAATTAACTCAGAGGATATGCTTTTTGGATATAACAATATTGTTTGGCATTGAAACTTAAATGTGAAGTATGCTTACGTGAAAAATACTATCAAGATAAGTGGCCTCATGTCAAAACAACAACAAAAATAAGAGTTGGTACAGAACAAGCTTAAGTAGACAATATCTCAAGGAAGTTAATTTAAGAGCGTCATATTATCGATCTTAGATCCTAGGGTTTAAAATCCTTGATGCAACCAATCATCTTCATGACACGGCCAGATCAACTGTGCTCTTCATCTTCTTTGTCGACGCCAACCCTTTCACCTTATGGAATCTTGCAGTGCGATTCTGTTGTCTAGACAATAGCTTCAAATTGGTGGCAGATGATCCCCCTTCACCTTATTGAATCTTGAAGTTTATTTCTCGACCATATGCCTTTTGTAATCTTGCAGCCAAGAAGTTCATTAGACTTCAATCTTCGTGCGGGTCAGGAGCTTTTCGACTTGATTGAATCTTCAAGTCATTCACCTTTTATACTTGTGCGAGTAAGGAGACTTGGGGCATGGATTTTATCTTCAAATCGTTCACCTTTTTTTTATACTTTGTACGAGTCAGGAGGCTTAGGACTTGAATTGTATCTTCGTATGATAATTAGCAATGAGGGTTGCCCCCAAACATTCATGAACTTCTCCAGCTTTTAGTTTCACCACCATCCAAGATTTCAGGTGAAGGGGTCTTGACTTATATTTGGACATTGCGCGGATCAACGGATTTCATGAAGTAGACCGTTTATACACATGTCGAGGGTGTTCAATTTCATTTGAATTTATGAGTATTGCATGCGGATGGTTTAGATTCGTGTCAAGGTGTCTTTGATTTCATTTGAATTTGCAGGCATTTAATACTTATGTCGAAGCATCATCTTTTTCGCTGCATATGTAGCTAAGTGTCTTGACTTTATGCCCCTCCACGGAAAGAAAGTCTCAATCAGAACCGAGTCCCTTTTGCGTGCGGATGTAGCTAAGTGTCTAACTCTATTGGTCAAAGTTTCCAGGTGTTGGGGCCAGCGATTCTTTGCACGCACAGGAACCGACCCAACAAAAGGAAAGGATGCCTCTCGGAGCGCTTGAGAATGGATCAAGATGGGTAAAGGGAAACTCTCCAGTACAGTTTTTTTTTTTTTTTTACTTTGGAAGTTGGGGGAAAGAGGAGCCCGACAGTCCCCCCACTGACTTGGCCCCAACCTAAGTGGTGGGCCTACCCATCCCAACCAGGGGTATGCTGGGATTTAGCATGATGTCTATGCCCATATCTAGGAGCCTGAAACTTCATCTGAACTTTTTTAGGCCTTTCAAATTTGCGCCGAAGAACTTTGATGCATACGGTTTAGACTTTGATCAAGGAGTATCGTCCTTTTTCACAACATGGGTAGTTGTTTTATGCTCGTATTAAGGAGCATTACATTTTTCCCCGGAGAGAGATGGTATAGGTTCATTATTAGAAGCATGAAATTTCGGACTTAGCGAAATTCACAATGCCCTTGTTCAACTGAATTCTTCAGTTCTTTCAAGAAATCTCAGCCACATTATACCTGGAATAATATGCCTCTCAAGAATTTTCCTCAGGATGATAAACATTTTGTCATGACCATGAGACAGAAAAGTCATCGTTTATGCAGCAGCAGATTGTTGATCTACAGTACTGACTCTTGACATTCTTGAACAGCTGTTGAAGATCGAAATAAGAAACAGCTGCAGAGGTTAAGCCTTTGAAATGTTTTAGAAAATTAGTGGTGACTATTGCCCCGATGAAAGAACGTTGTCTGCTCGGAGTCGGAACTCAAGATCCTTCCCTGTGAGAAGTATCCTAGACCATGCCGTATTGTGTAAGTACCAGTATTATGCATGTAAATCCATCTTATGTACCTATATCTTTTTAAGTGCAGGCATGTGCATGCGCATGAAAAGAACCAATAAACCGAAAGCTGTTGTCTGTTGACACTGCTCAGCACTGAACGTAATCAGGCATGACATAAGTTCATAAGTCATAAAAACAGAGTTAGCAGTTTAACTAGATTTGACCCAAAAATCTTTGTGAACAGACCAAGGTACACAGAGCGGTATATAAAGAACGAAGACCAGCAGTATATTGAGCCCACTAGCAAATGATCATCACTGACAAGAAATGACATTCGATGAATAAATGCAACTAAGGAACAGTGTCAACAAACAACAGCTACAGAGTCAGTTTTAGGTAAAATGCTGAGATGAATTAACAGCTACACACTGCTCAGCACTCATCATTGGCAACAATGAAAATCGATGAATAAATGCAACTAAGGAACAGTGTCAACAAACAACAGCTATCACCTGTCAAATAAAACGCTGAAATGAATCGGCATCACATATGTTCTCAAGGGATACAAGGAATGAATCACCATCAGATATGTTCAGATAAAACGCTGAAATGAATCAGCTACACACACTCCCAGGGCAACTTATGTTGCTATATTTTTAAGCCCCCCACCCTGGCCCAAAAGTCAGTTTTTTATGTTTGATTTAGGTAAGGTACGCAACAACGCGCAACCCACTACAAACGGAAGTCCAAGAGAAAGTTAGCAGGCTCGGTTCTCGCGGCATGACCAAATTTGGATGTGCTATACTTCCGGTGGACACCAGTGAGCTTCCCCGATCCAGCCCTCTGATGGAAAGTCACCATCAATCTGGCGCATTCCCTACAAGAATGCAGAACCCCCCAATCACAAATTGCTTGAAACAGAAAGCTCAAAAAAAGCAAGCCATCATCTCAAGGTGTGGAAGAAGGAAAAAACTAAGTCACTTACAGAAGCTGTTCTTCTGAGTAGCTGGTGTGCCATTCACATGTTGTACTCCACTGTTTGGTTCCGGTAATTGTACACTGAGCAGTGTAGATTGCAGAAGCGGCTAATAAAGAGGGTGGGAACTTCAGCATGTCATATTCAACCAGGGAAAGCTCGATGATGAAGAATGACAAAAGCTCGAGCTGGTTTAAAAAATATAATTCTTATTAAAATAAATTATATAAGAGAAAGATGTCAATAATGCAGGTCAAATTCAACAAACATGAATTCATTATAAACCTTCTTGTCAGATTGAGCGGCTTTAAGAAACCTCCTCATGAAAACATAAGGAGTAGGCACTGACATGTTAAAGTGCAAAGTATTCACCATCAACCGCTCCTGCAGGTAAATCAAAATTCACCATCAGTTAAGGTCACACACTTAATTTTATTCAGAATAGATTTTATAGATTATTTAATTCAGTTTACCATTTCCAGAACTTCTTTCCTGCTATAAGCCCTGTCTGAAATCAGAATGAGATCCTCCACTACTGGAACTGAGACCTCTTCATATTTGCATGCCAGTAGCATGGCTGTTACGCCTACTAGCTGGAGTTTTTTCTTCACTACAGGTTGAACAGCTAAGAATCTATCGATGAGATTGACCGTAAGATACAAGGTCTCATCCATCAATTCAAACTTGTAATGAACCTGTTACTTATAAAATATCAGTATGTTACTTCATACATACCAGTTAATAATCCAACTCTTACCACTCTTTCAGAGCATGTAAGCACTTTGACTCACCTCAATCAGCCAGTCAATTAGTATACCTCTCATCCGCTCATTAATATCGTGCTGCTGATCCATGTAGTTTGGGGGAACGCAACTAGAAGCCTGCATGATAAGAAACCAGTCAATAATGCGCCAAAAGTCAGAATCTCTGTTATTGTCCTAACTTACATGCATCACCCTACACTTTGCACAATCGAAGCAGAAAACAATCATATACAAGAAAAAGAAAGGTCATAATTTATCTCAATCGTAAAGTCCAATCTAAGCCAGTGTTAAAAAGATTTTATCACCTCAGCTTTCTTATAGAATTTGCACATGTCAACTACAATATACCAGAGAAAGAAAGGTCATAATTTATCTCAATCACAAAGTCTAATCTAAGCGAGTGTTAAAAAGATTTTATCACCTCAGCTTTCTAATAGAATTTGTATATGTCATCTGAAGCAGAAAACTACAATACCAGCGCAGCAAAAGTGATAATCCTCCTCAATCATAAAGCCTACGCATCTAAGTGAGAAGTGAAGAGATTTTAACACCTCAGCTTTCTGATAGAACTTGTATAGGTCATCAATGTACTCAACAACAGCCAACTGGTTCTCTTTATCACCACTGTCAATGTCCGTGACAGGTTCTTCAGCTACATCTTCCATCTCAACCTCCTCCTGCAAGTACAAGTTGTATTGTGGGTCTTTCTAGCAGTAAATCGATGCTAATCTGTTAGAGGATGATGAAATATATCCATACCATCCGATCAATTTCTTCTAACATTGCTTCTGTGTGTTGCACAAACATTGGCACTGGAAAGTCATCAGCCATCTTGTCGTCATCCGCATCTAAGATGACATAATCTTCAGATTTGCTGGGATTTGAGACTGACTGCGTTGTCCTCTTGTTCTCCTGGTAATTCTTTAACCGTGAGCCTCTTTAACATGAGGCATCGTCACACAAAACAACAACAGACTAGACTTTACAAACCACAGAAAGGATATACCTCAGGTCTAAGTTGCTGCTTGTAAGCCATCTGAGCAGCAAACTGCCTAAACAATTAGCAATTTATGAAAGCTTAAGTCAAATGTGACAAGTTCTCAGGTCTATAAACCAAAAGAATCATCGAAAAGTCAGATGCTAACCTAGTAATCGGCCGATGACCAGCGTTGGGGAGATCGTTTTCAGAAGTGACATTTTTTCTGAATGCAGTAAAGAACTCAAAAAATTAAGACTCGACCAAAGTGCAGGGTAACAGAAGCATCATGGATTATCAAAGAACTCTTAGCTATGTTAATCTTTACTGCGAAAACATATTGAATCCCAGAAGCCCAATAAGGAAAACAGAGTCAGTCCAAGAATTTAGGGTTCCAAAGAATTACTCGGACAAGACCCTTTTGTTGATTGCACATGGATAAGGAGGAGCCCCGATGATGTTGCTGTTGATGTTGCTCAGAGCTCGTCTCTGCTGAACATGCCCCGCCCCCATCTTCCCTGCTCCGACCCGCAAGCCCTCTATCAATCCATCCCCCAAAACCAACAAAATCACGTTAGGGTTTCTAAAGACTACTCCGCATTCCAATTAAAGAAAAAGATTTTCGAGCACCCAGAAAGAAACATGCGAAATTGGAGATCGCCCGTCATCAGGATCACGTACCTTGAACGTGCGCACCTCCGACAACGCCCGGGTTGTTCTCGTCCGATCCGGCCATCTCTGCCTGCCCACAACAAGACCCATCGATCATCACCCATTCAAGTACCCAATCGACGAGACGAAGAACCAAAAGAAAATGAAAAATTTTTTAAAAAAAAGGGGGAAGAGCCCCCTCCCCGTAAAAGACGCGAATTTGAAATCGAACTCCCGAAAGAAAAGCACGATCAAAAAGAACCCAACAAAGAATCGAAGATCAGAGCACGGGCGCGTCAAGAACCGAGATCAGAGCACACAAAACAGACCCACCCACCTCCTTCGAAATCACGATCTCCCGCTCCTCCCCCTCCCGAAGCCGAAGACGAACCAGCCCTCCCGGAAATCAGCAGCAGAGAGAGATTCCCCCGCAACCCTCCATCAAAATTTCAGTACCGCCCGGTCTGCGGCCGCTTCTCTCGCTACTAGACGGTCGTCTCTTCTTCTGATTTGGGGGAAAAGGAGAGAAACAGAGAGAGAGAGAGTGTGTGTGTGTGTGGGGAGTAGTGAAACTGCACAAGCGAAATAGAGACGCAAACCGCGGATATATGTCCGCACATGATTATCCCCCCCTCTCTCTCACCTCTCTCTCTACGGAAAAATTTCAAAAGCAACGGCTACTTAAGATATAAAGACTAAACCACCCCCAACACCCCCAAAAAAAATAAAGGAAAAATTATTAAGGGAATTCATTTTTTGAAAGCACGTGGGAGGTAGCCGTTGGAAACCCCTTACTCCTTTTTTGGGGTTGGGGGTGGTTTAGTCTTATATTTTAATTTCACTTTAGGGTTGAAATAAAGGATAGGATGAGATAATGGAGGGTTTTTTCGCAAGTTTTTTTTTTAATGTCAGGTCCACATTTCTGAACGTAGGCTTTCATTTAATGTTGGAGAAATACAAGGCCTCCTAAGGGGTGGGTGGGGGTTTTCGATTGGGCATTTGAGTATGACAATGACACGGGCATGTGATTTTATCACTCATGAGCTTTTGGGTCTATAAGGCTCCCCTTGCTTTTGAGGCGCCTCACTTGGTTACTTAGGTCAAATGTATTACCACTAATGTGTCATTTTATCTTGCACGTTGACATTCAAACTTGACGTGGCGGGTCGAAAAATTAAGGTTCTTTCGTTCATTTGTTCGTACATCCATTGATTCTGTCTGTTGATGATATGTTAATAGAAAAAGTTCTATGAATAAAATGTGTTTTGAGAAATGGAAAAATTATACTTGGAAATGATGTTGATTTATTGCCTTACAATCACAGGCTTAATGGCATGTACAAATTTATGACGTATGAAGAATGGAAACATGAGTTGAACTTGCTAGTAATGCTTTTAATGTTACAAATCGCCGTAGATGATAAGTGTGATTTCGAGATTACAATCTTGCATTTTATAAACATTTTGAAAATTTGGAAATGATCATCCAAGAGTGTATCTAACTATTTTCACCACATGACATGGAGAAACCGTCGGATGAGCATTTAAAATAAAGTTATTGATTAGGGGTGCAATCGATTCAAGCTACTCATCAACTACTCATGCTGAAATTGCGCCTATTTAAGATCAAATCGGTTTTTTTTGGGGCACGAGTAGCTTGTCGAACTAAGTTCGAGTCTAAAGATGCTCCACTTGAGTGGCCTACAAGTTTGACCAAGTAAATCATATATATTTCTGATTTTGGTGACACGTAAAGCTAAACCATGTAATTACCTTTTTGGCTTCATTTGTTTCGTAGAAAATAACTTCCAAAGTATATTTTTTAAATTTTTTGGCATTCGGTTTATATAAAATAACTAGCCAGGGAAGTATCAACAAAAAAAGGTCTTCTAAAATAAGAAAAGAATATTTTCACTTTTCAAGTAAGGAAAAATATTTTCCATAACTTCTTTTGTCTTACTCTTCTTTCACCAAACACCTTTTTCCTCTTTTTTTTTAGTTTTCTTTTCTTTTCTTTATTTTCTTTTTTCTCTTCCTTGGCCAATCGCTAGTCATGTGGTGGTCAGTCATTGACCACAAGCGAGCTCGAGCCTCGTCACAAGCCGGCAGGGTTCAAGCTCTGCACATTTTGATGAAGTTGAGCTTTGCCGTTCTATGACAAAGCTCCACCTCGCTTAATATGAAGAAGAAGAAGAAGAAAAAAAGAAAAGAAAAAAGAAAAAAATTATAAATTTGATTTCAAAAAAATAAAATAATAAAAAATTATTGAAAGGATTGCACCGACAAAAAGATTTTCCATATCAAACGGTAAAAAATATTTTATAATTTATTTTCAAATTTCTGCATAACCCAAAAAAAAATTATCGTTTTCTTGGAATATGCTTCTTAAGAATATTTTCCAAAAGTGCCACATTTTTTCGTGAAATGAAATTAGCCTAAATCTATATTTCAGTCAAAAGTAGACCTCTTCTCATTTATCAAACATTCCTAATTTGCTCTTATGTTAAATAATAGAAAGTCCAAACAAGACGTAAGAAGACATCTTCATTAATTTCCTCACTTAGCGCGTGCGCAGTTTACTAGGATGGGGCTAGCGTGTATTGATCCGAGTCGAGCTCAAATATGTTGAATTTTGTATCGAGCCAAATTTAATAGGGAAAGATGTACTCGATCAAATTCAAGTCAAGTCTCGAGTTTTTAGCTCAAGAGTCAGGTTGAACTTGAGCCTAGCATTCTATGAGCTCAACTCAACTTGATTTCATCCTTTTTTTTTTTTCCCGATTAAAGAGAGGCCAAAAGGACTTAAATTAGCTCAATATAACTTTCCGCAGTGCATAAACCCCTGCTTGATCTATGTCAATGTGATATTAAAGTACGTGAATTATAGAGGGCAATTAAGTTTTATTGACATTGCAAACCTTATAGGAGTGGAGAATTTATTGATTTTTGTAGTATCCGAATATGCCGTAATTGAGAAAAATCAATTGGTAAGATAATTTCACCAACTTTAATATGTATAAACGAATATAAATTAGCACATAAGTTGTTATCGGAGATTGACAGTGAAAAATGTGTAGACATAGTGTACATTGGGAGAGATTGATGTACCCCAAAAAGCATACAAGGCAGTTAGCAAAAAGCGAAAATTCACTGAGTTAAGATTACTTCGCCATTCTACAATTCTTGCTAATGATTTTGGTGGTTTTATGATGTTTTTCTGACTTATCGGCAATTGGAACGAACACCAACTTTCCTATTTATTTACTGGAATGTAAAATCATTTTAATCATCCATATCAAGCCATTTGTCCCTCACTTAAATCCCCACATGCTCTTAATTTATGTCATTGAATCTAACCCCCAAATCGATACCATTCATAACATCCAGCCCATTAATGCTTAATTTGATTGCAATTCAAATCAAGACTCCTCGTTTGTGCACCTACTTGGTCAATCCGGATCTCTCTCTCCAAACGTCACCTTTCAACTATTTTACCGAATTCCACTTCCTTAAATCTCACGTATTCCCCAGTGGCCACTCTTCCAACATGGAAGGGGGAGGTGAGGGGTTCAAACCCCCACCTTCTCAGGGAGGGATGGGGTGGGGACGCTCAAGTTTCAGAAGTGGGTTTCAACTCCCACGCCCTACAAGAGGCGGGGCAAAAGTTTGAGAGTGAGTGTAAAATAGGTATAGAGTAGGACTGATAAAAAAAAAAAAATCTCACGTATCCAAAGAACTCGAGTTCTGAGGGCTGACCACAGTTTTAGAAACCTTATGATGATAAGTAGTTAGGTTATTTTCAAAAATAGTTGCTTATGTTAGACGCAGATTATGTATCCCCAAGATCTCCATAACCAGAATAAGAACACATATCCAAAGAGTAAAAGATTAATGCACATGTTTTAGGATTTCGTTCTTAAAAGCAGAAACACGATGTTCCTTGCGCAAATCCTTCTCCTCTATTGCCCTTCGTATCACTGGCTCAATGAGACGACCCCTCACGATTAGCGTTAAAATAATACCCCTTAGGTGAGGATATGTGAGAATTAGGGTTAGAGGAGAGACTTGAGCACTATTTATAGAGTTTCTAGCCAGTCTCCCTCATTACGGGCTAGGCTCAACTCGGCCCACACTAGCTAGTCCCATAATGAACTAATTAAGAAACATTCGATCTCACCTTAGACCAAACCCCATAAAATGGTAAACGTTAAACGGTAAATAATAACGTCAATTAATTTAGTTCACATTAAAAAAAACTCTTACATTCTCCCACTTGGACTATATTAATTGAAATTGTATTGTATGTGCGTACATTGGTCCAGATATAATTCTTAATAGTCAATCCTATCTCATAAAGTCTCCAATACCGAATCATGGCGGTAACTGCATATATACACACAAAGCCTTCTATGGTCACAAGTGCTTTCAACTTTATTGATATGAATTCAATATGGTAATGTGGCAAATGATTAACATCTCTCATAGAGATATCCCATTTATCAGTCATCATTCTCTTACCTTAGGCGACACAAAAGCTTGTGCCACAAGAGAATGACATTATGGTTTCAATGAACCCACATATGTCGTCCTTATGGTTAACCTTTCTTTATGTATCACAAGACATATACACAAGACTAATAATCGGATGCCCCTAGCCTTCACTCAAGGTTTAAGTAATACCTTGAGACTTTATCAATATGTATTCAACATGATAACAACATATTCAAAAATATTTTATTAAATGCAAAAGTTGATACATATCAAACCGTTACTAAATGTAATGAACCACAGATGTGAACTTTATCAGAGTAAAGCCAAAGTAGCTCCCACTAAACAACAGTATCTGAAGACACTCCTAGGCCTATGCTAATGACATGTCACTCAAATATACATGAGCGTAGGCCTTTAGTTAGTGGATCTGCAACCACATCATTTGTGAAAATATATTATATTATAAATCACATTTCTGTACCGTTTCTTTATAATCAAAAATATTTAATCGCCATATATTTAGACCCCTTGAGACATTTGTTATTAGTAAAAATAGAACAAATTTATTGTCTCAACTTAACCGTATGGGTCTATTCATAAAGTCAAAACGGTTAACTCCTTCATAAGGTTTCGAAGCATAATAGCTCAAGTAACTACCTAAAAGAAAGTTACAAACTCTACTTACATAGTAGATATAGAACTTTATTTACTGTACTGCACTTCCTGCTAACATAAATATGTATCATGTTACTGATATTATATCATCCTAACAGCCAGCAAAGTTAATATCTGAATACCCTACTAACTGCGAGAATTAAACATGTCTGTAAATTAACATATAATCTTTTGTCCTTTTAAAGTACCTTAAAACTTTTTTGGCAACAACCCAGTGATTGCGTCCTAGATTCAATTTATATCTGCCTAGAAGTCCCATCGCAAAGACGATATTTAATCTAGTGCAAAATCAAGCATATATTATACTTTTAAGTGCACTAACACAAGGTACACCATTTAATTAGATTTTCTCAATATCTAAATAAGGACAATGTGATAGATTCAGTCCATCACCCTTAACAACAGGAGTAATTCCTAAATTGCAATGATGTATATTGAATATTTCCAAAATACGATCAACAAATGTCCTCTGAGAAAATCTAATAAAATCCAATATATATGGCAAGAACAATCCTTACGGACCTTAGTGTAAAGGACAAAAGATGCCTCAAGGTCACTACTTGTAAACAAAAATCATGTACATAGAATATGAGAAAAATAAATTTCCTCCCACTGACCTTGCAGTATATTGAATTACTTTGTTTCCAATTGAACAAAATAATAACACTATAAAACTTTATTAATATTATCTGGAAACTTGCATAAAATTATTAATAAGACTTTCAGTTTACACACAAGTTTACTTAAATCTGTTGCAAAATCCTCCAGTTGCACTATATAGATTTTGTATCTATTTGGCGTAACTCCATATAAAAATAAATAAACAAATAAATAAATTATTAATGCCACATTCACTCTAAAAGAATCTTTTAAAAAAATAATTATTTCTTCATTATTAACTATCCACCCCTCTTTCAGAGTGAAAACTTTAACTACAAGTTTAGCTTTAAACTCCACAATCTATCTTTGAAATCCTTTTAGTTTTGTACGCTAATTTGCAATTAAAGAACTTATGATCTTTAAACAAGTTAGTAAGTTTTAAAACATATTTCATAGATTGTATATTGCCTTTTATGGCATCTAAACACATACTTAATTGAGGATAAGAAACAACATTTATGTGTGAAAAGGTTGTTTTTTAAAATACCATCCCATAAAAGACCAAATAAATTAGTCTTACTAATCATACTCACCACCATATATATTATGGTGCAATTATGCCTTTCGGCCAAATCTTTTGTCAGGATTTACAGGTATAGTAATTAAGTTACCACCCTAGAATTTACCAAATATTTGACAAATGATCTTTTAAGCTATTTCGCATTGTCATACTT
Organism: Eucalyptus erythrocorys; assembly: GCA_014182555.1. Classification (NCBI taxonomy): domain Eukaryota; kingdom Viridiplantae; phylum Streptophyta; class Magnoliopsida; order Myrtales; family Myrtaceae; genus Eucalyptus; species Eucalyptus erythrocorys. Next base: position 29,435,753 of record CM024602.1, read on the forward strand.
GCCAAAATACTCATGGCTACTATTAAGCCTGACAACCTTTGAAGACTAATTGTAATTATTTATTCTTTATCTCGGTCATTTTCCCTAAATAGAAAACTTTTGAAAACAACCTTTTAACCATATACCAAATGTATATGTCATTAGGACTTAAACATAATCTTTGCAAATTTGTCCTAATTTCGGTATTAGACAAGACATAATTACAAGCCACTAAGGCTTATATCATCTCTTAGCAGTGCAGTTAGTAGGTAAACCACTTTTCAAGTGTTCCAAAATGGAACTCTTCATGGTTCTATTGCTCTTATCCCAAGTAATAAATCATATGTCCACAACTTAAAATTTGAAGCAGTAAAAATCTTAATAATAGTGAAGTTATTAATTATAGAAAAGGTGACTGAAAAACAAGTAATGTATATAATTAGCATCATGTGAATACTGTGTAATTTGACGTAGAGAGTTACACATATAATCATATAATCACCTTTGGGCAGAATACATAACATGCAGTTGTATACTCCCCACATGATAGCGGTTATGAGAATATGTTCCAATCTTCGTGAATTCATCACCTTTGGGCATATGAACCACTAGGATCAGTCACTCCTCCACCACACTATCATGTATTCCTCCATGAACTAATACACAATCACCTCCTTTGGGAGTATGGCCATGCATTAGACCAGGAGACATCCCAATTAGCATACGAGACCGAAATTTCTCAAACCCAATCAAGCGTACCACTTTGGCGGTTATTACTCAATTGAATCCTTGAAACTCTTTCATACCAAGGATATAAAATCTACATCTCATATACCATATACATGTGATTTCAACTTCAGTGATAGGGGTATATATCACTGAAATCACATATCATGCTAATTATATTACCTTATTAATTAATAAAATTAATCATTTATATATATGTATGTATATATATATATATATATATATATATATATATATATATATATATAATCTACAAGACAGATTCCAATGAGATCACCAATCACAGCAACACAGGATACACCAAATTGATAAGCCTGACAGCTGATCCATTATAGCTCATGTGATTCATAAGGCAAAAATGACTCCAAGGCCAACAACTGATTTATTTTTTTTATATTTTTTTTTGTGACCCAGGGAACCCTCGCACCGTACCAACACGGACAGCCCGACAGGCCCGGGGTAATGGGGGGATAAACCCTGGGGACAGCACAGGTGAAACCACCACCCCGTGCCACCGGGCAAGTCACCATACACGGCGCTTCAGCCCCCCTGCTTCGCAGGGGATTCGAACCCCTCACCTCTTGGCGAAAGGATCACAGAAGCTCTACCATCTGCGCTGCTTCAGTCGGTGGTCCAACAACTGATTTATTAATCAATTTTTAGGTAACAAAAATCATTACTTCAACCAATGACCTATAAATTGAGTCAAACCACAGAACTAAATATCTAAACTATAACAGTAGATACTATTACTCTGCATAAATATTGCCATACTCCTTAACCATAAAAATATTTAACTTGATAAACGTTAACCAGTGACCATATGAGTTTAGATACAATATGCAATAACTTTTACTAACATGCATTACCCACACTCAGCAAATGTGTTAACTTTTTTTTTTTTTGGTAGAAACAAATGTGTTAACTTTTGATATCAATTGTTGCGATAAAGCGAGCAATCGAACAATAATATAGTAGAAGAAGAAAATAAATCGGACACGGATTTACGTGATTCAATCGTAAAGACCTACGTCCATGGGGAGAGCAGCAGTGAATTTCACTATAAATCAAGTGATACAAGGAGATTACACACTCAAGTCCATCAAACACGATTACACACTTAAGTCAATCAAACACTCTCTTGGTGTTTCAAAACTAATTCTTCATGATCAAAACCCTCTTCCATTCACGGCCACAAGTCTATATATATATGAGTGAAACCCTTATTCTTTTGCCAACTTCTCATAGGATTATGTCTCCTATTTTAAATGATTTTATTCAAAATATCTCTATATATTTTAAACAAAATCCAAGTTCAAGTGAAAGTTGGACTTTCCTATTTTAGCGGCCAAATTCTCCTTCAAGATGTTAAACGCGACGTTACGAGCCAACGTCAGCCGAATAACACCCATAGCTCGTCTATCCAGCAAATCCAAATTTGTGATTTAATTTAATTTTTATTGAACAAAAAGTCTCGAAAATCACAAATTATGGCAAAATTCGTATTAATTAGGGCTAATCCGTACAATTTAGGGTAAAATCAATTGCGTTCAAGTTCTAGAATTATAGAGGCTCTGATACCATATGTTAAATGCAGATTATGCATCTCCAAGATCTCCATAACCAAAACAAGAACACACATCCAAAGAGTAAAAAATTAACGCACATGTTCTAGGATCTCGTTCTTAAAAGCGAAAACACAATGTTTCTTATGCAAATCCTTCTCCTCTATTGCCCTCCGTATCACTTGTTCAATGAGGCGGCCCCTTACGATTAGCGTTAGAATAACGCCCCTTAGGTGAGGATATGTGAAAATTAGGGTTAGATGAGAGACTTGAGCACTATTTATAGAGTTTCTAGCCAGTCCCCCTTATTACAGGCCAGGCTCAACTCGGCCTACACTAGCCAACCCCATATTGGACTAATTAAGAAACCTTCTATCTCACCTTACCAAATCCCGTAAAACGATAAACGTTAAACGGTAAATAACAACGTCAATTAATTTAGTCCACATTAAGGAAAACTCTTATAGCTTAATCTCAACAATTTATCTAACGAAATAAAGTTGGACTTAATTGTGAATTTAATTTAAAACAGGGTTGTTTTGATAATTTTCTAAAATATGTGATACGTCCACAATGCAAATATAATACTCACATGTCTTAGATTGCAAATGAATGGCCTTTGGTATCTAATTCAATTAATATGTCTTGATTAAGTGAAGAATGGAAGTTAGGAGTAATACTTGTAAAATATGAATTTTTATTGGGATAATTATGTAATTCTAGTAATATGTAATTATGAGAATTTAGTTACAATTTTGATGATTGGGGTGAATCTAATTAAGATGTGGTCTTAGAAATGAAATTTATACCAGTTACTTAAGTCATTGAAGATTTGTTTGTCTAAGGTTTAATTAATCTAAATGATTTATAAATTTGTATATGCTCTCTATCAAATAATAATAGCATGGTGTTTGAAGGATGATGTCACATTAGGTCGTCCAGTATTATGCTTCATTTTCCCTTCATTGGAGACTTGAAATAAATTGTAAGCCATCTAACTAAGGGTTCGATGCCGTATTATATTGGTGTGTTATTTTTCCCAAGTTTTATGTGCTAAAAAAGAAGGAAAATTAAGAAGCAAAGAAAAAATAAAACTGGGCAGCACCTTGACCAACTTTGGTCGTGAATTTTGACTTTCGAGGGCTAGAAGTAGACTTCTGAAGCTTCGTTTGAGAAGGAAACTGCACTTGACTCGTACCTCTCTGTGCAGGTTGAAGTAATTTGGTGATCAGAGTTCAAGATAATGAGTTCCAACTCAAGAAGTTTGAAGAATTACAATGATCTGCAATCTGTCCGAAGCTGGACTGAGATGCTTACGTGTGGTTTTGACCTTAATCTATGAAATAAGTACTAAATTTGACTATCTGAATGAAGTTAAGAAAGTAAGAAATTATTGATTGACGATGGATGCTTAAAATTATGCTTTCAGGGACTAAAGTGGATGCTTAAAATGGATGATTGAGGGAATATCTGCCGGGCCGTCTTGACAATCGAGTTCTCAGACCTTGTGTAAGTGAATATTTGGAGATTAAAGTTGGTTGATTCACTTAGTACTCTTGATTATTGTTTGATTATAGATTAAAGTATAATATTATAGATCTATGTTGTTATACATGTATGTGATTCATGCCATGTATGAGGTGAGACGAGAGTTAAATTGTATAGCGGGTTCATGTGGGTCGACATACATTTTAGCTTTTAATGGCAAACTAAGAATAATCATAAGCTCATCTAATGTAAGAGTGTTGTGAGATCCTGTATTGAACGATGATTATTTTATGAATAAGAGTTTGTGGTTTTACAAATGATGATAAATAATTATTTGGTTTCCATTATTGATAAGAGAAATGCCAAGAAATTAGTGTAGTATTATTTACACATGGAAATTGTTACGTAATGATGATTTGCATGTCAATGATGCCATGTCATGGGTATCCTTGCCACGGCGTATTCATTAGAGGGTGAACTCACTCGTTTGAGCGTGTGTAGAAGACTTAGAAACAAGACGGAAGTTATACCATCTAAAACATGTCTTCACAAGGCTAAGAGGACATAAACTCATATGGTTCACATACGAGATGATATGACTTGTGTAACCTGATAGGATTTTAGTAGCCTAATATGCGAATGAATATTGAATAGCCTTCATTTTACAGTTTGTACAATGGTCTATGTATGCGATGTAGGATACCCATAATATATTGGTTGAGGTATGGCAAAGATGTGTTTATGATAATGACGATATCTCGTTAGTTGAGATAAGTCCTAACCAATGACGAGTAGGGATTAAGTTTATACCTATATTAGGGACCTATTATGAGGTATTCGTGCATCATGCAATTATTTCATTTTTATTACATTTCTCTATGTGTATTTGAGTATTAATTGTTTTGGTTAGAAATGTCTAGCGTTAAATTGAATGTCCACTTATTTTATCAATTTTTTATTCATTGCACTCATAACTATAATCATTCATCCATGACACATAGAGTACAATATGTTAGATAAACTTATATAAGTTAATTTCCCTATTAAAAATCACATGCGTGCTAAGTAGATCTCCTATTTTGGATGCTGAACTTTGATTTATTGAGCTTAAATCCACTCCAAGATAGCTTACACATTAGTCAAGTTTGGAGCGAAAGGATATTCAGATTGGCATTTTGGAAGATCTCTTTAAGAACTAAATAAGAGTGTGCAGCAAAAATAAGATTATATGTTCGGTCAGTACTAGGACTTTTGATTATGTATAGTAATAATAAAAATTGCGTAAATCATTTGAGGCTCAATTATTTATTATTTTGAGGTTCAAATCGGGTGGAAAATTTAGGTTGTGGCGTGATCACCAAGTAGCATAGAAATGAACCCTCTTGGAGGCAAATGCAAAACAAATTTGCTAGCCAATTTACATAAGAATTTCCGTGTCTATACACATGTAAAAGTGTTAGGCCCCACATGGTTCAGCTTTGGAGTAATGTCTTTGTGAAAATACAAATATCTTTGGATTAAGGGAGTTTTCTTAAATATAAATAGCGTTTGGTTAATTATAATTTTAAAGTGTATTACGAAACAATTTTGGCTAAAATGCCGTTTAGTAAAAGTTGCATTTTTAAATGACTTTTACTAAATTAAAAAAAAATTTCTAGAATTTTTTTTTTTTTTTTTTAAGTTTAGTGGTGACCGACCCATTTGGTTGCCGGACCGTCAAATCTGGCCACCAGACGGCCAGATTTGGCCCCCAAATGGCCTCACCTGAGGTCGCCCACCTCGGGTGAGGTCACCCGAGGTTGCTCAACGATTGCCTAGGTCGTACGATTCAAGCCATCAGTCGCCTAGGTCGCACGACCTAGGCGTCGCTTGCGATCCAGTGATAGTCGCCGGGGTCAAGCAACCCTCAGGTGGCGGTCGCTGGCATGCAGGATCTCTTGGCCAACGATCATTGGCCTCCGATCGGCTTTCCATGCAGTGGTTTTCAGAGAAGATGAATAGTAACTAAAGCCAACACTTGTATTTAAAAAATGCAACTTTCCAAAATATCTCAAGACCTATTTTGCACTAAAGGTCCTTAGAGCCCTTTAGAGATGCAATTGTATGAAAGCACGAACCAAACATATTTGCATTTGACCAAAAGACTTTAGAGTCCCAAAACCCATTGCAAATTCCGAACTAAAGGGAGCCTCACACTATCGAAATGTTGAGTACATAAAAAATAAGATTATTTGCAAAAGAAGTCTACTTCGTTTATTCACGAACGCAGTCGAAGAAAACAACAATTTTGCTTGAAAAATTTCCATTACCATAAGTATATTTATACGCATGTACGCGATGCATACGGTATATTGAGGGCTACTACTTCCAGAACTTATCTTCTTTTATTTTTTTCCCCTGAAATCCGCAAAATTTTTAATCCAAGGCCGGTCCGTGAAGACGTAGTTTAAGGAGGAGTCCAGTCTTCAATGATCTGACCAGTGACCATGGTCAAACTGACAACTGAAAATTTCTTTTGGGGACAAAAACTGACAGTGGAGATTAATCATATGGTCTTTTTTGCAATTTCTTCATTATTCTTTCTGCTGAGGGAACACAGTACGACGCTACTCTATAATTAATTGCTCCATTTGAATGTTTAAGTACGGTCGAATATTCATGGATGAACTTATCATATTTAAATAATTAAAAAAAATGGAAGAGCATAAAATAAATCACCACATTTAAATTTTGAAAAAATACCCAAAAAGTCCTAAACTTGTTCCATTTTTTCAATTTAAACATAAACATTCAAATGTGCCAATTGAATTAAAATCTTTTCACCTTGTACCAATTGGGTTCATTTGGTCAATTTGGCCAAAAATCACTTACATAGATGCCAACTGCCTTATGTGACGCAATTGGCGATAAAACGAACATTATTTTAGTAATTTTTATATTTTTTATCTCTCATAATTTTTTGGGTTTTCTTTTCTTTTCTTTTCTTTTCTTTTGTCTTAAGCTAACAAGGGTCACTAACCAATCCTTGTTAAACCACAAGCAAAGGCTGAGAGGCCCTCACCAGCCAAAGCAAAGGCATTGTGGCCCCTCATCAGCTATAAAGTAGGGCATGGCCCTAGCCTAGAGGTAGGGATGGCATCAAGCGAGGTGAAGGCCATGACGCCCTCACCCAATGTCGATGAAGGTCGTTGGCCCACATCAAAGAAAAGAAAAACAAAAAATTATAAAAAAATTTGAAAAATATTAAAATATTATTATAAAATCCACTTGGTGCCGGCCATGTCATGTATAACGTTGACATCCACATTAGCAATTTTCAACCAAAATTGACCGAGATAAACTTAATTAGAAAAAAATGAAAAGATTTATAACTCAATTGATATAATTGAAAATTTTAAAATTTAAATCTGTATTGATAAAAATGTAATAAATATAACAGTTTTTGGATAATTGTCCTATCAAATTATTAATTTTTCTTCCCTGCCTTACCCTTTTCTCGAATATGTAAAAGGGTGAAAATCATTTTTTTTTCCCTTTCCTTTTACTGCATCGCCTATTAATATTAAGTGACACCATAGATCAAAACAACTCACATGAATATTGACCAATTTCCAGGTCAGATTTTTTTTTAATTTGTCTGATAGGGCGAGATAGAAATGGTCGATTTCCATATCCAAACTCGACTCAAATATAACAAGTTAACTTTTTTAAGGAAAAGCGTATTGATACAATAAGAACAATTTATATTTACTTTTCTTTTTTGTCAGAAAAGGTCTCCTTTCATAAAACTTTCATTACAAGAGATGGTCCCAAAGAATTGAAAGAGGATTAGTGGTCTAATTACAAGAGAGATTCTTCTTTTTGTGGGGCCTGACGATTCAATCCCCCACTTGATTTGCTTCTTTTTCATAGTGGGTTATCTGAAATGACTTAAAACGGACCATTAATTTCTCGCATACGATGATAATTATAAGCGGGCCACCTCCCACGAGCACAGATTGTAATCTTTGAGTGGGCTTATACTTTTAGCTAGCCCAACTCCAAATTAAAGGAGAGTTCGGATTTAGCTGAAAAAACGAAGTGTTTCCAAACAAGCAAGGGTTTCAATCTGCTCAACTGGACTTGCTTGGACTTGCATCGCGAAACCACGTACGCTCTTCCCACGATCTGCCTGTCCATTAGAGGCCCATCAACTTTGATCTTCAGACAACCCCTTCTCGGTGGGTTCCAAATCTCAGGTAAGAGTTCCTGCTGCTGGGAGCTACTGTACCTATAGATATTGTAATTTATTTATTTTTATTTCGGTCTGTAAGCTATTGTGCTTCGAACGAAATAATTATCTTGAGTAATATAATTAGTCTGGTAGGTTTTGAGGCACCGGTAACGAAATCTCAAATTTGAAGATCTAATTAAGTATTATCTCAAATTTGTCTTAAATTCTATTTAGTTTATGTTTTTATTAGACTCCAGAATCATTCAACACATGAAAGCTGATAATAATCTTATCGAGCATCAAGGGATTAAAATTCCGATTAACTCAGCTACCCATGAACATCACATATCCCAATTTAATGTTCCCCAAGCTGATCGGTTTCAAGGTAAGCCTATCTCTAAACCTATAACTACCGGTTCCAAATTGGGAATTAGAAACCGGCTCACTTTTTATTTTGTTAAAAAAAATCATACTCTTGTAATAAAATAAAATAAAAAATAGAAGTGGCTACACCATTTCACTACAAACACATACGTTGGCTACAAAAAATAAAACTTTTTTTTTCTTTACAAAAGAAGCTTTAAAATCGGTTCAACTTGAGAGCTGAACCAATAGAATTGGCTCAAATTAGTTTCCAAGTGGAACCAGTTTACAAAAGAAGCTTTAAAATCGGTTCAACTTGAGAGCCGAACCAATAGAATTGGCTCAAATTAGTTCCTAAGTAGAACCGGCTGTTCCGACCTTTTGGGTTTGCATGACCAAAAACTAGACCAATTTGATCCATTTTCCAAATTGAACCGGACACGATGCTCAATCCGAGCGTTCGCAATGAAAACAATTATAATTTCAGCCGCACTTCCTCTCAAGAGCCTTTTAGTTGCATTAACAAAGGTATAAAAACACACACATATACACGCGCGCGTGACTCAATATGGATCTTGAAAGCACCACATCTAGAGTTTTTATATGAGATTGGTCAATCAAAATAGTTTCTTGAGGTTATTAGCCAGTTTTTCTGTCTTCCTCCAATTCGTCAATTATTCGAAAAACTATTATTTCTCGGATTAATTACCAAGTCAGTCCTAATCCATTATGCGGATAGCATTTCATTTATACTTTATGATTTTATCAATATAATGATAAACCTTTGAGTGAAATTTCAACATAACCATTTTGATTAATTACCGCTAGGAATCGCAAACATGACATCAAATCATCACTGGCTAGCCCACACGCACACCAACCCAAATGTCTTTGCTTGAAATGACGTCCTACGTGAATCACCACGTCGACAATTTCCAACGATAATTGATCTAAATAACTATGATGGATTTTCATGCAAATGTTAAAGATTACAGTAGCAATTGAAAAGTTCAAAACTAAATTACTGTATGTACAATAAGTTTACGACTAAATTGATAATTTTTCCATCAATTCTCACACTTGTTAATTACCATTTACCAACTTAATGACATTGAACTTTTCTGTCTTATCCACATTTAAATTAGGTGCATATAACGAATGCCGTGCTTTTATTTTTAATTTTTTTTTGTTCATTGAAGCCCGAGACTCGTTAAACTCAACAACACATTCGCTTTATGAAGGGAAATCAACCGCTCAAAAGTTCTCGCCGCGTAGGAAAAATCTGTCTCCATGGCATAGCTCCTAGCCAAGCCACAAGCGATAGAACTTCTAAAAATAACGAACTTTTGAATTGCGTCCAAGTAAGCCGCGAAACAGAATAACTAACTTTCAAAAACCCTTTCTATATTCAGCGTCCGGGACGCCTATCGCCTTTTGCGAATCAAATGCTCCGAAATTCCCGGGAAAGCATTGCGCGCATCGAAAAGACATGAACACGAATCGGTCGAGCTCGAAAAGAGGAAGGATTTCGATGTGAGAATTAGGTTTGGGGTTTGGTTTTTGCGTTATCGATCCCTCTCTTCTTCTCAATCCTACTCCATTTGGATTCTCGATCGTGTTCCATTAATGGCAAGGGCGAAAGGACGTGATCCTGATTTCGCCATTCGATAATTGGAGCTGCAAAGTCTTTAGAGAGGAAGCGTCGGGGGGCTCGGCATGTATTGATCTGGGAATGGTGATGGATGGAGAGAGATTGGGAGGCGAGGATGGAGGAGAGGCCGTGGAGGAAGGGAATGCCCCCGATGAGTCGGTGTCCCATGACGGGACCGACGTGCTCCAAGAGATTTTGGCTGTGATTGAGTCCGCGGCACAGCTCGGGGATTACCGCCGGACTCAGAGGAAAGAGTGTTACAACCTCGTGAGGCGACTGAAGCTCTTGTTGCCTCTCATTGAAGAGATCCGAGATCGCGACGAGCCAATCTCGGAGACTGGCATCAAGGCCCTTCGCAACGTGAAGAAGGCGACCGGTTTGGCGAAGAAGCTCTTGAAAATATGCAACGAAGGGAGCAAAATATACCTGGTTAGAGAAATTTGATTGTATGAACTTGAGGCTAGTTGGCAATACACGAATCGAATCCTAGGACTTTTGTCTTATGAAATCGCACGGTTGGTTTCAGGCATTGGAAAGCGAGGCGGTCAAGGTTAAATTTCATAAGGTTTACGAAAGATTGACGAAAGCTCTTGACGCTTTGCCGTATGATCAGCTCGGGACCTCGGATGAAGTTAATGAACAGGTATTATCTCTTGATTCTGACCAAAATGCTGTTCTTGATGCCTCTAATCGGTCCTCTGGGTACCCAGTAACGCAAGCTATCATCGTCCTTCGGTAGGTGTTTGGTCAGTTTGTCTTTTGAAATTCAATGATTAAGTCATCTCGCAGTCGTTTATCGCGGGACATATATTTTATCAGATGCAGTTGATGATCATGCAACTTAGAAGGGCAAAGAGAAGGACGGATACGCAAGACATCGAGCTCGCAATGGATTTGATGGTCGTGTTCTCCAAAAATGAAGACCGCAACGCAGACAGTGCGATCATTGAAAGGCTTGCGAAGAAGCTGGATCTGCACACTCCGGAGGACCTGAAGAACGAGACTCTAGCCGTAAGGAAGCTCGTCAAAGAGAGGGGCCGCCCGACCACAGAGAGCATCCAGCAAATCATCGATCTCCTAAACAAGTTCAAGCAAACGGTGGGCGTCGAAGTCACCAACATCCTTGAGGAACCGACCATGCCTTACAAGATGCTCGAGAAATTGCCATCCTTGGTGATCCCTCACGAGTTCCTCTGTCCGATCACGCTCGAGATCATGACCGATCCTGTCATTGTTGCCTCCGGACAGGTAAGTCTTTGATGGGCTAAACCGAAGCACCCTTCTTCATTGGAATAGTGTCAATCCAAGTTTCCACTTCGAGATTGTGCATATGAGTACACAAGATATAACTGAGGCCGCATTTTTTAGCAGATTTTTAAGTTCAAAAGTTGCAATCCCCTTGATTTCAGATGAGCATGGCATATATTGTTAGTTGAAGATCGATACATTACTTAATATCTAGCACTAAATTCTGGCTTGATTTCCATCAGACCTACGAGAGAGAAAGCATACAAAAGTGGTTGGATTCAAATCATCGGACCTGTCCCAAAACTCGGCAAACTCTGGCTCACCTGTCTTTGGCGCCGAATTATGCCCTCAAGAACCTTATCATCCAGTGGTGCGAGAAGAACAACTTTCAGCTCCCAAAGAAAAATGTCGTCTTGGAGTCCGATAACTCCGACCCCGAACAGAGAGAAGAGATTCAATCCCTGATCGAGGTCTTGTCGTTCAGCCAACTGGAGGAACAGCGGAAGGCCGTCATCAAGTTACGAATGCTCTCGAAGGAGAACCCCGAGAACCGAGTCCTAATTGCTGAATCCTCAGGAATCCCGCCATTAGTGCATCTCTTATCTTATCCAGACTCGAAAATCCAAGAGCATGCTGTGACAGCTCTCTTGAACCTATCTATCGATGAGGCCAACAAGAAAGGTATAGCTAACAAGGGCGCGATTCCAGCCATTATAGACATATTGCGCAAGGGGACAACCGAGGCTAGAGAGAACTCGGCAGCTTGTCTGTTTAGCTTATCTATGGTTGACGAAAACAAGATCACGGTGGGATTATCTAACGGCATACCTCCTCTTGTAGAACTATTGCAGAATGGGACAATTAGAGGCAAGAAAGATGCTGCGACTGCATTGTTTAATTTGTCTCTCAACCAGATGAATAAGGAAAGGGCCATCGAGGCTGGGATCGTGCCACCTTTGCTTCAATTACTCAAGGACAGGAATTTAGGGATGGTCGATGAGGCCCTATCAATCTTGTTGCTTCTTGTGTCGCATCCGACCGGGCGCCAGGAGATTGGGCGGCTCTCATTCATCGAGACGCTAGTTGAGTTCATCAAGGATGGAACTCCGAAGAACAAAGAGTGTGCAACCTCAGTTCTTCTTGAACTGGGTTCAAGCAACTCGAACTTCTTGTTGACGGCACTCCAGTTTGGCGTCTACGAGCATTTGGTTGAGATTGCCAGGAGCGGCACGAGTAGAGCCCAGAGGAAGGCAGCTTCAGTACAGCAGCTTATGAGAAAGTATGAACAAATTCCTTGAAGTGTCGAAATTCGATATTCCAGTTCTGCAAACATTCTTTCTTACCCTGTTAGGATCGAAAGTAGCGTTCGGATCAAGTGGGACTTGAGAGGAAGATGGTGCTCACTAGTATGAGCAAGCGAATGCATATGATTGTTGTTATGTTAGCTCACCGGAAACCACGTAGATTGTCTATCAGCAGTAGCCCTTCTGACTATCGGATGTGTTGCCAAATCCAAAGCCTTTGCTTTCTTCCGTAAATCTGTTCTTCAAATACTTTCATTCCTGATCATTTTTGTCAACTATGCTTCAATTTCGGTGGCGATACCAGTCTTGTGTTGCACAGTTTTTCCTCCCCATAAAGCTTGGAAAACATCTGATGTCCAACGTTGAGGACAACACGTCAATGAGAGGGCACCGTCCGCCTTGGCAATGGGCTACCTCTGAAATGGATCGAGAGTTGTCGACTGTGGCCTTGTTGAACGTTAAGCTTAATCAGTCGATTGATGAAATCAGCTGAATGAATGTATATTTTCTGTTTCGTGCATCCGAAAGGCCAAACTCTTTATTCTTTGAAGTTCCTTCCTCGTGAGAAAAATCCAGATTCTTCTGCTTTTCATGCTGCTGTTCACAGACAAAGTTCTGGTCATTTAATTTGGAGTTTGATGAGCAAAAAGATCCTCTTCTCGCTTTTAAAGGTTGATAAATATTTTTTATTTGGTGAATGAGGACATAGCTTAAGCTTACGAATTGACTTGGCAGTTTCTTCTCAACTAGAAAATAATTTCAGTAATTTGTCACTTTTTCACACCAACTGCAAAATTTCTTTAAGCCAGAATTATCCTTTTTAATTGTCATACATCAGTGACTACTCGTGCCACATAATCCTAGTCGTTTTGATCCCTTCTCTGTTGCTATCGAATAACTCAAATTCGCTGTGTGAGAGAGAGAGAGACGGGCAATTGGTTCATGACAATTCGTGGATAGAGTTAAGTGCGTTTGGATGGGTATTTAGAAAGCCAATCCAGCTCCCAAAGCCCCTTCAGTCCATTTTGGGGTGTTTGGCAATCACTCCTGAAGGAGCTTTCACTTGAAAGTGGCCCATTTGGAATGCTGAAAGCTGAAGGCTGGTGGAGACCAGCTTTCAGCTTTCAGCATTTTCGGAAGGCTGAAGACTGGAATTAATGAAAAAATTGAATTGTCAACTTTGCCCTCAAAAATTTCTTGAAAATCCACTTTTGTCCATTTTGAAAACACAAAAAACCCTAGCCGCACTCCTCTCTCCTCCCCTTCCCGTCGCTTCACTCTCTCGTCTTGTCGCTTCGCTCTCTCCTCTCTCCTCCCCTTCCGTCGCTCTCTCCTCCCCTTCTCTCCTTCCGCGTCGTAGGCGCGTGCGATCGGTTCCCCGCGTATCTCCGCCGGAGCTCCCTCCTCTTCCCCCGATCGTCCTCCCGCCACTCGGTATCTCCGCATCGCTGGCCGTCGGCTCGGTACGCTTTCTTTGCTACGGCGAGAGTCCCTCTCCCTACCTTTGGTTGCTTCGAAATGTTTGGAACGGCCTCAGCGCGTGCATGTCTGGGCGCGGGTGTGTGTGATAGGTGCGTTCGTTGCTCGGCGGCGAATTCAATTCGGTGGATGATGATGCCTAGTTTCCGTCGAGTTGGTTTTCGCTCGGCGTCCCGCTTCGAGATAGGAATCGTTCTTTTTTGTTCCGAGTCGGAGGCGGAGTTTTTGGTCGGTCGTGATTCTGGCCGTCGTCGAAGACTTTTTAGCCATTTGAACGCTTGATTTGGATTTGTTCTGGTTTGGGAATTTACCGAATCTGTTTCGAGACTACTGATTTGCTGTGTTGCTTTATTGACTACTCAAGGAGACAGGTGTCAGTAAAAGGTCTCACTATGTGTGATTTGCTAGCAGTGTGCGAGACTGCGAGATTTATATAAAGAAGGTGCAGTTTGGGAAATTGATCCTTCCACAGCATTTCGATTAACCATCTATAAAACTGGCAAATTCTAGAGAAAAAAATAGATGTCTATTGGGGAATGTAGCGATGGACTGTTTTCGGTGGTGACTTGAGAGCCTAGAAGAAAACCAGCATTTTTTTAGGGCAATACTTAATGTTTGCTGAGAGCTTTAGACGTTTCTAGCCTACTTGACACTAAATTGCCATGGCGTGTGATCAAACAGTTTCTTTTTATGAAAGTGCATTGAAGAATGTCTTCTGGTGTGATGTCAACTCAGTTAAATCAGTTTAGTGCTTCCTCATTAACTCTCTCTAGTGGCTTCTCTGTAAAATATGGGTTCTTAATATTACTGCATAATTTTATGGTTTGCATGGTAATTGATAGCTCTATGTTATTTGTGATTTTGTTCTTTTTTTGTGTGCATTGACCGGTGGAATTGCTGGAATTGTTATATCTCTCATGGAAACTTGCCCTTTGGTGGTTATTTCTATGGAAAAAAACTTATTGGTAGCTTGGAAACATTTTTGATGTTGCATTTCTCTTTTTGTATTTTTCGATGATGGTGTGGGATTGAAATTGTAAATTTTAAACTTCGTAATTGTCTGAGTCTTTTGGCTTGTGACGCTAATTAGAACGTGTCTTTCTGGTTGATTTCAATGCAATTCTTTCTTATAATTTATTGTGAATTATCACTGGTATAGGTGCATGTATAATTATTATATGACTCTGGTGCAGATTGATTGAATTAATATGGCATTTTGATTAGGTTCTCTTCCAAAATGATTCACCTGCAACACTACTTGCACGTGTCATTGGGATGAAACAATAGATTTGTGCTTCAATTTTGTCTGGGGTAGCATCTGTGTACATTGCTTTGCTGCTCACAAGGTTACTTATTTCTAGGATTCCAGATACATTTTCCCTCGTCACTCAATTACTATTTCTTGCTGTCTTCAGTCACAGTCCATTTTCTCTTGAAAGTGCTTCATCACAGCATTTTCCTTCCATTGTTGGTCTGCTTTCTTGCTTGTAAAGCTGTAATTGGTTTGCGTCCTGTGACGTTTATCTGGTGTGACAAGGTTTGTAGGAATGTCAGTTCTCCATTCTGGGATTTCCTGTTTTGTGCTTGTTGAAAATAGGATGGTGCTTGTGGTGGCAAGCACATCGATTCATGTCTGTGTCGTAATCTTGTAAGCATAGGTATCATCTAAGATAAATTCGATGCATGCTGCTCTTTGATTCTCAGGATACCAACAGACTGGAATATCTGATACCAAAGAAGACGTCTTTAAGGCACCGATTGCCTATGGGGGACCAAGGATTTATTGACTTTGTTGCCCATCTACTTGAGGTAAATCCAAAGAAACGCCCCACTGCTGCTGACGCTTTGAAGCACCCGTGGCTGTCATATCCATACGAACCGATATTCTCTTGAGAAATTTGATTTCTCTGATGTTGAGATTAACCAGAGCTTCCATGGAGCTTTTTCCAAGTTTCTCGTGATAGGAATGAAGTGGCAAGATTGGGGATCTGCGTTTGTTCTGTGGCGGTCTCCAAAGAGGTTGAAGCCCTTTTCAAATGCCTTGCATCAGCCGTGCAACTAGTCAAGTGAAAAATCCATTGCATATAAAATTGACTATTTCCATATATATTTTGAAGGATCATCCTCCAACAATGATGACAATGAGGATGTGCTCCATCGATCCAAGAATGACTCGCAAAGAAAAAGAACTCAAAAGGCTTGGGGACTCGAAACCTAATTAAAACAGCATGATATTTTGCAAAAAAGAGGAACTTGAGTGTCTAAGGAAAGAACTTACTTCGGTAAAAAAGAACAAAATCTTCTTCAAAAGGAAAATGTTTTCCTTAACGAAGAAATGTCAAAGAATTGTGAATTTCTTTTTCTTTTAGATGAAAAACTTTGACTTGTCATGCTTAATATTTTTATCTTCATTTTGTGCGTCGTTTCATTCAGAGTTTATTTATGTTGATGGGGCGAGTTTTATAACTTTACATAGTTGGTCATGCGAGGAATAATATTTAGACTACATTTGATCGTTTGGATTTCTAATCCAGATAGGTTTGGATATGGGGATTTTACTTTATCCAATTCATTGTTTTATATTAGCAGTAATAAAATTGAATATATTCATATTATATCATATATATAGTTTGGTATAAATAATATATCAATATAAATTAACAATAAATTTTATAAATGGATATGGTAAAAATCTCTCACGATAATTTTGTCTACTTTAATTTTATTATCTTTTTTATTATTTTTTACTCTTTTTTAATTAATTTTTATTTCTTTCTTCCACTTCCATCATTCTCTATTAAAATTTTATTATATAGAAAACTGTACTAATATACCTAAAATACTAAAACACCTAAAATATGTAATAAATATATATTTATGTATTGAATTTATATTATACGATAGAAGTAAATTTGAATATATAAATAAAATGAGATTAAATTGAAAACCAAATTGTTATTTTTTGTTATTTTGAATTTCTCATATTAGAATTCAAATGTTATTTATATTGAAATATAATTTTAAATTTGTTAATCTAAGAACGTTGTTATTTGAGAAACATAACTTTTCTGTTATGGATATTAGAAATCCTATCCACCTTCATCTCACATTCCCCATGGGATAATTTTATACGACTTATATCCCCCTTATATTCGATTATATCCTATCTTGAGCAGACGCCAAACGCAAGATAAAATAAATTTTTTTTTATCATATCTTGTATTTTATTCTAATCTTCATACGCTGCCTCATCAATCAATAATTTGCAATGGTCCAATTCTAACAAGTCAACACTCTTTCAAGGCAACATTCTTAATTGACTCATCTCATATTAGCATGCCAATATCACTTTTTGATTCTTTATGCATTTTGCATATAATGCATAATCATGGATTGATTTTGTGCGATTTTGTGAGAATCTGTTGATTTGAAAAAATATATATTTTGTTTTAGATGATTTTGCATAATTTACTGTATTAGTTTGTGCTTTCCTAATTTTTTTTAAGAATATAATTGTTCATGAAAATATCCAACTTTAAATTCGCAGTTCACTAAACAGTAGATAAGATAGGATACGAGAATATCCAACTTTAAATCCGTATCTCACCAAACAATAGATGGGATATGAAGAAATCTCTAGATTTCTTATCATATCATATCCAGTCTTATCTTGTCTAAAAATCCGAACGACCAAACGCAGCCTAAGAATCTAATGCAATTTGATGGATTCTGAGATGGGATCAATAGAATAAGAAAGATTGGTTAATATCTTGCTTTGGAAAGAAACAATTCAGATTATGGGACAGCAACTCAAAGATTTTATACTCTCTAATATGTCATGTGCTGCAAAGTGAAAGTCTTTTTTAAAGAAAATGTTGTTGAATTATGCATACCATTAGCATGACAAACTTTTTAAACACTCTTATCATCATGATACTGTGGAAAGAATCCTTGGACATTTAGAGAGATATCATGTTTTGATTTCAACAAAAGAAAGGATCCAAGAATGTGGGTACCAAAAAGAAATGAGCTCATTTATACGTGCTTGCGAAAGAAGCTCGATTGCAAATCTATGTAAATCTTAAAACTATTTTAAAATGATCTCGATCGAGGATTTTTGAACAGGATAAATATATTCTAAACATACACCTTGGATAAAAGAATCAAATTTTTATGTTTATCACCACAAGCCGACATACCAAAAATCCTATTAGTTAAATGAGTAATTGATATCAAAATCAATTAAATGCTACCCTAACCAAGATTCAACTAAGTTAAGGTTAACTACAATTTTTTTTTTATTAAGCAAATAAGGCATTGGAATCCTTACTGAGTTTTACGAAACAAATTATTCAAATATTTTTTCAAGTAAGCGAATAAGGCATTTAAATCCTTACAGGATTTTATGAAACGGAATTAATCCAACTTGTTAGATATTTGAAAAACGCACGTAATTCCCTCTATTTTTCTCTCTTTAGAACCCGTCTCTCTCTCTCTCTCTCTCTCTCTCTCTCTCTCTCTCTCTCTCTATTTTTTGGGATAAGTACATTGGAAATATGAAATATCAAAACTTATCACGAAAGTGGAATTGTGTTTTAAAATTTTTAAAAAGCGCAATCGACTCTTAAAACTTGTCACAAAAGTGCAATTCAGTTATAAAACTTGTCAATTTTATGCAACCATATCTTAAAACTCGTTTGTCAAGTTATATGGGAGTTAATGGAATGACTTGATTACATCAACTTGATATGTTTTATTAATTGATTATATTTTTTAAAATTTTTAAGGCTCAATTATATTTTCATGATAAATTTTAAAATTTTCATTAAACTTATCATCAATTTTGTCTTCCCATTTTTGGCCTCTCCCAACATGACACTCTCCTCTCTTATTTCTTTATGTCGACATCTCTCCCTCTCTCTTTCAACTTGCAGGTCCGACTCTCCCTCTCACGTCTCTCTCTTGTACTCTACTGCCTCTCCTTATTTGACTAGTCTCCAACCCTCTCTTGTCATCTCTCTCTCTCTCTCTCCCTCTCTCTCACTATCACCCAATATTTTCTCCTCACTCTCTCTCTCCCCTCTCAATTATTACATTTCTTTGTCTTCTCTCTCTCTCTCCCTCTTTCTCCCCTCTCAATTTTTACAAATCCACGAGACAAGATGTTCATGGTATCAACTCTTGATCATTCTTGATATTCTTATGACCTCAAAAAGAATATCCAATTTGGTAACATCAACTTTGTCTTCTCTCTCTCCCTCTTTCTCCCCTCTCAAATATTACAAATCCACGAGACAAGATGCTCATGATGTTTAAATAAAATAAAATTGATTATCGGATGATGATTGCTGGATGAGAAACTTGCAAGCATTGAAGGATCCATAAAAAATTTATGGTAGGCTGCATGGATTTGAAGAATGGAAGTTATTGAAGACATCTATTACTTTATTATGTGTTTTGATTGTGTTTATGATTACATGTATGAGGCTATTTTGTTTTAGTCATTAAATTCCCATCATTGACATTTGTGGGTTGTTATGTAATCATTGGCGTTTGTAAACTTCAATTCCTATATACAAGGATGGAGTCGTGAGTTGTAAATCAAGCCACAAGCCATAGTCCACGAAGACACAAATAAGAGAAAGCATTCTCAATAAAAATTTCTCCCTCAAATTTCTAGTGTTTTATTCCAAGTTTCCAAAGTTTATTATCATTCTTTTGGTTCCAACATTTAGTATCAGAGCTAGAAATGATATCCACCAGTTCTGTTCAATTGCAACTTCCAAAGTTGAACGGAAAGAATTTCAATAATTGGTATGTCCAGATGAAGGTTCTTTTCAAATCACAAGATTTGTGGAATCTAGTGGAGAATGGCTATACTGAAGTGGCTGATGCTAAAGCATTTGATGCTTTAAGAAAGGAGGACAAAGATATTTTGGTGGAATCCAGGAAGAAAGATCAAAAAGCATTGTTTGCGATCTTTCAATCCATAGAGCAAGTTATATTTGAAAAAATATCAAGGGTGGAGACTGCGAAAGTAGCATGGGATATTTTGCAACAATCCTACAAAAGCAATGATTGCGTCAAACGTATGTGGCTTCAAACACTTCAAGGTGATTTTGAGTCTTTATACATTAATGACTCTAAATCAATCTCGGTGTACTTTGATCGCGTGCTAACCATTGTTAACCAACTGAGGGCAAATGATGAAGAACTCCAAGATGTTCGAATTGTAGAAAATATCTAGAGGTCTTTGATTGAAAGATTTTACTACGTAGTCGCGGCGATCGAAGAAGTGCAAGATGTGTCAACCATGACGTTGGAGCAGTTGATGGGTTCATTATGCTCGCATGAGCAAAGAATGAATCAAAAGTCCATCGGTTCAAATTCTGAGCAAGCATTGCAAAGTCGGGTCGCTCAATCAAATCGAGGAGGCCATCAAGCTGGCCGAGGTCGTGGAGGTGGTCGAGGACGCGGACATGGAAATTTCAATTCCATTGGAAAATATGAAACACGTGACAAATCAAAAGTCAAGTGTTTTAGATGTAACAAATTTGGACATCACAAATCCGAATGTCAAGCAAAGGTGGCATACAAGCAGGCAGAACAGGCGCATACCATTAATGCTGAGGAAAACATGGTGCTAGCATGCAAGAAGGATGACTCAAGCATTGTGGGCACCAACCTTTGGTACCTTGATATTGGGTGCAGTAATCATATGACTGGCTGAAAGGAGTTATTCTCACACTTGGACAAGATGGTTTGCGGTGAAGTTAATTTTGGGAATAAATCCAAAGTTCTTGTAATGGGCAAAGGTGACGTTAATATCAACTCAAAAGATGGTACTAATGTTACTGTTGCAGATATTTATTTTGTGCCGGGACCTTTTTGGAACTTATTAAGTGTTGGGCAACTTTTCGAAAGAGGCCACAAAGTCCACATTGAAAATGGAGTTTGCACTATTATGCGTGTAAACAATAAAGTGATCACAACATTGCGGATGACAAAGAACCGGATGTTCCCTCTTACTCTTAAGACAAAGAATCTTTTGAACTTTCAAGCGGTGATGAAAGATAGCAACTGGTTGTGGCATCTTCGATTTGGTCATTTAAATTTTTGTGGACTAAAATTACTGGTCCAGAAAAAGATGGTGACCGGCATGCCTTTGATTGACATTCCAGATCGCCCATGCGAAGGATGTCTTCTTGGAAAACAACATCAGGAATCCTTTACAATTGGAAAAGCCAAAAGAGCAAAACAACCTTCGGAGTTGGTACATACAGACATATATGGCCCTATTAAGATGGAATCATTTACACAAAAAACGGTATATATTAATTTTTGTGGATGATTTTACCAGAAAAACATGGGTATATTTTTTTAGAGAAAAATCTAAAGCTTTTTCGAAGGTTAAAGAATTTAAAGTCTATGTTGAAAAGTATAGTGGCTTTATTTTAAAGATGTTGAGATCAGATAGAGGGGGAGAATTCACTTTAAATGAATTTGATAAATATTGTAAATTTCGTGGAGTGAAACGTCAATTGACCGACAGCTATACTCCCTAACAAAATGGTATAGCAAAAAGAAAGAATAGGACAATATTTGAAATGACAAGAAGTATGCTAAAGGCTAAAAATTTGCCCAAGAAGTTTTGGGCAGAAGCCATTGCGTGTACTGTATTTCTGCTAAACAGGTGTCCAACAAGGAGTGTTCTTGAAAGAACATCGAAAGAGGCTTAGAGCGGTAAGAAGCCAGATCTTTCGTTCCTACAAGTATTTGGGTGTGTAGCATATCCTCATATACTAGACGAATAAAGGAAAAAAATTAGACGACAAAAGCCAAAAGTGCATCTTCATCGGCTACAGTGACATGACTAAGGGTTATAAGCTATATAATCCAATCACCGAGAAAGTTATCATCAGCAAGGATGTCCAGTTTCTAAAGATGAAGCCTGGGACTAGAACCAAAAGATTGACCAGAAAAGCATCACCATTGAAGATGAATTATTGGCAGGAGAGACAAAAAAATCTTCAACTGAAGATCCATCATTTTTGCCAAGTAGTTCAATTTCTTCACCAAGAGCAATTTCAGAACCACCGATACGTCATTCACAGCAATTGTGGGAGACACCATCAAGATTCAAGGATTATGTAATCACAAGAGATGATGATAGTGATAATGAAGGAATCACTGATGAAACTATGATAAATTTTTATTTATTTGCATAATGTGACCCGATATCCTATAATGATGCAGCAATAGATAACAAGTGGATCTAAGCAATGGATGAAGAAATCCACTCCATTGAAAAGAATGACACATGGGAGCTAACTTCTCTACCACCCGATAAGAAGCCCATTGGTGTCAAGTGGGTGTACAAGATGAAGAACAAGCCAAAAAGTCAGATGAGCCGATATAAAGCTAGGCTAATTGTAAAAATCTACAAGCAAAAGCTAGGTATTGATTATGTTGAAGTATTTGCACCAATGGCTCGAATGGATACCATTTGGATGATTTTAGCACTCGTAGCTCAAAATCATTAGAAGATCCATCAAATGGATGTGAGATCAGCATTTCTTAATGGTGTTCTTGAAGAGGAAGTCTACGTGGAGCAACCATAGGGATATGAGAAGAAAGGGCATGAAAATCAAATTTTTTAACTAAAGAAAGCATGGTATGGGCTAAAACAGGCACCTCAAGCATGGTACACAAGAATTGACACGTACCTATTAGAGTATGGTTTTCGAAAATGCCCATATGAGCCTACACTATATATCAAGTCAAACACTAATGGTGACATAATAGTTGTGTGCCTTTATGTTGATGATTTGATATTTACAGGGAGTGTGAAGAGATGTTTGTTGAATTCAAGGAGGGTATGACTTGTCATTTCGAGATGACAAATTTAGGATTAATGTCCTATTTTCCAGGCCTTGAAGTGAAGCAGACAAATGATGACATATTTATTCAACAACAAAAATATGCCAATGATATTCTAAAGAGATTCAAGATGGAATAGCTCAAACCAATACGGACTCCTGTAGCAGAACGGTTGGAGTTGAATAAAGAAGGAACCGGTGAAGCGGTCTACAAGGCAAGATATTACTTATGGTGTGGGAATTATTAGTCGATTTATGGAGAAACCATGCCAATCACATTTGCAAGCAACAAAAAGAATTATACGGTATGTCAGTGGAACTCATGATCATGGGATTTTATATTCTCATACTGAAAATTTCAGTTTGGTGGTATACACAGACAGTGATTGGATAGGTGATACTGAGACTTGGAAGAGTACTTCTGGATATACTTTTTTTCTTGGATCTGGAGTAATTTCTTGGTCCTCGAAAAAACAACAAGTTGTTGCACTCTCGACCACTGAAGCAGAATACATAGTGTCAGCTTTGGCAGCATGTCAAGCAATATGGCTTCATAGGATGCTATGTGAACTGATGCATGAACAGGCAGGTCCTACGAAAAATAATGTGTGATAACAAATCGGCTATGGCTTTGGCCAAGAATCCTATTTTTCATGGCAGGAGTGAACACATCGATATCAAGTATCACTATATTTGCGATCAAGTCAAAGATGGCGAAATTGAGCTTAACTTCTACAAATCGGAAGATCAGATTGCAGATTTTTTTACTAAACCATTAAAGGCAGATTCATTTGAAAAATTGAAGATGATGCTTGGAGTTGTTGAATTCCAAAATCAATTTTAAGGGAGGCTGTTTAAATAAAATAAAATTGATTATCGGATGATGATTGCTGGATGAGAAACTTGCAAGCATTGAAGGAGCCATAAAAACTTTACGGTAGGCTGCATGGATTTGAAGAATGGAAGTTATTGAAGACTTCTGTTACTTTATTGTGCGTTTTGATTGTGTTTATGATTACGTGTATGAGGCTGTTTTGTTTTAGTCATTAAATTTCCATCATTGACATTTGTGGGTTGTTATGTAATCATTGGCGTTTGTAAACTTCAATTCCTATATAAAGGGATGAGGTCGTGAATTGTAAATCAAGCCATAAGCCACAAGCCATAGTCCACGAAGATACAAATAAGAGAAAGCATTCTCAATAAAAATTTCTCCCTCAAATTTCTAGTGTTCTTATTCCAAATTTCCAAAGTTTATTGTCATTCGTTTGGTCCCAACACATGATATCAACCGTTGATCATTCTTGATATTCTTATCACCTCCAAATTTCAAGTGGACGTCCCCATCCGAGGGCGTGGAGAGAGTCCGACTAGCTCCAGTGGAGCAACGTGTCCATCCAACCAATCGAACTCGCTATTGAAGATGACCTCGGAGATACAAAGCAAGTTGTTTAAACGAATTGTTCAGGATAACGATGGAGAGAGAGAGATATCACAATGAAGCGGAGGTAAATTGATGTTTTGAAAAGTCTCATTGTCGTTGCAATCAGGATGTATTGATTCTCGCCAGTCACGACATTATTCATAGTTAGTAGTCACAGATCGGGATACGTTTGTTACAGCATTGTTAATAGTCGTAGCTTGAAAAATGTTAGTCATAATAATGAAGATAACAATGGAGATAGATCTAAATTAGAAGATCTTCTCAAGCTTAGAAAAAGAGAATTTTTTGAGAGAAAATACCGCTCTTTGCGGAAAAGGCATATAAATAAGCATTTTGGGTAAGATGGGTCAAAAATTATCAAATCAAATTGACCTAATTTAATCCGTTTCAATCCATTCTCATATAATATATATAACTAACAACTCATACTCAAACTGATCATATTGTTAAAACACTTTCATATTTAAACTAATTTATGAAAAATCCTATCCATACTAAGTGAAAATGCAGTGAATAAGCACAAGATTTAATGAAGAAAGAACTAGCAATAAGTGAAGATTAAATAAGTTGTAAAATCACTTAATATTCATATTATTTTGAATTTTTTCATTTTAAGTTTATTTATTAAATATAAATAATTTATATAGAAACTCAAAGCTTCAGGTAAAATTCTAACTTTTTACGGAGTTGGATGTAGAGAACAAGACGTCAAATGGAGGTTTGAAAAGTCATGAAACCATGGTGAATTGGACGCACCGATACCTGCCAACAGAAATAATATATATAACTCGGAAATGGAGAGGCGAAGCAGTAGACGGACACACTCCCACTTCTGTCTCGCCACCATTACTAGCTTCAAAGCCCAAATCTCAGTTTTGTGCTCGCTTCGTCATCTCTGCCTCTTGCCATGGATCCCTACAAGGTACCGCCCGGTTCATCTTCTCCGCTTTGACTGTTGATCTTTCTTCCATCTTCCCCTGCGGCAGAAATTATCTTTCCCTTTTTCGTTATCCGATCCGTTGATCATATACTATATTTACGTTAATGGAACCGAGATCTCCGCAATGCTTGTTTGTTTTCGCTTCATTTCCTGTTTGGTAGAAGAAGAGCGCTCCCTGTTGGGACGTTCATGATGCTATGGCTCTGTTTTGTCGATTTATGTTATCGCCGGCATGCCGACTTTGCAAAATGCCGATGTGTTTTTGCTGCTAAACGTGGATGTCGCAGTATCGCCCGTCCAGCGCTTACGATTCCAGCTTTTGGACAACCAACTACGGTGCTCCCGTCTGGAACAATGACTCATCGCTGACTGTTGGAACTAGAGGTAGTATCGCCATTACGGATCTCCGACTTGTTTTCTTTATCGAAAATAATGATAATCCGATGCTCATTGTGCATGCATAGATAGTGCTTGCACTCAAACCGGAATATTTTTTACGTTGCCTTTCTGTTTTGCTTCATGCGTCTGATTAATACGTGGTTTGTGGTTTTTTATTCTTGATATAATCATTTGAGTACGTTCTTATAGCAAACGTGCATGAGGCTCTGGACTGCATCAATGGCTTCTTTTTATTTTTGTGTTTTGGTGAGTTCAAGGTGTGTACACGCCTTCAACGAATCTAAACTTCTAGGTTTTGTAACTGTTCAAGGGAAAAAGCCACCAAAAACGTACAACTATGCTCATTGATGCTCATTGAGACATTTATTCTAAATATTTTCTTGTGACACCAAAAATCCTAAATGTGAACTTGTATGACATATTTACTTACATGGACTGTTAAAACTCTGACTACATGGACTTCAAAAAGTAAATAGAGTCATCTGACCTAAGTGAAACTAAAATATCATATGATAGAACTTTGATGAAAAGTAAATGTATCAAATATACACAAATTCGATGTTTTTATGTCACAAAAAAAAGTTTAGATAAATATATTACAATAAATATAGTTTGAGATTTTTAACATCACAAAAAAAAATTAGGCTTAATATGTCGCAATGGACATAAGGTTTTTATCATTTTTTTTTCTCGATATTAAAGTATAACTCTACAATTTTTCACTTTTTGTGTTCCTCAGCAACTTGTGACAGGAAGGAAAAATATCGTAGTTCTCTTTTTTTGACAATCTAGAGGCAGGCACGATTGTGGAAACTCGACCCCTGGGCCTTTTTGGGCCGTGAGGGGACCCTGACCCACGGCAAAAGAACCTTGTAGTTATATTAGCTGGTCGCAGGAGTATCCTTTTTGGCTCTTCTTGTGCTATATACGGACATCGTAGTGAAGACACGAAGCTTAACCGTCATCTAAAAGGAGTTTTCTTTCATTTTACAGGTCCGATTCTCCTGGAGGACTACCATCTGATAGAGAAACTTGCCAACTTCCAGAGAGAGAGGATTCCTGAGCGGGTGGTCCATGCACGGGGAGCCAGCGCGAAAGGGTTCTTCGAGGTCACCCACGACATCTCTCACTTGACCTGTGCTGATTTCCTCCGGACTCCTGGAGTCCAGACGCCCGTCATCGTCCGTTTCTCCACCGTCATCCACGAGCGCGGCAGCCCTGAAACCCTCAGGGACCCTCGTGGTTTTGCAGTGAAGTTCTACACAAGAGAGGTAACGAGATGATCACAAGCTTTGAATTCTGCAAATTCCACGTTCTTCGACTTTTTTATTGTGATTGCTTGGAACGTGCGTCTGTTTAACTGACTATGCAGGTACTGTGCTTGGCATTTGTGATTCGGGCAGTGTCTTTGGGCGCGTATGCTCTAAAGCCTGTGCCGTATAGCCACGTGATGATGGAATTTATTTTGACACTTTGATATGACTAGGAAGATGACCTCATCGGAGGGCTGTAAAACAAAGAGTTTATTTTAAGGAATAATGACACCTGATATCATAATCTTTATATGTCTCTTACTTGGGTATTATAAATTTTTCTGGCCACCTAAATATGATAATTTTTATGAAAAAAATGTCAGTATATTATGACTTTTTTTTTTATCACTTAAAGGCTATTATTTTTATAAAAAAAATGTTTACTATAAGGTCATAAATTTCAATCAATCACTTAAATGTCAAACATTTACTCAGATATCGAAAATCTAACATGACATTATGAATGTTTTTAAAAATATAATGTCACTTAAGTGATCGAAAAAAGAAGAAGTTATAGCATTCAATTAAGTATCGTATGTAAATTATGGCATTCAAATGATAAAAAAAAATTATGATAATTAAGTGAACACCGCGCAAAAGTCACAATACTTATAATGTCCTTTTTTTATTTAAAATAAAAAGAGAAAGCTGAACGTCAAAATACAAACAAGTTGTCTCTCTTCACATTATTGGATTGTCTCGCGTTTCTCTTCTTTTCTTTAATGATAGATTTTATTTCGACACTTCGATGTGACTGGTTGAAGATGAATATTTATCCAAGGGTAAGAGAGAAGTCAAGACATCAAAGCATAACTAGTATCTCTTCACGTAATTGCGCTGTTTCGCGCTTCTCTTCTTTCTTCCTTTCACCGTTCGTTTTTTTTCTTCTGAACGCAGGGAAACTTTGATCTGGTGGGGATTAATTTCCCAGTCTTCTTCATTCGCGATGCAATGAAATTCCCGGACGCGATACATGCGTTCAAGCCGAACCCGAAGTCTAACATCCAGGAGATGTGGAGAATCATCGACTTCCTCTCCCACCAGCCCGAGAGTCTGTCCACGTTCGCATGGTTCTTCGATGATGTCGGCATTCCTCAGGACTACAGGCACATGGAAGGATTCGGCGTGCACGCTTTCACCTTCATCAACAAGGCCGGAAAGACAAATTACGTGAAATTCCACTGGAAGCCGACTTGCGGGGTGAAGTGCTTGCTGGAGGAGGAGGCGATCCGCATTGGAGGATCGAACCACAGCCATGCGACCAAGGATCTTTACGACTCGATCGCTGCTGGCAACTACCCGGAGTGGAAGCTCTACGTCCAAGTGATGGATCCTGCTCTTGAAGACAGCTTCGACTTCGATCCGCTGGATATGACAAAGATATGGCCTGAGGACATCTTGCCTCTGCAACCAGTAGGCCGCTTGGTGCTGAACAAAAACGTCGACAACTTCTTCGCTGAGAATGAACAGCTTGCGTTTAACCCAGCTTTTGTGGTCCCTGGCATCTATTACTCCAATGATAAGCTTCTCCAAGCTCGGATTTTTGCCTATTCCGATACTCACCGATATCGCCTTGGACCAAACTACCTTCAACTCCCCGTTAATGCTCCCAAGTGCGCTCATCACAACAACCACCATGATGGTTTCATGAATTTCATGCACAGGGATGAAGAGGTAATGATCTCTATTTTTGTGTTTGCTCAATAACGGCGCTGAGAATGAACGTGCCTCTAGCATGACCTAATAACATGTTTTTAGCTGGTTGTACAGAGATCTGAATTGGCTATAGTAGTCTATTGACGCGACGCTCCACTCGACTCTTTTTTATTTATTTATTTATTTTGATAAAAAAGGAAGAACTAATGATGTCATTCATCCATGATGCTGATTTGCAGATTAATTATTTCCCTTCGAAATTTGATCCCGTTCGCCATGCAGAAAGGTACCCGATACCGTCTCAAATCGTGACTGGAAAGCGAGAAAGGGTAAGTTTATGGAGTCTATGCATTTATATCGAAAACGACTCTTAAAACATGTTCCTGCCTCCAGGATACCAAGTAAAAGAATGGGAATTGTATGCATAGTATTATTAAATCTATTTTGCGTCGATGATTGAGGGGTGGGCTTGGTAAAGGCTAAAGTAGTTCAGACTCAGCAGAGAACGCAGAGAATGCCAGAAGAAATAATTACACCCTTGCGATGAAGGCCCGCCCGCATAACAATGGTTAATCTGTAGCAAGTCAAAAGGCATTGCAGCAGTGGTGCTTCTGTTTGGTCCTTAGATAAAATTGATGTAATTCAATTTCTGGTGTGCCGTTGCGATTAGGGGTGAGCAGCGGTTTAGGGTCGACTCTGGACCGGCCCTGGACCGGCCTAACCCTGCTGGTCCCGGTCCAATTTTCAAGGGGATCTGGTCGGTCCTTGGTCCTAAGATTCTAGGACCGGTACTGTGCGGGTTGGTCCTCGGTCCCGGAAGTTTAGGGTCGGTCCGGGTTGGACCGACCCTGATAAAATATATTTAAATATATCATTTTTTTAATATTTTTCTTATAAATAGCAAACCCACCTAAAATTTTTCACTTGAATAGCTTGAATGAATAACGGCGTGAATGACGTCGTGAAAATGGTGTGAACAGCACTGTGAAAGTGTGAAATGGCTTAAAATGTCCTCAACCTCTTATTTTATTCTTCCCTTTTTATCCTGTTCATTTTTCACTTATATGTATTTTGAACTTCTTATGGTTTAATAGTTTAATTGCACTTTGCTTTTGAGTCTATGTCAAATGGAAGAAGTTTTCGAA
Source organism: Eucalyptus erythrocorys (assembly GCA_014182555.1). Lineage (NCBI taxonomy): Eukaryota > Viridiplantae > Streptophyta > Magnoliopsida > Myrtales > Myrtaceae > Eucalyptus > Eucalyptus erythrocorys. Next base: position 29,465,566 of record CM024602.1, read on the forward strand.
TAGTAGTATTGCCGTTCTTATGATGATGTGCTTGTCAAGTGGTGCGAAGCTTCATTATTGGTTGATTAGACTTTGCTTGATTGAATATATGAATCGTTTTTGCATATGGTGTTATAAGTATTATTGATAGATGATTGCAGGAGAAGATGCCTAGAAAACATTTTTTAGCTTATAATTCTTTTCTCTTAAATTCCCATCTCATCCCATTTTATCGAAGGGAAGAATGATTTGAAAACAAATCAAAAGCAAGAAAATTATAGTATGCTTCAGCGATGGAAACACTTTATCTCTATTGGTAATCTCGATCATTTATATAGTTTATTGTTTTTAACTAGTGTGAAATTTTTATGATCACTTTATCTTAAATTTATGTTGAATATGTACTTATATTTATAGTTTGGTTGCTCAACATTGTATTGTTGATTGATATATAATTTGAATTAATGAGTTTTACTTTTTAAGGAATAAAAAAAATGAAATAAAAAAATTATCGGTTGGTCCCGGATTGACCCTGGGACCGGACCGAATCCATAGGGTCGGTTCGGTCCTCGGTCCCAGACTTGACCAGGTCGGTCCTCGGTCCCAAAAATTGGGGACCGACACCGTGCGGGTTGGTCCTAGGGTTAGGCGTCAGACCAGCCCAACCCGGACCATGATCACCCCTAGTTGCAATGGTCATGGTGCTATGATCGTTGGCTTTTACAGACTAAGCTAAGAACTTACAAATGAGGAAGGGAATAAGTTAAAACTACAGAAGAGAAGTCGATGTTTTCGTGGCTTGAAAATGTAGCTCTCGGTGTTCGCCTTGGATTGGATATCTGTGCTGCTAGTATTCATCTGTATGTGAACTTACTGGTTATGCAGGTCATTATTGAGAAGGAGAAGAACTTCAGCAGCCAGGAGAGAGATACCGATCCTGGGCGCCGGACAGGTACCTTTTGACCACTGTCTCCTGAGTCGATGTGCAATTTACTTGGTCACTCATTTGTCTTTCGACTTTGTCGCCAGGCAAGAGCGTTTCATTAACCGCTGGATCAAGGCATTGTCTGAACCCCGCGTCACCCACGAGCATCGCTCCATCTGGATCTCTTACTGGACTCAGGTGAGCTATCACTATTCGCCCGGTTTGCTTCCTTCCATGGTACCGAAATTTGTTTATTCTGATGGCCTATGACGCATCTTCACCGCAGGCCGACAAATCGCTCGGCCAGAAGCTTGCTTCCCGCCTCAGCGCTCGACCGAGCATGTGAATGCCAAGAGGGGGCAATTCCGGCATTAGCGGCACCTGGATGCGGGAGCCGGAAGAAGCATGAAAGCTAAGTGCCGGCATATCTGTTTGCTGTTGCTATACTGTAATACTAAGAGGGATCTCAGAGTCGTTCTCTTTACCAAAGATATGTAATTCTGCGCTTGTCGTGCATTTATAGATAGCACTTGCACTTTAAAGGGGGCATTTGTTTCTTTTCTCGTTGTAACTTTTGTCGACCTTCCTTTGTTGCTTTATCCGTGCGATCATTTCTGGGTTTTTGGTCATTTTAGAATTGATTTTAATTATTTTTATGCATTATGATGAAAAAAGGCAACTCGATTTTTAATCATCCCTAGCTGTAATAAAATCTCATGATTTACAGCGATGATTTGGTATATCTACTATATGACCATCAACTAAAATATGTCTCTGGTTAAATAATTGGCAAGCTTGAGGAATAGTTGAAGCCATGCCTGATCGAAAAAAGAAGATTTATGTCTTGCAAGTAGACCTCTCATTAGGAGTCATAAATCCATTTCTTAACCCATATTTCATGGGTTGTTATATGGATTAGATATATTTAACAAATGGGTCATAAAGGAGTTTGGAATGGTAAAACCCAAAACTATATGGATATTAAATGGGTTCTCGACTTACTTAGACTCAATTCATCTTTATAACCCTCTCGTGCCCTCGCTCTTGCTCTATGTTCTTACCTTAGTTTGGTTATGAGTTTTCATAAATTAGGTTAGGTATGGAAGTATTTTGGTGATATAAATTGGGTCGCTGAAATTGTATTGCATGGAAATTGGTCAATTTGGTATGGGTCATTTTCGACTTGACCCATCTGGCCGACAAATATTTTGACCGACTGCATGGTTAACTCTGGACATTTAATTTTGTTTTCTTAGGTCTGCAGTTCATGTGCTAGTGTCTTGACTGCATCGATTGTTCTTTTTATGTTCGTGTTTTGGTGAAGTCAAGATGTTTGCTGAATTGCTGCGTACTACTCTGATGAATCTAGGTTTTTGACACTTCTATTTAAAGTACAACTCTGTAAAATCTCTCTTTTGAGTTCTCCAGCAGCGTATAACAGAAAGGAAACATATTATATGTTCATTTCCATTTCTTGGGCAATAAGCAGTTTGGAGAAAATGATCTTTTTCCTTTCCAGTGTGATCTGGTTCTTCGGCTGAACTTTAGTTTTTTTATTGTTTTTATTGTTACCATTGAGAAACACAATAGGCATTCTTAGAAAAGCGTCATCTTTCTCTATTTAACATAACAAACTTCTGCTTTTAATGGTTATGACATTGGAAATTGCAAGGCCAAGCATTTTTTGCATTCTTGCTGATATCAGACTCTGCTTTTTCAACTTTGATTGCCTCCAAAATAAATAAATAAATAAATCCCGATCCAAGTGCAAAAGTGTCATGGCACAGGAGTGGCGTACAAGATTTTGCTATAGCTAACATGTCTATGGTCCATGCAAACCTCTTGAGGCCTAGATTGATCAAGCTGACAATGCATAGAAAAATGCGCTAGAAAATGCAGTAGTTTTTATTTGACAATCTAGAGGCAAAGTCGTGGACACTTAGCTACCTATCCTGCAAGTGAACTGTTTGTAATCAATGATAAGAGAAAGTGTGCAAATGTGATAGTAGTACGTGAGTCTTCATAGAGTGATCTATTGAAAATGCCATACTTATTAATTTTAATTTCTTTTGAAGATTACTAGAGGATTCAAACCTTACTTTGGCGGTTAGTGTTGAAAGTGGATGTAGTTTTTAGGATAAAACCAAACCATTATATATTTTGTTGCAATATGTTTCTTCATTATTAGCTTTATTAGTTTATTATCTTTATCATCCGTTCATCATCAGCACATACGCCCGATATTCATAATATATTTCTACTGTTGTTTGAAGTTTAACTTGTTATCTTCCACAAGAGCTTCATAATTTTCACACAATCTATTTACCCCATCTAAGTTGGGTTGTTAGCTCCAACATTTGTAAGATCTAAATAAAAAATGTCAAAATTTAAATTTGAATTTACATAAAAAAAAGACTTTTCAAACAAAAATTATTGTTTTATTGGTCAAAAATGGAGAACAAAAGAGTTGGCATGTTTGGTATCCCATCCATATGTCCTTCTCTTTAGTTTTATATAAGGATATGAGATTTTGAGATACAAAATTATATCTAAAAGAAAAAAAGAGTGTTATTTGTGTAAATAAAAAAATAATCATTTTTCAACAAATCGTTATTTTTCCACTTTGCTTTCTTCTCTTCACTTGCCTCTCACTCTCTGTCCTCCTCCACTCCCTCTCCCTTTTTGACTTCTCTGCTCCTCTCTCTCTCCCTCTCTCTCTCTCTCTCTCTCTCATTACATTTCATCTCATTATTTCATTCTCAAATCTTTATCTAATCCTCCACCAATTCTTCTTTTTAATTTCCATCCTCCGAATCGTCTTCTCTCACCCTCCCTCGCTCCCTCCCTCCCCTCTCAATTATTGCATCTCTTGTGTTCTTTCTCTTTCTTGCTCTCTCTCTCTTCTCTCAATTATTACAAGTCCAAGAGCCAAGTTGCTCATGAACATTAGTGATACTAATCACCTCGAAGAGAAAATTTCCACTAATAGAGTCGGAAATATCCAAAAAATCAGCTTTGATCATTCCTCGAGAAGAAATACCAACTCTTTGGTAATGTTCTATCAGTTCATAGGCAAGAAGTACATTTCTTATGTTCTTTCTCTTTCTTTGTCTCTCCTCTCAATTATTACAAGTCCAAGAGCCAAGTCACTCATGGACATTAATGACACTTATCACCTCGAAAAGAAAAATTTTCCTCTGATAGAGTTAGAAATATCTAAAAAATCAACTTTAATCATTCCTCTAGGAGAAATACCAACCCTATGGTGTTCTATCGATTCATAGGCAAGAAGTACAATTCTTGCCTTCTTTCTCTTTCTCTCTCCTCTCAATTATTACAAGTCTAGGAGCCGAGTTGACATCAATGATACTTGTCACCTCAGAGAGAAAATTTTCTCTACTAAAAGTCAAAAATATCCAAAATATTAGAGCTTTGTCATTCCTCTAGAAGAAATACTAGCTCTTTGGTAATTTTGTATCAAATCAGAGGCAAGAAGTGCATTGTCAAGAGAATGTTTCTTATTGACCAAAAGAAAAGAGAACGTTTCTTTCCTAGAACGACATCATAAGTGGACTTAATGTACTTGACAAACACAGACAAAAAATATTCAAGTAAGAAACTTCGAATGTAACCAAAAGAATGAATTCACGTGAAATTGACTTTGTGAAATTAAAAGACTTCAAGTCTTGACCTTAAATGAACTTATTGGAGCTCTCATGACTGAAATTGAATCCAGCAACTAGTCAAGTAAAAAATCCATTGCATATAAAGTTGATTATTTCTGTGTAGATTTCAAAGGGTCATCCTCCAAACAATGATGACAATGAGGATGTGCTCCGTCGATCCAAGAATGACTCACAAAGAAAAAGAACTCGAAAGGCTTGGGCACACGAAACCTAATTAAAACAGCATGATATTTTGCAAAAAGAGGGAATTGAGTGTCTAAGGAAAGAACTTACTTCGGTTAAAAAGAACAAAATCTTCTTCAAAAGGGAATTTTTTTGCTTAACGAAGAAATTTCAAAGAATTGTGAAAGATGAAAAACTTTGACTTGTTGTGCTTAATATTTTCTATCTTCATTTTGTGCTTTGTTTCATTCAGAGTTTATTTATCTTGATATGGCAAGTTCTATAACTTTACATAGTTGGTCATGTGAGGAATATCATTTAGGCTACATTTGATGATTCGGATTTCTAACCTAGATAGAACTAGATATGGGGATTTTGCTATATCATATCCATTGTTTAGTGTTTGCGAATAAAGTCGAATATATTCACATCATATCATATATAGTTTCGTATAAACGACATATCAATATAAATGAACCATAAATTTTACAAACGAAATGATAAAAATCTCTCACGACAATTTTGTCTACTTTAATTTTATTTTCTTTCTTCCCCTTCCATCATTCTCTATTAAAATTTTATTAAATAGAAAACTACACTAATATACCATAAATACTAAAACACCTAAAATATGTAATAAATATATATTTAGATATTGAATTTATATTACATGATAGAAGTAAATTTGAATATATAAATAAAATAAGATTAAATTGAAAACCAAATTGTTATTTTTTGTTATTTTGAATTTCTTATATTCGAATTCAAATATTATTTATATTAAAAAATAATTTTAAATATGTTAATCTAAGAAAGTTGTTATTTGAGAAACATAACTTTCCTATTATGGATATTAGAAATCCTATCTATATTTATCCCACGTCCCTATGGGATAATTTTATCTAGTCTATATCCCTCTTATAACCAAACGCAAGTTAAGATAAATTTTATCATATCTTGTATTTTATCCTAACCTCCAAATGCTACCTTAAAGGAATAGGAGTCTAATGCAATTCGATGGATTTTGAGATGGGATCAATAGAATAAGAAAGATTGGTTGATATCTTGCTTTGGAAAGAAACAATTCATATTATGGGACAGCAACTCAAAGATTTTATACTCTCTAATATGTCAGGTGCTGCAAAGTGAAAATCTTTTTTAAAGAAAATATTGTTGAATTATGCATATCATTAGCATGACAAACTTTTTAAACACTTATGTGATGATACTGTGGAAAGAATCCTTGGGCATCCAGAGAGATGCCATATTTTGATTTCAACAAAAGAAAGGATCCAAGAAGGTGGGTACCAAAAAGAAATGAGCTCATTGTACGTGCTCGTGCAAAAGAAGCTTGATTGCAAATCTATCCAAATCTTTAAACTATTTGAAAATGATCTCGATTGAGGATTTCCGAACCGGAGAGATATATTCTAAACATACACCTAAGAATCAAATTTTTATATTTATCACCACAAGCCAACGTACCAAAAATCCTATTAGTTAAATGAGTAATAGATATCAAAATAGATTAAATGCTACCGTAGTTAAGACTCGACTAAGTTAAGGTTAACTACGAAATTTTTTTCGATTAAGCAGATAAAGCATTGGAATCCTTACTGAGTTTTATGGAATAGATTATTCATTTTTTTTTTCAAGTAAGCGAATAAGGGATTTAAATCCTTACTGATTGCTATGAAACGGAATTTATCCAACTTTTTTTTTGTCAATCTTATTTATCCAACTTGATTCTCTCTATTTCTCTCTCTCTCTCTCTCTCTCTCTCTTAATTTTTTGGGATAAGTACATTGAAATTATTAAAACTTATCACGAAAGTGGAATTAAGTTTTAAAATTTTTGAAAAGTACAATCAATTCTTAAAACTTATCACAAAAGTATAATTCAGTCACAAAACTTGTCAATTTTGTGCAATCATACCTTAAAACTCGTTTGCCAAGTTACATAGGAGTTAATGGAATAATTTGATTGCACTAACTTGATATGTTTTATTAATCAATTATATTTTTTAAAAAATTCACTAAACTTATCATTAATTCTTGTCTTTCCATTTTTGGTATCTACCGACAAGGACGGATACCCTCTCCTCTCTTATTTCCTTCTGTCAACATCTCTCCCGCCCTCTTTTTCAACTTGCGGGTCCGAGTCTGCCTCTCCTTATATGACTCCTCCCCAACCCTCTCTTGTCGTCATCTCTCTTGCCATCTCTCTCCCCTCTCAATTATTACATATCTCTGTCTTCTCTCTCTCCCCCTTTCTCCCCTCTCAATTATTACAAATCCACGAGACTGGTTGCTCATGGCATCAACTTTTGATCATTCTTGATATTCTTATCACCTCAAAAAGAATATCCCCTCTGACAATATAAACTTTGCTCATTCCTCTAGAAGATAACACCACACCAGCCCTTTGGGTAATTCCCCACCAAATCTTAGGGCAAGAAGTACATCATCAGATATAATTCTGCCTTCAGCAACCGCAGCATTGCTTATAAAATTAGGTTAAGAAAAACTGTTTCGATCTATTGGCTAAGACCTAGGAATACACGGGACGGAAGTCTTACGTATGGGATTCCGGAGACGAGTATATATCGCCACTTACCTTCAAAGTACATCAAAAAGGTTCGAGAAACTTGGTCCAATTAATCAAACGAAATATGGAAGATAAATGACGGAGACACAAAGTAGTTGATCAACACGCACCCTCTTCTATCTCGCCATCCATCATCTTCATAAGCTAAGCTTGGACTCTGGCAGATTAGCTTGACCCGTCATCTTATAAAATATTAAAGTTGTGTTCATTTCACGAAAAAATGAATACTCAGAAAAGTATATTTCAAAAAATGATTACTTCTATACTCACAAAAATTAATGAATGAAGAAAATTTTCATTTGCCACGAAAATATTTAGATATAAATTATTGAATTGCCTAATTATTTTGAGAGATATAAATGATCATTTTTAGAAAAATATTTTCCAGATTATTTATTTTCCTTTCAACAAATAAAGCCTAGATAGGATCACTAGAAATTGCATATCCCTAATTCTTATTTTCTCTTGATCACATCTTAATTCTTGTCCCAAAGACCGAATCATATCATCAACATATTCACAATTCGATGGTAATTAATTGTTGAGGTTCCATTTGTTTCACCTAAAATGGATGTTTTTCAAAATATTTTTTAAAAAATAATCGTTTGTATCGCTTACATGAATAAATGAATAAAAAAATTATTATTATCATCCTTGAAAATATTTAGATAATTTTCGATAATGAGAATATTTTTCATTAATTAATTATTTTAAGTGATATAAATGATCATTTTTAAAATTATTTATTTTTCATAAAATAAATAGAGCGCTATCCAAAATAAGCAGGACTCTCTCTACAATGAGATTGAGAAGGTATACATTACACGATAAATTAAAATTTAAAAATTGTTTGTGTCATCGTCTCCGTCGAAAATGATCATGGCCCCGTGAATAGAACACCAAAAAGTCACTAGGCACGAGGACCAATGGTACAATTTAATAAACCTTTGTGTCGTTGTCCCCCGTCGAAAATAACCATGTCCCCGTCGAAAATTTTCATCTTCTACTAAAATATTTAGATATAAATTATTGAATTTGCTAATTATTTTAAGGGATATAAACGATCATTTTTAAGAAAATATTTTTCAGATCATTCATTTTCTGTGAAACAAATGAAGCCTAGATAAGATCACTAGAACTTACATATCCCTAATTATTATTTTCTCTTGATCATATCTTAATTCTTGTCTCGGAGAGCGAACCATATTCCATGTGTTTTGCTAGTAGGAAGAAATAAATAAAAATTATTATTATCGTTCTCGAAAATATTTAGAAAAATTACCGATAAAGAGAATTTTTTTATTAATTATTTATTTTAAGTGATATAAGTAATTATTTAAAAAATATAAAAATTAATTTTTTTTACGAAATAAATTGAGTGCAGTACAAAATAACCTTGAGAAGGAATACAGTGCACGCGATAAATTACAATTGAAAAACTATTTGTGTCGTTGTCGCCGTCGAAAAATAACCATAGCCCCTCGAGCAGAACGCCAAAAAAGTCACGGGCCACGCGGCCCCCGATGGTAAAGGGCATCGGGGGGTGGGACGGCCAGCGCGGCGCACTCCGAAGTGGGGCCCGGAAGAACAGCGTCGGTTGTGGCTAAGCTCGGATCCGGGCCCGCCTGAGCTGGCTCCGATATTTTCGCCTCCCGAGCGCCCCGCCCCCACACATCCACCTCCACTTATGGAGGGGCGCGGATCGGGACAAGACCTGGCCCCCACGTGGCGGGGCCTGACTTAGGCCTAACTTAGGACTATTCCCCACATGCTCTTGCTTTTCGCAAGTGGTTGGGAGATGGAGTCGCGAGCGGGGCCCCAGCGCTGGATTTCCCCCCGATCTCAAGGGATAAGGGATACCGTGTGTGCCCCACGCGGCCACTATCAAATTATCAACCTCTCTAATTAATTTGTTTTTTTTCCTCTTTTTAAAAAAAAAAAAATCGCTCTCACGTTACGTTTGCGGGGCCGCGATGGTTGCCAATTCGTAATTTCGTAGTCTTTGGTCGTAGCACGTGTTGTCGTTTTGTTTACCCACTTTGGCTCCCCCTTTGGTTCAGCCGTCGCTATTTTATTTCCTTCCTTTTACTTTGGGAGGGGTTGTTTTCCTGTTGTGACGCCGTCTCGGACGGCGGCTTACCCCGTTAGTCGCATGATTGCACTCGCCGCTTCCTCGCAGCAACTTCTTCGGACTGACTGTTATATTTTGGTCCACTAAATAAATCTTGCAATTCGTACGACCTTTTATATTTAACATGAACATCTGAATACTTTAATAAATTTTTGAAGCTCTCGTGAGAGAATCTTTCCTTATTTTTGTCCTCTTTTTCACAATGATCCAGACGGCGCACAATCCCATTGAAAAGCTGGACCACGATGTTTTGTCCATTCCAATCCACTGAGCCAAAAGTTTACAAAGAAAAGATACGGCAGTGTGATTATTAAATTTGCCACGTCAAGCGAAACACAGAAGCGTTAGTTCTATTTTCTCCACTCTTCTTATAGTCCAACTTACTCAGGATCACCGAGAAGATGGAGAAGGTAGAGCTGGACGCCTTGTCTTCTACTCCGTGTGGTTGAATTTAACAATCACATTGCCATCTTTCTTCTTTGTCAATTTTGGCTCAATGAACTAGATTGGACGAACATCTAGGTGCAGCTTTTCCAAAGAAGTCATTTGGAACAACTATAAAAGAGAAGGAAACATAAGGCCTTTTTGCAAAGCCTTAGGAACGAGTGATTTCGGGTTCTATCCACAATCCACCTATAACTTATCCATCTAAACAAGTTTCTTAATTTTTGAAATCTGAAACTTAACCTTTCACAAGTTTCATAAGGTTTCACTTATACTGTTAATTTAATGATGGTAATTAATCATCTCTAATGACTACTATTTTCTATAATAAGTCTTAATCTTTGTCAATATCATACTGGGTAAGGAAGCTTTTATTGAGGATTTATTTATTTATTTGTCAAACAATCGAAGCTTAATACCAATGGAAAAATTGTAGAAGCACTTCATCGTATTTGCAGGTATAATTATCCAAAACATGTCATCTCGAACATCATTCCAAACGTCGACGTGTTATCATACTTCATCAATTTCAACGTAATTCATGATAAGAAAAGGACAAATGCAGTTTGTATCGTTATGTAGTTTCACGGTATGTTAAATTCAAGAGGGGTATCGACAAGTGGGAATAAAATACAACAAACCTCGGAAAAATTTCAAGTGGACGTCTCCATCCGAAGGCTTGGAAAGAGTCCGATTAGCTCCAGTGGAGCAACGTCTCCATCCAACTAAAAGAAGTCGCTAATGAAGATGACGTTGAAGCCACGAAGCAAGTTGTTCAAACGAATTATTCAAGATAACGATAAAGAGAGAGAGATATCACAGTGAAGCGGAGGTAAATTGATGTTTTGAAAAGTCTCATTATCATAGTAATCAAAACATTTTGATTCCCGTCAATCACGACACCGGTTCGTAATTAGTAGTCACATATCGGGATATACGTAATACGGTATTGTTAATAGTCGTAGCTCCGAAAATGTTAGTCATAATAACGAAGATAACGATGGGGAGAGATCTAAATTAGAATATCTTCTCGAGCTTAGAAAATCAGATTTTTTTTTAGAGAAAATGTTGCTCTTTGCAAAGAAGGCATCTAAATAAGCATTTTGGGAAAGATGGGTCAAAAATTATCAAATCAAATTGACCTAAATTAATCCGTTTCGATCCATTCTCATATAATATGTAACTAACAACTCATACTTAAACTGACTCATATTGTCAGAACATTTTCTTGTTTAAACTAATTTAGGAAAAATCCTACCCAAACTGAGTGAAGGTACAGTAAATAAACACGAGATCTAATGAAGAAAGAATTAGCGATAAGTGAGAATTAAATAAATTATAAACCTATTTACTACTCGCATTATTTTGAATTTTATTATTTTGAATTTATTTATTAAATATAGTTATTATAATTCAATAAAAATCTAACATTTTACGGCGTTAGATGGAGAGAACAAGACGTCAAATGGAGGTTTGAAAAGTCATGAAACGATAGTGAACCGGACGTGCCGATACCTGCCAACAGAAATAATATATATATAACTCGGAAATGGAGAAGCGAAGCAGTAGGCGGACACACTCCCACTTCTGTCTCGCCACCATTACTAGCTTCAAAGCCCAGATCTCAGTTTTGTGATCGCTTCGTCGTCTCTGCCTCTTGCCATGGATCCGTACAAGGTACCGATCGGTTCATCTTCTCCGCTTCGACTGTCGATCTTTCTTCCATCTTCCCCCGCGGCAGAAATTATCTTTCCCTTTTTCGCTTTCCGATCCGTTGATCATATACTGTATTTACGCTAATGGAACCGAGATCTCCCCAATGCTTGTTTGTTTTCGCTTCATTTCCCGTTTGGTAGAAGAAGAGCGCTCCCTGTTGGGACGTTCATGATGCCACGGCTCTGTTTCGTCGATTTATCTTATCCCCGGCATGCCGACTTTGCGAAATGCTGATGTGTTTTTGCTGCTAAACGTGGATGTCGCAGTATCGCCCGTCCAGCGCTTACGATTCCAGCTTTTGGACGACCAACTACGGTGCCCCCGTCTGGAACAATGACTCATCGCTGACTGTCGGAACTAGAGGTAGTATCACCATTACGGATCTCCGAGTTGTTTTATTTGTCGAAAACAATGATATTCGATGCTCATCGTGCATGCGTAGATAGTGCTTGCACTCGAACCGGAATATTTTTTTACGTTGCCTTTCTGTTTTGCTTCATGCGTGTGATTAATACGTGGTTTGTGGTTTTTTATTCTTGATATAATCATTTGAGCACGTTCTTATAGAAAACGTGCACGAGGCTCTCGACTGCATCAATGGGTTCTTTTTATTTTTGTGTTCTTTTTATTTCTGTGTTTTGGTGAGTTCGAGGTGTGTGCACGCCTTCAACGAATCTAAACTTCTAGGTTTTGTAACAGTTTAAGGAAAAAATCCACCAAAAACCTAAAACTATGCTCATCGAGATTTATTTATTCTAAATATTTTCTTGTGACACAAAAAATTCCAAATTTAAACATGTATGACATATTTACCTACATAGACTGTTATAACTACATGGACTTTGAAAAGCAAATGGTATTGACATGGTGCCTAGCTGACTTAAGTAAAATTAAAACCATGTTGTTTTAATCTTGACGAAAGGTAAATATATCACATAAATAATAGTTCGATGTTTAGTGTAAATATATCATGGTGAGTATAGTTTGGAATTTTTAATGTTACAAAAAAAAAAAAAAAAAAGCTCAAGATTAATATGTTGTGATGGACATAATTTAAGGTTTTTATCGCTTTTTCCTCAATATTAAAATATAACTCTACAATTTTTTGCTTTCGAGTTCTTCATCAACTTATGACAGAAAGGAAACATACTGTAGTTCTCTTCTTTGGATAATCTACGGGCTGGCAAAATTGTGGAAACTTGACCCCTAGGCCTTTTTGGGCCGTGAGGGGACCCTGACCCAAGGCAGAAGAACCTTGTAGTTATATAAGCTGGTCGCAGGAGTATCCTTTTTGGCTCTTCTTGTACTATATACGGACATCGTAGTGAAGACACGAAGCTTAACCGTCATCTAAAAGGAGTTTTCTTTCATTTTACAGGTCCGATTCTCCTGGAGGACTACCATCTGATAGAGAAACTTGCCAACTTCGAGAGAGAGAGGATTCCTGAGCGGGTGGTCCATGCACGGGGAGTCAGCGCGAAAGGGTTCTTCGAGGTCACCCACGACATCTCTCACTTGACCTGTGCTGATTTCCTCCGGGCTCCTGGGGTCCAGACGCCCGTCATCGTCCGTTTCTCCACCGTCATCCACGAGCGCGGCAGCCCCGAAACCCTCAGGGACCCTCGTGGTTTTGCAGTGAAGTTCTACACCAGAGAGGTAACGAGATGATCACAAGCTTTGAATTCTGCAAATTCCATGTTCTTCGACTTTTTTATTGTCGTTGCTTGGAACGTACGTGTATCTGTTTAACTGACTATGCAGGTACTGTGCTTGGCATTTGTGATTCGGGCGGTGTCTTTGGGCGCATATGCTCTAAAGCCTGTGCCGCATAGCCACGTGATGATGGAATTTATTTTGACACTTTGACATGACTAGTTGAAGATGACCTTATCGGAGGGCTGTAAAACAAAGAGTTTATTTTAAGGAATAATGACACCTGATATCATAATTTTTATATATCGCTTATTTGAATACTATAAATTTTTTCTGATCACTTAAATATCATAATTTTTATAAAAAAAAAGTTCAGTATATTAAGACTTTTTTTTTATCACTTAAAGACCATTATTTCTATACAAAAAATGTTTATTATAGCATCATAAATTTCACTCAATTACTTAAGTGCCAAAATGTTTTTAAAACATGTACCTAGATGATCATTACACTTAAGATGAATGTTTCAAAAAATGTAATGTCACTTAAGTGATCGAAAAAAAAAAATTATATCACTTAGCTAAGCACCATATGTAAATTTTGGTATTTAAGTGATAAAAAAATTATGATTTTTAATTGGACACCACACAAAAATCACGGTACTTATAATGTCCTTTTTTTATTAAAAAAAAGAGAAAGCTGAACATCAAAATACAAACAAGTAGTCTCTCCACATAATTGTATTGTCTCACGTTTCTCTTCTTTTCTTTGATAATCTTTATTTCGACACTTCGATGTGACTAGTTGAAGATGAATTTTTATCGTAGGGCTGTAATAGAGAGGCTCATTTCAAATAAGAGAGAAATCGAGACCTCAAAACATAACTAGTATCTCTTCACGTAATTGCGCTGTTTCGCGCTTCTCTCCTTTCCTCCTTTCATCATTCGTTTTTTTTCTTCTGAACGCAGGGAAACTTTGATCTGGTGGGGAACAATTTCCCAGTCTTCTTCGTTCGCGATGCAATGAAATTCCCGGACGCGATCCATGCGTTCAAGCCGAACCCAAAGTCTAACGTCCAGGAGATGTGGAGAATCATCGATTTCTTCTCCCACCAGCCCGAGAGTCTGTCCACGTTCGCGTGGTTCTTCGATGATGTCGGCATTCCTCAGGACTACAGGCACATGGAAGGATTCGGCGTGCACGCTTTCACCTTCATCAACAAGACCGGAAAGACCAATTACGTGAAATTCCACTGGAAGCCGACTTGCGGGGTGAAGTGCTTGCTGGAGGAGGAGGCGATCCGCGTTGGAGGATCGAACCACAGCCATGCGACCAAGGATCTTTATGACTCGATTGCTGCTGGCAACTACCCGGAGTGGAAGCTCTACATCCAAGTGATGGATCCTGCTCTTGAAGACAGCTTCGACTTCGATCCACTGGATATGACGAAGGAATGGCCTGAGGACATCTTGCCTCTGCAACCAGTAGGCCGCTTGGTGCTGAACAAAAACGTCGATAACTTCTTCGCTGAGAACGAGCAGCTTGCGTTTAACCCTGCATTTGTGGTCCCTGGCATCTATTACTCCAACGATAAGCTTCTCCAAGCTCGGCTTTTCGCCTATTCTGATACTCACCGGTATCGCCTTGGACCAAACTACCTTCAAATCCCCGTTAATGCTCCCAAGTGTGCTCATCACAACAACCACCATGATGGTTTCATGAATATCATGCACAGGGATGAAGAGGTAATGATCTTTATTTTTCTGTTTGCTCAATAACGGCGCTGAGAATGAACGTGCCTCTAGCATGACCTAATAACATGTTTTTAGCTGGTTGTACAGAGATCTGAATTGGCTATAGTAGTCTATTGACCATGATGCTGATTTGCAGATAAATTATTTCCCTTCGAAATTTGATCCCGTTCGCCATGCTGAAAGGTACCCGATACCGTCTCAAATCGTGACTGGAAAGCGAGAAAAGGTAAGTTTACGGAGTCTATGCATTTATATAAAAAACGACTCTTAAAAAACATGCTCTCGCCTCCAGCATACCAAGTAAAAGAACGGGAATTGTATGCATGGTATTATTAAATCTATTTTGCGTCGATGATTGAAGGGGCGGGCTTGGTAAAGGTTAAAGCAGGTCAGACTCAGCAGAGAATGCCAGAAGAAATAATTACATGCTTGCGATAAAGGCCCGCCCGCGTGACAACGGTTAATCTGTGGCAAGTCGAAGGGCATTGGGGCAGTGGTGCTTCTGTTTGGACCTTAGATAAAATTGATGTAATTCAATCTCTGGTGTGCCATTGCGATGATTATGGTGCTGTGATCGTTGGCTTTTACAGACTAAGCTAAGAACTTAAATGAGGAAGGGAATAAGTTAAAACTACAGAAGAGAAGTCGATGTTTTCGTGGCTTGAAAATGTAGCTCTCGGGGTTCGCCTTGGATTGGATATCTGTGCCGCTAGTATTCATCTGTATGTGAACTTACTGGTTATGCAGGTCATTATTGACAAGGAGAACAACTTCAAGCAGCCAGGAGAGAGGTACCGATCCTGGGCGCCGGACAGGTACGTTTTGACCACTGTCTCCTGAGTCGATGTGCAATTTACTTGGTCACTCATTTGTCTTTCGACTTTGTCGCCAGGCAAGAGCGTTTCATTAACCGCTGGGTCAAGGCATTGTCTGAACCCCGCGTCACCCACGAGCATCGCTCCATCTGGATCTCTTACTGGACTCAGGTGAGCTGTCACTATTCGCCCGGTTTGCTTCCTTTCATGGTACCAGAATTTGTTTATACCGATGGCCTATGACACATCTTCACCGCAGGCTGACAAATCGCTCGGCCAGAAGCTTGCCTCCCGCCTCAGCGCGCGACCGCTCATGTGAATGCCAAGAGGGGGCGATTCCGGCATAAGCGGTGCCTGGACGCGGGAGCCGGAAGAAGCATGAGAGCTAAGTGCCGGCATGTCTGTTTGCTGTTGCTATACTGTAGTAATAATAGGGATCTTCTGTGTGAATGCATGTGAATTGCTTTGCTGCTTTGGAAGGAAAATCGAAAGCTGTCTCAGCGTTGTGCTCTTCTGTAATACTAGAGATCTGGTCACGCAACTCGTTCACCTGATGTTTCTACTCCAATAAAGGCCGCCATTTTAGCTTGCTTGCTAGCTCTTTTGCCTGTGAACTTCAATTTCATCATATAGCAGCATGTCTCACCCTCTTCACCGATCGATTTGACCGTCGAATCTTTCGGCATCATCAGGAATTTTTCTGATCCACCGAACGGCAAGTGGAGAATATAATCATGATGCGATTCCTCTTATTGGTCGTTCATGCTGTAGAAAGGCGCTAACGAAACTGGGGAAAAAAAAACAGAGAGAGAGAGAGAGAAAATTTTCTATATCCGGACGAGAACTTATTTTAGTCGTATCGGCCTCATTTAGAAAAGCTTTTATTTGAGGATAATGAACGTTTTACTTTTATTCGGGACAGATAATTAACAGATGCTCTATTTTTAAAAAATTATTTATGACGTATATCGTGATAAGAACGGAGAGAGAGAACGATGAGGATAACGATGAGAGAGAGAGAGAGAGAGAGAGAGAGAGAGAGAGATCATATATATATGAGACTCGGAAATGGACACGCGCTGTAGCTGATCGACACACGCCCTCCCGGGGTCGCCATCATCGTTAGTTTCGAAGCCGACGAGCTCGAGAACCTCGCCGATAAAGCTCGCCTCCGCCGATCCCCGCCGTCTCTCCGCCGCCGACCGCCATGGACCCCTACAAGGTACCGATTGGCCCTTTTCCCCTTTTCCGCTTCGAATCGTCGGATCTTCCGATCTTCGCAGGCTGTGAAATTCTTTTTATCTCTTACGTTTTGCGATACTTCCGATCGGGCTGGTCTTCGCTGATCGGGCGGGAATTTTCACGTTTTCTCGTGTCTGTAAAGCTCGATTCGTTTCCTAGTTTCCGAGAATTAGGAGAAAGAGTACTCTCCGTTGGGATCCATTAGGGAATTGTTCGATCTAGGGCTCTGTTTCGTCGATTGTCCGATCTTTATCAATCGCACACGACCGTTGCAAAATTGTTGATGTTTCCGCTGCGAATTGTGGATGTCGCAGTATCGTCCGTCGAGCGCTCACGATTCCAGCTTCTGGACGACCAACTCCGGTGCTCCTGTCTGGAACAATAACTCATCCCTGACCGTTGGAACTAGAGGTACGATTACTTCTACGGATCTCAGAGTCGTTTTCTTTGCCAAAGATATGTAATTCTACGCTAGTCGTGCATTGATCTGGTTCTCCGGCTGAACTTTAGTTTTTTTTTGTTGTTTTTATTGTTACCATTGAGAAACACCATGGGCATTCTTAGAAAAGCGTCATATTTCTCTATTCAACATAACAAATTTTTGCTTTTAATGGTTATGACATGGGAAATTGCTAGGCCAAGCATTTTTTGCATTCTTGCTGATATCAGACTCTGCTTTTTCAACTTTGATTCCCCCCCCCCCCCCCAAAAAAATAAATAAATAAAAAAAATACCCCGATCCAAATGCGAAAGTGTCATGGCACAGGAGTGGTATACAAGATTTTCCTATAGTTAACACGTCTATGGTCCATGCAAACCTCTTGAGGCCTAGATTGATCAAGCTGACAATGCATAGAAAAACACGCTAGAAAATGCAGTAGTTTTTATTTGACAATCCAGAGGCACAGTCATGGACACTCAGCTACCTGTCCTGCAAGTGAACTGGTTAAGTGCAGGCCTCTCTGGCCCATGTATGTGTCCCTCACCCAGAACAGAAAAATGTTATAGTTATTTAGCTCATCTTGGAGTCATACTTTTTGTTCTCCTTAAGCTTTCCGAACATATTTCTCAAGATACAAAGCTTAACAGCATTTAAAAGAAATTTTCTTTTATTTACAGGTCCAATTCTCCTCGAGGATTATCATCTGGTGGAGAAACTTGCCAATTTTGATAGAGAGAGAATACCTGAGCGGGTGGTCCATGCCAGGGGAGCTAGCGCAAAAGGATTTTTCGAGGTCACTCACGATATCTCTCAGTTGACATGTGCTGATTTTCTACGAGCTCCAGGAGTTCAGACACCTGTAATTGTCCGTTTCTCCACTGTCATCCATGAGCGTGGCAGCCCTGAAACCCTTAGGGACCCTCGAGGTTTTGCAGTAAAGTTTTACACCAGAGAGGTATGAGATGATTGCATGTTTTAGAATCTGCAAATTTATTTTTTTCATCTTCCTTTTTTGGCCAGAAGTGTATTTAGTTTACTGATGATCCAGATACAGTGTAGAATTCGGTAGAGTGTTGGCGTCTGTGCTTTAAATGCACGCAGTTCTTAACCATGTGATGATGGATTTTATCTTGACACTTCGACATGATTAGTTGAAGATGACTTTATCAAAGAGCTGTAATACAAAATTTTATTTCAATTAAAAGAGAAGTCAGAACATCAGAATAGAATAAGTAGTGTTTCGTCACGTAATTGTGTGGTTTCTCATTTTTCTTCTTTTCTTTGACCATTTGTTTTTCTGAATGCAGGGAAACTTTGATCTGGTGGGAAACAATTTCCCCGTCTTTTTTGTTCGTGATGGTATGAAATTTCCAGACATGGTCCATGCTCTTAAACCCAACCCGAAGTCTCACATCCAGGAGAACTGGAGAATAGTAGACTTCTTCTCCCACCATCCTGAGAGTTTGCACATGTTTTCCTTCCTCTTCGATGATCTTGGTGTTCCTCAAGACTACAGACACATGGAAGGATTTGGGGTTAATACTTACACCTTAATTAACAAGTCTGGAAAGGCACATTATGTGAAATTTCACTGGAAACCAACTTGTGGAGTGAAGTGTTTGCTGGAGGAGGAGGCAATACGTGTTGGAGGATCAAATCACAGTCATGCGACTAAGGATCTTTATGACTCGATTGCTGCCGGCAATTACCCAGAGTGGAAACTCTACATCCAAGTTATAGATCCTGATCATGAAGACAAATTTGACTTTGATCCACTTGATGTGACAAAAATATGGCCTGAGGACATCTTGCCTCTGCAACCAGTAGGCCGCTTGGTGTTGAATAAGAACATTGATAACTTCTTTGCAGAAAATGAACAACTAGCATTTTGCCCTGCAATTGTGGTCCCTGGTATCTATTACTCTGATGATAAGCTGCTCCAAAGTCGGATTTTCTCCTATGCTGATACTCAGAGACACCGCCTTGGACCAAACTATCTTCAACTCCCTGTCAATGCTCCTAAGTGCACTCATCACAACAATCACCATGAAGGTTTCATGAATTTCATGCACAGGGATGAAGAGGTAATGATCTTTATTTTCTGTTTGCTCAACAGCGGGCTGAGAACAAATATGCCACAAGCATGACCTAATGATATATTCTTAGCTGGTTGTAATTGAATTGGCTACAGTAGCCTATCAATGCAACTCACCCGGTCAAATCAGTTTGTTTTTTATTTTTTTTTAAATGAAGAACTAATGATGTGGTGTATCCATGATGCTGATTTGTAGGTAAATTATTTCCCTTCAAGGTTTGATCCTGTTCGTCATGCAGAAAGGTTTCCCATACCTCCTCCAGTCTTGAATGGAAAGCGAGATAGGGTAAGTTTCTGGGCCCACCTTGTGCATTTATATCAACATTGACTCTTAAAACATGGGCCAGCCTCTCGGAGAAATAATTACCACTTGCATTGAAGTCATACATTACGATTGTTAATCTGTGGCAAGTTGAAAGGCATTGTGATACTGGTGTTTTCTGTTTGGACTTTGGATAAAATTGATTTAACTCAAATTCTGGTGTGCTGTTGCGATGATGCTGGTGATATATATTCTTCTGCTAGTCTCTCATGTACAAAATTGCCTTTGAGATCGTCCCTACTTGTCCTCAGGGCAATGACAACTCCTTAAAACGACCACTTTATCAAAATGAGGGGGTGTAGTAGCTCTGCTGAATTTTTGGACTAAGCTTAAAACTAAGAAATGAAGAAGCAAGATGTTATGACTTGAAAAGAGATTCTCTGGCTAGAAAAATGTATTTCTCGGGGTTTGCCTTGGATTGGATATTTATGCTGCTGGTATTCATCTCTATGTGAACTTACTGATCCTGCAGTGCATTATTGAGAAGGAGAACAACTTTAAGCAACCGGGAGAGAGATATCGATCCTGGGCACCAGACAGGTACCTTTCAACCATTGTCTCCTGAGTAGATGTGTAATTTACAGGTTGCTCAATATGTTTCAAATTTTGTCGCCAGGCAAGAGCGGTTTATCGGCCGCTGGGTTGAGGCATTATCTGATCCCCGGGTTACCCATGAGCTCCGCTCCATCTGGATCTCTTACTGGACTCAGGTAAGCTATACTTATATTCGCCCCTTTTGCTTTATCCAATGCTACCACAATTTGTTTAGTGTTGTTACCTGGAAATTGAGAATGTCTGTCTAGAACATGCTCAAATGATGATATGGTGATGGCCTACGATGCATTTTTGCTACAGGCTGACAAATCGCTTGGTCAGAAGATAGCTTCTCGTCTCAATGTGCGGCCAAGCATGTGAAAGCGATTAGTGGGGTGATTGCAGGGGTAAGCTGTGAAGTTAGAGAGCCTGTTACCACTTCTTGAAGGATCTTATAAGCCGAGTGTTGGCGTCTGTTTACTATGCTATACTGTAATACTATAGGGGAACTGGTCATGCGACTCTTTACTGGATGTTCCTAATTTAATAAAGGCTGCCATTTTACTTGCTAGCTCATTGCTTGTGAACTTTGATTTCATTGCGACACGTCTCTCTCTCTTCGTTCAAATGGTCACATCATTCATCTGTTGAATCTTTGACATTATCATTATATGATTCAAAGGCTTCATTGAGGAGGAATCAAAATATCCTATGCATGCTTGGGCGATCTTAGAGAGGATGTTTATTGATTTATACATTTATATTTATAAAGAAGAAGAAGAAAAGAGAGATGTTTCATGACGGTGATCGGGCGACTTTCTTCAAGCACGAAATCAGATCTTACATTGGGGGCAGTGACTGGATTAAGGGTCATTGATTCACAATCTAGTCCAATTTCAAAATGGTATTAGGAACCGGATCGAAGGATTGGGTCTCAAAATTGGGAATTGGGACTAGACCAATTGGTCCTAAGATCGGTTCCGATTTCGATCCAATCTAATGAAATTGGTTACTTTTTCTTTTGTATTACTTGATTCTATATGTTATGAAGAAATAATAAAATTTAAAAAAAAAAAAAAAAAGCTGATTATTTTTACTTGATTTTATATGTTAAGAAGAAATTAAAAAAAAAAAAGCTGGTTATTTTTTTTTGTGGAGGTTTCACGAAATTTATGGACAGGGATGAAGAGGTAATGACCTTTTTTTGTCATTTGCTCAATGACAAGCTGAGGCCGAACATGCCACAAGCATGACCTCATAAAGATTTTTAGCTGGTTGTACAGGGTATTATACTGTCTATAGTAGCCTATCAATACAACACCTCGTATCAATTTCGTTTTCATTAGAAGGAAGAACTAACAACATGGCTGGGCATCAAAAGAAATAAAAAACATCATGGTGTATCCACGATGCTGATTTGCAGGTAAGTAATTTCCCTTCAAGTTTCGATCCTGTCCGTCATGCTGCAAGATTCCTCCCACCTCCTCCAATCTTAAATGGAAAACGAGATAGGGTTAAGTTTCTGGCTTAACCCTGTTCATTTATATTGGTTCTTGAAACATGTACCAGCCTCCAGGATATTGAGTAAGAACGGGAAATTGTATGCATGTTGTTACTACGTCTATTATCAACATGATTGTGGATGCTGGTCTGGGTGGGCTCAGTAAATGTTTTAAGCAGTGCAGGCTCAGCCGGGAATCCCAGAAGAAATAATTACATACTTGCAATAAAATCATGCATAACAATGGTTAATTTGTGGCAAGTTGAAAGCCATTGTGGAAGTGGTGCTTCTGTTTGGACTACAGATAAAATTGATTCAATTCAATTTCTAGTGTGCTGTTGTGGTGATTATGGTGATACAGTCTCTGCTTTTCTTTCTGTTACTTCGAAAGGTGCCACAGGATATGAATTCCAAATTGGGCCTTTTCTTCTGCTGCTATGTTATGTACAAACATTACCTTTAAGATTGTCACCATGCGTCCTCAGTACAATGACAACTCTATATTATGACCACATTAGCAAAATGGAGGGGGAGCGTAGTAGCATCGTTATTTTTTTGACTAAGCTAAAAACTAAGATTTGAGGAAGGACAGAAGATGAAACTAGAAAAGATAACTTGATGTTTCTCTGGCTAGACAAATGTTGTTCTTGGGTTTTGCCTCGGATTGGATATGCGTGCTACTTGGTGTTCATTGATTGTTGTTTCCGCAGTAGATGTGTAGTTAACCGGACACTCAAATGTGTTTCAACTTTGTCACCAGGCAAGAGCGGTTTTTTGGCCGCTGGGTTGAGGTCATCACCGACGAGCTCCGCTCCGTCTGGATCTCTTACTGGGCTCAGGTGAGCTATAATTATTTGCCAGTTTTGCTTTCTCCGATTCTACAGAAATTTGTTCGGTGTTTACCTTGAATTTGAGAATGTATGTCCAAAACATGCTCTAAGATGGTATGCTAATGGCCTATGATGCACCTCTGCTACACGCTGACAAATCGCCTGGTGAGAAGCAAGCTTCTCGTCTCAATGCCCGACCAAGTGTGTGAATTCAGAGAGCTTGTTGCTACTTTGGAAGAAGAATTAAAAGCCAAGTGTTGACATGTTTGTCTGCCGTGATGTATCGTAATTCTAGAGGAGAGCTTGTCGTGCAACTCTTTGACCTGAGGTTTCCAATCCAATAAGGGCTGCCATTTCAATGGTTAGCTTATTGCCTATGGACTTCAATTTCATTATAGGCTAATATGAACTTGAGTTAAAATAGTAAAATGTCTCTCCCTCTTCATTAAACGTATTTCATCAATCTGTCAACTCGTTGAGAAATTCTTGAATCTGTTGACAGTATTAGTATTTGATTTATAGGCTTTTCTCTAAGAGGGAATCAAATATTGTATGCATGCTTGGGAGATTCTGGACTATATATGGGTAAAATTATACTTTGCTTTATTAATTAACAAGGAGGAGGAAAAAGAAAAGAGGAAAATGGAAGTGCTAGCTTATTGGCAACTCTCTTTTTAAGCATGAAATCTTAACCTATTGTGGGACTCATGAAAGAATTTTCCTAATATATGAACTAAATTAATTGACATTATTATTTACCGTTTAACGTTTACCGTTTTACAGGGTTTGGTCTAAGGTGAAATAGAAGGTTTCTTAATTAGTCTAATATGGGGTAGTGCGGGCCGAGTTGAGCTGGCCCGTAATGAAAGGGACTGGCACGGAAACTCTATAAATAGTGCTCAAGTCTCTCCTCTAACCCTATTCTCACATATCCTCACCTAAGGGACGTTATTCTAACGTCAATCGTGAGGGACCGCCTCATTGAGCCAGTGATTGGGAGGGCGACAGAGGAGAAGGATTGGCGCAAGGAACATTGTGTTTCTGCTTCCGCTCAAGAACGATGGATCCTAAAACAGGTGCGTTAATCTTCTACTATTTGGAAGTGTGTTTTTGTTCTAGTTATTGAAATCTTGGGGTTGCACAATTTACGTCCTACATGTGGTATTAGAGCCTCCATAACTCTAGAACTTGAACCCTAATTGATTTTGCCCTAATTATACTAATTTGCCCAATTAGTATGAATCTGACCTAATTTGTGATTTTCGAGACTTTTTATTCAATAAAAACTAAATTAAATCACAAATTCGGACTGGGAGAGACAAGATGGTCAAAACCGTCGCCGGCGCATTGCCGGGGGACGTTGCACGCGCCCCCACGTGCGGCCACGCGCCCACACGCGCGGGGCATGCGATGCACGAGGCCGCTAACGTCAGCGCACAACCCGCTGACGTCATCGACCCGGGTCCGACCCGATGCGTGCGCCGCACATGCGTGATGACGTCAGCGCCGACCTGTTGACGTCAGCGAATGACCCGACCATTGACCGACCCGAGGACCGTTGACCGACCCGACCGAGGATCCGACCCGATCCGTTGATCGACCCGACCCGACCCGATCAACCGGTCGGACCGGGCAGCTGGACCGGACGGTCGGACCGTTGCCGGTCGGACCGGTTTTGACCGGTCTTCAGGCCACGCGCGTGAGCTCCACACGCCGCGCGCTCAAGCGACGCATGCGGGCGCGTGGAGGCTCGGATCGGCGCGTGGCTGACAACGTTGAATTCGTATGATCCTCCTCTATCTTGTGGCATATTTATTTTATATGTTTGATGATTTTGTGGATGTGAAAATACATACAAAGCCCTAAATACGTGTATTTTTGCGTATTTTTCTTGTATTGTCTGTGATTTTGGAAATATAAGTGTTGGGTTATAGGTATATTATCACATAATCATTATAAATGTGTGATTCGTCAATAAAAATCAAATTTTGTTGTGAATTGAAGCTGGCTTAATGAGATACAATCATTATGAGATAGTTATTGAACTATATCTTGAGATAATGAGAAAAACTTTTATTGCTCATGCAGACTCCTTTACATGCTAGTAACCTTTGAGTGTTGGACGTCTAAAGAATCTGTGACCAAACTGATTGTACTAATTAACACATCTGCTAATGCATGTTAGTTAAATTATTGCATATTATACCTAAACTCATATGGTCATTGGTTAACGTCTATCAAATTGAATATTTTTATGGTTAAGGAGTATGGCAATATTTATGCAGAGCAATAATATCTACTGTTATAATTTAGATATTTGGTTCTGTGATTTGACTCAATTTATAGGCCACTAGTTGAAGTAATGATATTTGTTACTTAAAATTGACTAATAAATTAGTTGTTGGCCTTGGAGTCATGTTTTGCCTTATGAAATTCATGAGTTATAATGGATCAGCTGCCAGGCTTCTCGATCTGGTGTGCCATGTATTGCTATTAATGTTGATTGGTGATAGATTCTCTAAATCAACATTAAGAAGAATCATTAGAATCTGTAATTTTGGTGCACAAGAGAAGTTTTTTGTGTTGTTGTGATTAATAATCTCATTGGAATCTATCTTTCAGATTCTTTATATATTTTTATAGATAGGTATGATTAATTTTATAAGGCAATGTAATTAGCATGATATGCGATTTCAATGATATATGCCCCTATCACTAAAGTTGAAATCACATGTATATGGTGTATGTGAGATGTAAATATATCCTTGGTATGAGAGAGTTTCAAGGATTCAATTGAATAGTGACCGCCAAAGTGGCACGCTTGATTGGGTTTTAGAAATTTCGGTCTTGTACGCTGATTGGGATGTCTCCTGGTCTAATGCATGGTCATACTCCCAAAGGAGGTGATCATGTATTAGTTCATGGAGGGATACATGATGGTGTGGTGAAGGAGTGATCAGTCCTAGTGGTTCATCTGCTCAAAGGTGATTAATTCACAAAGATTGGAACATATTCTCATAACCGTTATCATATAAGGAGTATACAACTATATGTCATGTATTCTGCCCAAAGGTGATTATATGATTATGCGTGTAACTCTCTGGATGTGTACTTGTACGTCAAGTTATACGGTGCTCACATGATGCTAATTATATACATTGCTTATTTTTCAGTCACATTTTCTGTAATTAATAACTCCACTATTATTGAGATAATAAATTTGTTGTTTATTAATAACAAATGTCTCAAAGGGTCTAAATATATGGCGGTCAAATATTTTTGACTATAAAGAAACGGTACAGAAATGTGACTTATAATATAATATATTTTCACAGATGATGTGGTTGCAGATCCACTAACTAAAGACCTACGCCCATGAGTATTTGAGTGACATGTCATCAATATGGGCCTAGGAGTATCTTTGGATACTGTTGTTTAGTGGGAGCTATTTTGGCTTTACTCTAATAAAGTTCACATCTGTGGTTTGTTATATTTAGTAACGGTTTGATATGTATCAACTTTTGCATTCAATAAAATAATTTTGAATGTGCTATTATCATGTTGAATACATATTGATAAAGTCTTAAGGTATTACCTTGAGTGAAGGCTAGGGGCATCCGGTTATTAACCTTATGCATATGTTCTTGTAAAAGGTTAACCATAAGGGCAAAACATATGTGGGTTCATTAAAACCATGATTTCATTCTCTTGTGGCACAAACTTTTCTGTTGCGTAAGTAAGATAATCATATGTGGGTTCATTAGAACCGTAATTTCATTCTCTTGTGGCACAAGCTTTTGTGTCGCTTAAGTAAGAGAATGGTGACTGACTAATGGATCTCTATATGAGAGATGTTAGCCATTTGCCACACTACCATATTGGATCTATATCAATAAAGTTGAAAGCACTTGTGACCATGAAGGCTCTGTGTGTATACATGCAGTTGTCGCGACCAATTTTTCGGGTGTGAACCATCTAGGGTTTGGCTAATGGATTGTTAAGCCTAGACTTAACTCGGGCTCTCCCAAGCCCATACCAATTCGCGACTTAGGTTTGAATTCTTAACATGCAAATGGTTTTTATTAAGGAGTCGTCACTAATCAGTTTTTGGTTAGTCGATTAGAAACCCAAGTAAAGTAATGGGAGATTACTTTACTCCTACGAACCAAAGATTATGGGTACGGGGACTTGGTTACACTAGATTTCTCTAATGCCCTTTCGGTACCATTCTTTTATTTTGAAAAATGTTTAGTAGGCAGCTTGAATCGATTTTAATTTATCTCCCTAACATGTGAGGTGATCATGCGGGTGCGCAATCCACCAATTTAACACCCAATAAAACGATGAATAAGGTTAAGAGACTTACCTTGTAGCAACGAAAGCATCTGCATCGTTAGATTAAATTCCACATCAACAATCCTAGATATGATCTCTAATTAACACGCAAATTTCTTTTTTTATTTTCACTTTATTTAATGGAATTTAATCTAAATGCAATGCATGCTAATAGCTTAATATGACATGGCAAAATGATTTAAATTATGTAACATGAAATGCAATAAAAGCAACTTAATGACCTAATATGCAAATCTTAATTAAATGGCCCTAGAATGGAAATTGATTGACATGCACCTAATTTTTGGATTTTTGTTTGAAATTTTGAATTAATAAAAGTCCTAATTAAACTACCTAAGATGAATAATTTTCTAATTCATATTTAGGATTAACTTAAATTAGCCATATTTTGCCTTAGAAAATCATTTCTTTATTTTTTATTTTTTTTGTTTTTAAAAAAAATGCCAAGTTTTCTAAGAATGAGATTATCTAAATTTAATCCTAACCTATTTAAAAAGAGATTTCTAAAAATATGATTCTAAAAATGTGATTATAAAAAAACTAATTTACTAGCCTAAATGTCTTATTTACCAAATCTGTATTCCTAATTCTACATGCTCATGCAAGATTTTTGATTTTTTTTTTTTTTTTTATGATTTTTTATTATTTTTTTAAAAAAATTGCAATTTATCCTAAAAAGGTGGAATTAATCTATTCTAAGATATTTGAATGAAATTCCTAACTAAATTAAAATTTTATCCTATTTAAACTAGGAATTAGGTTATCCTAATTTAAATTAAGACATTGTTTTAATTTAGTAATTTCTAACCTAGGATGCAATCTATTTAAAAAATAATCTAAGCTTAAAGATTAAACATGCAGTTCTATTCTAAAAATTGATGATTTTTTGTTTGCTTTCTATTTTTTTTAAATTAAAATTTGACATGCAATTCAACTAGCATCTTAGGTGAATTTTTCTTTTTTTGTTTTTTTTTTTTATGACTTAATTAAAATCCCTAATCTAAATATGCAAGACAATTAAACCTAGTTAAAGATTTTTTTGATCCTTTTTTATTTTGTTTTGAAATTAACAATTTTATGCAACCTAGATTAACTGATTTTTTTTGTTGTTTTTTTTTAGATTTATGATAACTAAAATGCTTAGCCTAAACATGCAAATAACCCTAAACATGCAATATTCTAACTTAGGCATTTCACAAGATAAATAGAAACAATCAAGTTCATCCAAAATTACCCAAAAAAGATATCACACATTATTCAAATCAAGGGGTAATATTTCGCTAGTAAAATCGATAAATTGATCTTAAGCCTTAAAGATCAAAACATCAATTTTATTCCCACATGATTAATTATTTCGTCTAAAGCCTTATAGACGAAAATAAAAAATCGGCGCGGTTGCGAATTAGGGGATAAATTGGAAGTTCCAATCACTTATCAGGGCCTAATGTTGTTTACAAAAATACATAACAATAAGACAATAACAATAAAATAACAATAAAATAATAAAAATAAAATAAAGTAAATAAAAGAAAAGAAATCTATCTAATTGTTTTTTTGCCTTTTTTTTTTTTTTTTTTTCTTTTCTTTTTTCGAAAAAGAAAAAAAAGGGGGCCGGCGATTAGGGTTTCGGTAGGGGCTCGTGGACGGCGCGACGACGGCATGACGGCGCAGGGGCGGCGCGCGAGCGGAGCGAGGCGGCGGTTGGTGTGAGGGAGGCTCGAGGGCGGCAGATCGAGGCTCCGGGGCGGTGTCGGATCTGGGAACGCCGGGTGCTGGCGCGGCGCGAGGACGGTTCGGCGTCTGGCGGCGTTGCAGCAGCAGATCTGGGGTGGAGGGGCGTTGCATTGTGGGCTGCAGGGGGCACCGAGCGTCAGGGAGCGTCGCAGCGCGCGAGCAGGGGGCGTCGGGCGCACGAATCTGGAGGCGCCGAGGACAGGGGCTTCGGGGCTGCCTGGATCTGGGCGCGGCGCGAGCGGAGAGGCTCGACGTCGAGGCGGCGCGAGCTGCGGGGCGGCGGCTGGCAATGCGGCTCCTAGATCTGGAGGAGGCAGTGATGGCGTCGACGGCGGCTGGCGATGGGGGCGGCGAGGGTTCTAGAGGCGCCGAGGTCACAGGGGGAGTCGGGGCTTGCAGCGAGGCGTCGGCTCGAGCGGCGCGAGGCGGCGGACGGCGTTGGGGCGGCCGGGGCGTCTCGCGAGGGCGTCGATGGCAACGGCGATGGCGACGGCGTCCGGCGAGGAATTCCCCCCCTCGGGGAAGGCGAAGAGACGCCGAGGAGAGAGAGAGGCTTCGGCCTCTTTTCTTTTTTTTTTTCTTCTTTTATTTTTTTCCTCAGCTCCCCCACTTCCGACAACCCTCTCTCTCTCTCTCTCTTCTCTTGTTTTGATTTTTTTTTTCTTTCTTTCTTTTTTCGAAAAAGCAGCCTCCCATAACCACCGTGCACAAGCCCTTTTTATAAGCCGAAAAATCAAATCCTTGGGGTATATTTTATTTCTAATTTTACTTAAGCACGATACCCCTAAATATATCACTAAAATATTTTTTGCATATCCTATCCAAAAATTCCCCTTCTTGCGCAAAATGCATATCTCAGTATATATTTCCTAAATCTACAAAAATTTTAATAAAACAAAATATCAAAAAAAATCAAGATCTACCTAAACTAATATGCCATGCATTTTTTATTTTATTATTTGTTTTGCAAAAAAAAATAAACCCCCAAAATTAGGTGTCAACAGCTGCCCCTCTTTGAAGGTGAGTTCGTAGAGATTGCCTTCAAAGACAAATTGAGACCTAATTTGGGCCATGCTTAAGCAATGAATGATTTTTTTTGTTGGAAATTGGATTCCATTTAAAATGCAATTTATATGATGCATGCAAATGCTAATGCAAATGAACCTACCTGGAATAACTTACCTTCGAGGAGGATGAAGTAGTCCGAGGTAGAGGGTGTTACATGTCCAGGACCCGTACCATTCTACGGTCGCCCCCGAATAGTAACACGGCTTTGTGAAGATTCCGCTTTCCCGGGACCCGTACCATTCTACGGTTGCCTAGTATGGCAGAAAGGAATTGCTTTCCCAGGATCCGTTCTGTGCTACGGCCACCTGTTAGAGCAATAAGTATTGTCAAGGACCCATTCTATGCTACGATCACCTTGACGAAGAAGTTTGTTTTTCAGGACCCGTTCTATGCTACGGTCACCTGAATGGAGAAATTGCTTTTCTAGGACCCGTTCTATGCTACGGTCACCTGTTAAAGCAATGAATGCTATCTAGGACCCGTTCTATGCTACGGTCACCTAGACTGAGGTTTTGCTTGGCTAGGACCCGAACCATTCTTCGATCGCCTAACCTTGCGACAAAAATCATCTGACCAGGACCCGAACCATTCTTTGGTCACCTTAATCAGATTGAATCTGGAGAAAAATCTTTGGGGGACAACTCAATTGAGTGTCGATATACTTAAAAGGGAATACTTGTGCAATGACAAATATTCAAGGTATGGATAGAGATATACTTACTTGGTAAAATCTCGAATCTTTAGGGATACGTCTCCTACAAAACATGGTTATAGGAGAGGCAACATGCGTTTGCAATCATAAACAAGCATCAATTTAATGGATGTTCACGATGATTTCCATCAATCTTGCATCATCTAATTTCCATTTTGAACACGTGAGTGTCATGAATGTGTCAAATGAGGGATCCTTTGGTCTAAAAGGGCTTTTCTCCCATCCTCATTAAAATGGCTATTTTATCATGTCCTTTGATGCAGGATTCTGTCAATCACTCTATCTTACCTTCATCATGCCAGGCAAGAGTCCAAGCAATCTCGCAAGCGGTACGATCTTACCAATCTGAGAGGTCTTTTAAGAGGGACCATAATGCGGGCTTGGTCAATGGCTTAACAAATGGGACTCTTTGAGTCAAGCTTTTTAATGAGAGATATTCTGCAATCATCTTTGGGTTTACAAGTCAAGAAACATAAGAAATGAGGCAGAAATTATCTTACTCACACTTCTTCGAGCTATGCTTTCGAACATATGAACATTTATGTTAATTTAAGTGCCCTAATCTGAAGAGACTTTGCAAGGGATGTAACGTAGGCTTGGTTCATGGGTTAAGAAACGAAATGATGATTAGGCTCAAAAAGTGTTTAAAGGGTAAAGTTGGTGATCATCCTGACATTTCTACCAATTTTCTTCTTCAATGTCGAAGATTTTCTTTTGCACTCATTGATTGGAACAGCATTTGAGCTTTTTCCTTTTCTTTTTGTACTGCCTTGTTCGGGGTATGGCTAAGCATATCGGCGTTTTTTCTTTTCTTTTGGGCATCGGCCTTGCTTTTACCAGGCACACTTTGCTTTTTTATGCCCCATTTTTGCACTTTTTTTTTTTTTTTATCGAACCTTCATTTTTTGTGGGCATCCTAGTTCATGCCACTTGAATTTGTCTTGCCCCGGTGGGGGATGATCACCAACTGGGTTTAATATGAAATGAATTCATAAGCTCAAGTGGGCTATGCAATGGATAAAAGTGTATAGGATAGAGAAATGATTGCTCTTCATCATCTTAAGGTACTTCAATTATCGTACAAGTTACACTACGAAAGCAATACCCGAAGATTGACGCAAGTGTAAATAAGAAAATTCCTACCCTTGATTTCAAATTTATCCCAATGTGGGATGATCCTTGACAGGGGTAATTTTAAACAAACTCTTCATGTGTGTGGGCTCAAAGGGCTAAACAATGGATATACCTATAGTGTTTTGGGTAGAGGAAGAAACTGCCCCTCATCACTTTGGATAACGTACCCTTTGCGAGACCGCATTTTTCCTTGCGGGCATGGAATTTTTCACACAACTCATTGGGGGTTAATATATGAAATAGTGTATGGAATAAGGCTTGCCTTTCATCATCCCAAGATATCCCATTTGACACACTCAATTCATCTCACGCAATTCATTATGAAGAACATGCAAAATTTGCAACAAATTTGAATTTGCCACTTATTGAGGCAATTTATTCATCATAAAAGCACTTACAATTCAAAACATGACACAGCAAATTCAATCATGGATAATACTTCTTAACAAAGCATCGAGAATTAACCAGAGTGGAAAACGACGACCATCCATTTCAGCCAGAATCAAAGCACCTCCTGGAAGTACCTTCTTCACCACATATGGACCGTTGTAATTTGGGGCAAACTTTCCCCTGGGATCTGGAAAAATTGGCAACAGCTTCCTTAGAACAAGATCATTTACCTCGAAGCGTCTCGGTCGTACCTTCCGGTTGAAGGACCTAGCCACTCTCTGCTAATAAGTCTGGCCATGGCAGAGAGCCTTCAGTCTCTTCTCATCAATCAAGTTCAATTGCTCATGTCTTTGTTGCATCCATTCAGCCTCATACAATTTTGCTTGGGATAAAACTCTCAGAGACGGAATTTCCATCTCCACGGGTAAAACAGCCTCCATGCCATACACCAGAGCAAAAGGAGTTGCCCCAGTAAAAGTGCGGATAGACGTTCGGTATGCCATCAATGCGAAAGGTAACCTCTCATGCCAATCTCGATAATTCTCGGCTGTCTTGGCCAAGATCTTCTTAATGTTCTTATTGGCAGCCTCCACGGCCCCATTCATTTGAGGGCGATAAGGGGACGAATTTAGATGTTTAATCTTAAACTCGTTGAACAGCTCATCAACAATTTTGTTGTTCAGATTTGTCCCGTTATCGGTAATGATTGATTCGGGGACGCTATAGCGAGCAATTATGTCACGTTTGATGAATTTTGCAACACTGCGTGCAGTGACATTTGCAAAGGACGTAGCTTCAATCCACTTGGAGAAATAGTCTATTGCCACCAAAATGAACCGATGCCCATTTGAAGCCTTGGGATTTATCGAGCCAATCACATCAATGCCCCACATCGAGAAGGGCCATGGCTCAGAAAACTGATGCAGCTCAATTAGAGGAACGTTTATCTTGTCACCATGGATTTGACAACGGTGACAACTTCGTACGTGTTTGATGCAATCACTCTCTAGTGTGAGCCAGTAATAGTCTAATCTCATAATTTTCTTAGCCAACATGTGTCCATTCATATGAGGGCCACATACTCCCTCGTGCACTTCTTGCATGATTTGAGTAGCTTCCGTTGCATCCACACACCGCAATAGGACCGAATCATGAGACCTCTTGTACAAATTTTCGCCACTAACGAAGAACTTTGATGCCATCTTCGTGATGTATTTCCTATCTGCCGGAGTGCTTCCTTCAGGAAATTCCGGCTTTTTAATGTAGTTCATGATATCGTAATACCATGGCTTCCCATCAGATTCTTCAGTTATGATCATGCAATAAGCTGGCCTTGGCAAAACTTCTATTTTCAATGGCTCGACTTCCAACCCATTGGTGACTTGCAACATAGAAGACAAAGTTGCGAGTGCATCCGCAAATTGATTATGACACCTTGGCAAGTATTCAAACGAAATTTCCTTGAACTCCTTTACTAGGTCTTCTAGATACTTGTGGTATGGGAGCAGTTTGGGGTTCTTGGTTTTCCATTCTCCTACGGTCTGTAGTATGATCAGTGCAGAATCCCCGAATACTTTCAATTTAGTCACATCCATCTCGATCGCAGCTTGGAGTCCGAGGATGCAAGCTTCATACTCAGCTATATTATTAGTGCATGGGAACACCAACTTTGCAGCTACCGGATGATGTTGTACGTCTGGTGATATTAGGATCGCCCGATGCAGCCGGACAAGTTCACGGCTCCGTCAAAGAACATTGTCCATGAGCCTTCATTTACACTCGAACACGGTCATCTGGGAACCGTCATCATTACTTGAGACTCCTGGATTCTCGGCCAAGATATCGCGATCACTCGACCTTTAACTGACTTTTGCGGCATGAACTGCACATCAAATTCTGAGATTAAAATTTGCCACTTAGCCAACTTACCCACCAAAGCTGGCCGATCAAGCAAATACTTGATAGGATTATTCTCAGTCACGAGGAACGTCTGGTAGTGCAATGTGTACTGCCGCAATCTCTGCAACACCCATACTAATGCAGCACAAGTTTTCTCGGTATTAGAATATTTCATCTCCGATACAAGTGAATTTCTTGCTCAAGTAATAAATGGCCCGTTCTCTTCGTCAACAGGGCTTTCTTGGGCCAACATCACTCCCAATGACTCACTATGGATAGTGAGATAGAGAATCAAAGGATGCCTCGGTGAGGGTGGGACCAGAACTGGTGGATTCATCAAATACTGCTTTATCTTGTGAAATGCTTCATGACACTCCACATCCCAGTTGACTCGTGCATTCTTCTTTAGGAGCTTGAAGAACGGCTTGGTAGTTTCAGAAAGTTGGGAAATGAATCGGGCAATGTAATTCAACCTCCCCAAAAGGCTTCGGACTTCTTTGACCGTCGATGGAGGCTGCAACTCACATATGGCCTTAACCTTAGATGGGTCAATCTCAATTCCTTTACTACTCACAATGAATCCGAGTAATTTACCGGATGTTGCTCCAAACACGCATTTAGCAGGGTTTAATCGAAGCTTGAATTCACGAAGACGATCAAACAACTTCTTCAGGGTTTGAACATGGCTTTTTCCAAGTCGGGTCTTCGCAATCATATCGTCGACATAAACCTCGATCTCTTGATGCATCATATCATGAAATAATGCAACCATGGCTCGCTGGTAAGTTGCCCCTGCATTCTTGAGTCCGAAAGGCATGACCCTATAATGGAAGGTCCCCCACGGGGTAATAAATGCAGTCTTCTCCTTATCTTCTTCCTTCATCCTTATCGATTGTACCCCGAGAAACCATCCATGAACGAGAATAACTCAAATCCAGCGGTGCTATCCACAAGGACGTCTATGTGGGGTAGCGGGAAATCATCCTTAGGACTAGCCTTATTCAAGTCCCGATAGTCGACACAGACTCGAACTCGACCATCTTTCTTCATTACTGGCACAATGTTAGCTACCCATTCAGGATATTGTGAGACTTCAATAAATCCCACTTTCAAAAGCTTCATCACCTCTTCCTCAATCTTCTTTGAGAGCTCAGGTTTGGTCCTCCGTAGCCTCTGCTTTTTAGGTGGCATGTCCGGATTAGTAGGCAAGGCATGCTCCACGATTGCTGGGTCTAAACCGGGCATGTCAGCATAAGTCCATGCGAAGACTTCCTGATATTCTTTTAGTAGCTGGATTAGGCGTTTGGCCTCGTCTTTTGGGAGATTTGCCCCAATCTTGACCTCCTTGGCTTCTTCGGTGTCACTTAAATTGATAGTGACAGTTTGCTCGGATGTAAGAGCCTTGGTTTTTTCATGCTGTTCCCAGCTACGCTACACTTCAATGGAGTCTTCGCCTTGAGTCTCCGGGGTCTTCATTATCGCGCTTGCGGCATTGGATTGGTCCACTTCGTGCCTTTGCATGTTATAAGATTACCCCTGAAACAGGAAGTAGATAAATTAGAAAAACAAACAGAGTAATCTGTATTTTTTTGAAAGATTTTTTCGAAAGACTTTTTGAAAGACTTTTGAAAAGGATTTTTATAAACATTTTGACATGAGGAAGTATGATGAAGCCCAGGGCCTCGAATTCTCCTTGGATTTTTCTCTTTTTTTTTATCACTGGCTATCATCACCGGGCTGGTTTGGTGTACCTCATCATGCCCTCAAAATAAAACTTGTAATTTTATTGATATTCATCAATCAATTACATTTATTGAATGGAAAATGCAAATCCAAATCCTAAAAGAAAACGAAGATAATCGCTAGATAGCGATAATTATTCCTAAAAGTAATAAAAATTCCCACGTAGGGGAATGCGAGAAATTGATAAACGAGTTACTCTTGTGGGCCAGGGCCCATTTCTTCGGGGGATCCTTCGCCAATGGCTCCTATGACGATGTCATCGAACAAGCTTGTTACTCCTTCCAAAGCATGTCTTCGGGATCCTCGCCTTCGGGGTGTCGGATCATCTATGCCACCCCATCCATCCGGGACAATGCTCCGGGGATCTATGTAGAAGCTTGGGGGGGCCGAATATTTCACCAGGTAGTCAAACTTGCCGCTCGGCTGCCCTGTGGTGTCTATCACTTCCACCTCATCCCGCATCATTACCGGAGGACCAGGGAATGTTTCATGAATACTCGGGGCAACGGGTTTTGCCTCCCCGCCTTCGGTTAGGCGTCGGGTTCGGTCCTTCTTGTCTTCTTCCTCTAGAATTTTGTCCACCTCTTCCATGGTACCCTAATCCAGCAAAATGGGACCTCTGAGGGGCTTCAATGGGGTCTCGAATGCCTTGGCCATTTCTTCCAAGACCACTACTAGGAGCGAAACCATTCCCGACCATCACTCTTCCCACCATAAGGGCAGCATTTGAAACTTCGGGAGTAGGAGGCGTTAGGTCAGGAGCAGCATGTATGGTGGATACTAACTCGAACGAGTGGTAGCTCGCTTCGAACTCAGAGTCTGGCTCCACATAGAGGATGGCCGTCTCCTGATAGATCCGGTGATCCTCCTCACCATATACGGTGACCAACTTCCTTTCAATCACGAACTTTACAGCCGATGCAAACTTGAAGGTACCGCTCCCGCGGTGTGTATCCGAGGGACGTCCCAAAGGTGAAGTTGAATGCGTAGGGATGTCCAACACTTGGAAGGGAATGTTGAAGACGACCGGCCCTATTTGCACATCAAGGTGGATTTGCCCGATCACGTCATTCTTCGTGCCATCGAAAGCTCGCACAGAGGTGGTTGCACTATGTATCCTGGATGGGTCAACTTTGAGGCGATGAAGAGTAGCCAATGGGCATATATTTAGGGCGGACTCATTATCGATGAGCACTCGGGACACATGGGTAGTCTTGTGCTTGACGGATATGTAAAGTGCCTTGTTGTGCCCTCTACCCTCAAGAGGGAATTCCTCATCGGAAAAGGCGATCAAATCCTTGAGAAGGACCGATCCTACAAATTCTTCTAAGTTGTCGCCTCGATCGTCTCTAGCACATGAATTTCACTTAGCACCTTCATTAGTGCCTTTTGATGCACAGGCGATGTCTGCGGGAGCTCAAGCAAAGAGACTTGGGCGGGCATTTTCCTCAATTGATCGACCACGTTATACTCACTTGCTTTTATTACAGCCAGAAATTTCTTGGCCTCTTCATCGCTGACGTGGCTTTGCAGGTTGAACATTTGCTTGAGCATAAGTCCGGCCGGACCTTGTGACGACGCCAACATCCAAGTCATAGGACCAAGGGACGGCCTTGTTGCTGACATACTCATATGGCCGTGGCACCTCTATCACTATCTCCTCGTCAGATGCATCTTCTAATGGGGGCATGTCTGCAAGCGAAGGATCAACTTCTTCCTTAAGCGTAGCCTGCTCCTCTTCCCAATCGATGATGATGTAGGAAATAGTGGAAACTGTGCAGTTATGATCGGCATACACGATGATGCCATCATCCACCATTTTGGCGACTCTTTCCTTCATCAATGATAGAGGGACATCCTCCTGATCCGGATAATATCCAGCTCTTACTAGGCCATTGTAAGCATCCGCCACATGTACCTTCGAGTTCTTGATGCGACCAACTTCGATTCCGAATAGCGTTCTCACCGTACCCTCATGCTCCGTGTAACGGATTCTTTTGAACATTTGGTCGAGCGGTTTGGAACGAAAAGGCCTTCGTGTCCAAGAGATTTTGAATCTTGTGTTTGAGGGTGAAACACTCGTCAGTTGAATGCCCCAGTTCACCACTATGGTAGTCACACTTCTTTGTCAGGTCGTAACTACGCATGTTTTCGCGGTTAGGGCGCTTTGGCTCAGTGGAAAGCAAACCCTTCTTCTGGAGAATTGCTAAAACCTGGGATGGAGATCCAGGGAGTGGAGTGAACTGTCTTCTTGCTTGGGCAAATGACTGACGGCCAGCAGCTTGTTGTTGCCTTACATTCATCGAGGCACGAACGGAACTTTCTTGGCTGTAGGCTACATTCACATCCACGACGGCTTCTTTCTCCCTCTTGGTAGAGAATCTCTTACTTGATGACTCAGTGAACCATCCTTCCCTTATTCCCATCTCAATTTGTTCTCCCACTGGAATCAACTGGTTGAAACTCTCAACATAAGTGCTTGCCATCCGATTGCGAAATTCAGATGGGAGGGTCTTTATGAAGAGCTTCATCAACTCCTTGTCGGTAGGCTCAGGAGTGATTTGAGCAGCCAAATTCCACCATCTTACGGCATGCTCCTTGAACGACTCGCTCCTCTTTTTCTCCATCCTCTCAAGATCTTCCCGAGAAGGAGCGATGTCCATGTTGAACTTGTACTGCTTGATGAAGGCATCGGCTACCTCATTCCAGTCTCCGAAGGTTCACATTCTTCATCACATACCAGTTTAGCGCTGGTCCAGTCAAACTTGCGTGAAATGATTGGATCATGAGGGGCTCGTTCTTGACATATTGGGCCATGCGTACGTGGTACATCTGCAAATGAGATTTTGGGCAGGTAGTACCATCGTACTTCTCAAATTCTGGCATTTTGAACTTTTTCGGCATCTTGACCTTCTCGTAGACCAACAAGTCAAAAGGGAGTGAGTTTTGTGACTCCTGCAATTGCTTCACCTTTTCCTCAAGTTTCGCGAAGCGTTCATCCGGCTCTGTCTTGGGGAGGTCAATAAACTTTCCCTTTTCCACATTGATTGGGATTGAGTCTTCTTCTAAATCAGGCATGCCATTATTACTTGTCTGGGGCTTATCTGCTTGCTTCGGGATAACAGCCTGAGGAAGAACGGGTGGAGGAGTCGGATTGACTTGGAATGATCTGAATTGAGTCATCATAAACTCCATAGAGGCAGCTAACTGACGGAGCTGATCTTCCATATTGGACATACGATCATGCATCTCATTTTGTTCCGCCATTTTGGCCTTTGATCGCGTGATAATGGGTGAGCGTGGAGGGTCCGTTGTCACCTAATTAACATGAATGAACATACATAAGCACTTTGATATGAAATGTGCCGGCCCATGACGAAAATCTAACCGCTTTTATTAATGAAATTGATTGAAAATGACATTTGAAAAGTTCTCGACAAATAAAGTAAATGACTCAACTTCCTAGACATTAAACTAAAGTAGAAAGACTAAATTGACTCAAGCCACTTTATTTAGCCCGATCCATAAACAAATGGGAAGCCAACGCTCGACGTAATTGCCTCTTCTCTTTGGCATCCTTCTTAGCTTGCTTCTCAAGTTGCTCAATCTTCCTCTTGTGACGATTAAGCTCCGCTTGCCGAGTGGGCCTCTCAGTCACGTCTGGCACCTTCGGGAGATACTCGATTGGGATTTTGTGTCGACGGATGTATCGAGTAGTGGCATGGTAAGCCTTTTCCTTCCCTTCAAGCTCATCCTTGGGCAAGTTCAACTTTTGTTCGCGACATGCGAGCCAGGCTTGTTCGATGCAGTGGAGCCACCTCTTGTGATCACCATCCTTGGTAGTGAATTGAATTTGAAACAAACCAAGCTTGAGAGGGGGTGGCGAGTCCCGCACAACTCGATATTGACGGGCCACTCGAGTGGATAGTAAGAAGTGGCACCGGTGATCCCCAACAATGGAATTGGCTCATCATCGCCATGAGTGAGGCGTGCCTCGGAGACTTGGAACCATTTAGCATGCCATAGGAAACTCTTGGTATTGGAATTTTTCAACAATTTGATCCATTTTGAGCAAGAAAGATTTGGAGTTCGATCCTCGATACTTTTTGAATACCTCAATGGGATGATGAGAATCGGTAACATTAATAATATGCATGTGAATGTCAATCTTTCTCATGTGAGAAAAGAACCAGATTTGTAAGAGTTCAATTGGTGCATGAAAAGTTTTATCCTCATCTTCCTTGAATCGGGTAAGTGACAAAAATGTTTCAGCTAAAATGGTATTGACAAAACCAACCCCAGCACACACTTATTTGACAACCCATATAATAGCAGGATTAATAGCTCCTTTGCGGAGAGGAAAAATAACAAACCCGAAAAAGGCTAAGATGAAGATTTTGCTTTTCAAAAGAGTGTCTCGCATCAGCAAAACTTTGATCTAGGAAGGAAAAAGGACATGCAAGACAATTATCTTTCATCACTCTTTTAATTCGATCCTCATCCATCCTAAGAAAATCAGACAAAATTGATGCGGGGTTTTATTCCAAGAGGTGGGTTTATTAGATCCAATTCCAAAGGTTTTCCTATGGCGATGCCGTATTCCTCCAAGGTCGGGGTGAGCTCATGCTTACCGAATATAAATGTTGATGTTTGGGGACACCGAAATGAGCGAGTGCTTGCATGACGCCACTTTGAACATCGATGTCGAGAAAGGGAGTAAGGCGACCTAGTTTTCCTTTAACATAGCTTTGGCCATCATGGCCCGACGATCCCACCATGATTTAAGTTCAACCTTTGGTGCAGGCACGAATCGAATGTCGGATTTTCCCATTGTTTATAAATCAGGATTCGACCAACCTAATGTCATGGACCGACAAAAGAAAGACGAAATACAATAAGTAAATTGCAAGAGTAAGGGGTAGAAAACTTACTTTACATGGCGATTAAAGCAACCACATAGACAAGCACATGAAACGTGAGGTTCGATTTCTAACTAGGAAGGCTAAACAAGGTGGAGCTAAAAGGGTGGGATGACTTAGTTGCAGCCTCGCATACTAAGTCAAGCCCTTCTTACTCCGCTCGCCAAGAATGATACCCCAATGCGACGCAGCCTCGCGGACAGAGGTAAACATTCTTGACACCAAGAAAGAAACTTTCGGGATTGAGTTGGGCAACCTCTACTACGCGGCCTCACGGTCGAAGTCGTATCCAACTCAATACCATCCTAAATATCCTAGTGCGGCCCAGGTCCGGCGGCAGGTTGTGTGTGCAAAAGTGTAGTGCTAAATGCAAGGCATGCACAATAGTTTATATCAAGCAACACTTCATACATAAAAATAAACCATCCATTCCTACGCCTCCCTGTAAAACAAAGGTTAATAAACACTTCTCCTTATACCTCCCAATCTGCAAAAACATTTAACACCTTAAATGTTAGGGACGTACCTGGGATCCTCGCTGTCAAGCAAAAACATTTTTCAAAAGAAAAGAAAAATTGGCTTAAGTCCACTAAGAGTTTTAACTCAAGTCCCCAGTGGAGTGGCCAAGCTGTCGCGACCAATTTTCGGGTGTGAACCACCTAGGGTTTGGCTAATGGATTGTTAAGCCTAGACTTAACTCGGGCTCTCCCAAGCCCATACCAATTCGCGACTTAGGTTTGAATTCTTAACATGCAAATGGTTTTTATTAAGGAGTCGCCACTAATCAGTTTTTAGTGGGTCGATTAGAAACCCAAGTAAAGTAATGGGAGATTACTTTACTCCTACGAACTAGAGATTATGGGTACGGGGACTTGGTTACACTAGATTTCTCTAATGCCCTTTCGGTACCATTCTTTTATTTTGAAAAATGTTTAGCGGGCAGCTTGAATCGATTTTAATTTATCTCCCTAACATGTGAGGTGATCATGCGGGTGCGCAATCCACCAATTTAACACCCAATAAAACGATGAATAAGGTTAAGGGACTTACCTTGTAGCAACGAAAGCATCTGCATCGTTAGATTAAATTCCACATCAACAATCCTAGATATGGTCTCTAATTAACACGCAAATTTCTTTTTTTGTTTTCACTTTATTTAATGGAATTTAATCTAAATGCAATGCATGTTAATAGCTTAATATGACATGGCAAAATGATTTAAATTATGTAACATGAAATGCAATAAAAGCAACTTAATGACCTAATATGCAAATCTTAATTAAATGGCCCTAGAATGGAAATTGATTGACATGCACCTAATTTTTGGATTTTTGTCTGAAATTTTGAATTAATAAAAGTCCTAATTAAACTACCTAAGACGAATAATTTTCTAATTCATGTTTAGGATTAACTTAAATTAGCCCTATTTTGCCTTAGAAAATCATTTCTTTATTTTTTGTTTTTTTTGTTTTTAAAAAATGCCAAGTTTTCTAAGAATGAGATTATCTAAATCTAATCCTAACCTATTTAAAAAGAGATTTCTAAAAATATGATCCTAAAAATGTGATTATAAAAAAAAAACTAATTTACTAGCCTAAATGTCTTATTTACCAAATCTGTATTCCTAATTCTACATGCTCATGCAAGATTTTTTATTTTTTATTTTTTGATTTTATGATTTTTTATTATTTTAAAAAACATTGCAATTTATCCTAAAAATGTGGAATTAATCTATTCTAAGATATTTGAATGAAATTCCTAACTAAATTAAAATTTTATCCTATTTAAACTAGGAATTAGGTTATCCTAATTTAAATTAAGACATTGTTTTAATTTAGTAATTTCTAGCCTAGGATGCAATCTATTTAAAAAATAATCTAAGCTTAAAGATTAAACATGCAGTTCTATTCTAAAAATTGATGATTTTTTGTTTGCTTTCTATTTTTTTTAAATTAAAATTTGACATGCAATTCAACTAGCATCCTAGGTGAATTTTGCTTTTTTTTGTTTTTTTTATGACTTAATTAAAATCCCTAATCTAAATATGCAAGACAATTAAACCTAGTTAAAGATTTTTTTGATCCTTTTTTTATTTTGTTTTGAAATTAACAATTTCATGCAACCTAGATTAATTGATTTTTTTTGTTGTTTTTTTTTAGATTTATGATAACTAAAATGCTTAGCCTAAACATGCAAATAACCCTAAACATGCAATATTCTAACTCAGGCATTTCACAAGATAAATAGAAACAATCAAGTTCATCCAAAATTACCCAAAAAAGATATCACATATTATTCAAATCAAGGGGTAATATTTCGCTAGTAAAATCGATAAATTGATCTTAAGCCTTAAAGATCAAAACATCAATTTTATTCCCACATGATTAATTATTTCGTCTAAAGCCTTATAGACGAAAATAAAAAATCGGCGCGGTTGCGAATTAGGGGATAAATTGGAAGTTCCAATCACTTATCAGGGCCTAATGTTGTTTACAAAAATAAATAACAATAAGACAATAACAATAAAATAACAATAAAATAATAAAAATAAAATAAAGTAAATAAAAGAAAAGAAATCTACCTAATTGTTTTTTTTTTTGCCTTTTTTTTTTTTTTTCTTTTCTTTTCTTTTTTTTTTGAAAAAAAAAAAAAAAAAAAAAAAAGGGGGCCGGCGATTAGGGTTTTGGCGGGGGCTCGTGGACGGCGTGACGGCGGCGTGACAACGCAGGGGCGGCACGCGAGCGGAGCGAGGCGGCGGTTGGTGTGAGGGAGGCTCGAGGGCGGCGGATCGAGGGTGGTGCGAGCTCGGCTCTGGGGCGGTGTCGGATGCAGGAGTGCCGGTCTGGCGCGGCGCGGGGACGGTTCGGCGTCTGGCGGCGTCGCAGCCAGCCAGATCTGGGGTGGAGGGGCATTGCATTGTGGGCTGCGGGGGCGCCCGAGCGTCAGGGAGCGTCGCAGCGCGCGAGCAGGGGGCGTCGGGCGCGCGAATCTGGAGTCGCCGAGGACAGGGGCGTCGGGGCGGCGGACGGCGTTGGGGCGGCCGGGGCGTCTCGCAAGGGCGTCGATGG
Organism: Eucalyptus erythrocorys; assembly: GCA_014182555.1. Lineage (NCBI taxonomy): Eukaryota > Viridiplantae > Streptophyta > Magnoliopsida > Myrtales > Myrtaceae > Eucalyptus > Eucalyptus erythrocorys. Next base: position 29,509,427 of record CM024602.1, read on the forward strand.
CGACGGCGATGGCGACGGCGTCCGGCGAGGAATTCCCCCCCTCGGGGAAGGCGAAGAGACGCCGAGGAGAGAGAGAGGCTTCGGCCTCTTTTCTTTTTTTCTTCTTTTATTTTTTTTTTTTCCTCAGCTCCCCCACTTCCGACAACCCTCTCTCTCTCTCTCTCTCTCTCTCTCTCTCTCTCTCTCTTTTTTTCTCTTGTTTTGATTTTTTTCTTTCTTTCTTTTTTCGAAAAAGCAGCCTCCCATAACCACCGTGCACAAGCCCTTTTTATAAGCCGAAAAATCAAATCCTTGAGGTATATTTTATTTCTAATTTTACTTAAGCACGATACCCCTAAATATATCACTAAAATATTTTTTGCATATCCTATCCAAAAATTCCCCTTCTTGCGCAAAATGCATATCTCAAGTATATATTTCCTAAATCTACAAAAATTTTAATAAAACAAAATATAAAAAAAAATCAAGATCTACCTAAACTAATATGCCATGCATTTTTTATTTTATTATTTTTTTTGCAAAAAAAAATAAACCCCCAAAATTAGGTGTCAATAGCAGTTACCGCCATGATTCGGTGTTGGAGACTTTATGGGATAGGATTGACTGTTAAGAATTATCTCTGGATCAATGTGCGCACATACAATACAATTTCAATTAATATAGTACAAGTGGGAGAATGTAAGAATTTTCCTAATATGTGGACTAAATTAATTGACATTATTATTTACCGTTTAACGTTTATCGTTTTACGGGGTTTGGTCTAAAGTGAGATAGAAGGTTTCTTAATTAGTCTAATATGGGGCTGGCTAGTGTGGGCCGAGTTGAACCTGGCCCGTAATGAGAGGGACTGGCTGGAAACTCTATAAATAGTGCTCAAATCTCTCCTCTAACCCTATTCTCACATATCATCACCTAAGGGACGTTATTCTAACGTCAATCGTGAGGGGCCGCCTCATTGAGCCAGTGATTCAAAGGGCAACAAAAGAGAAGGATTTGCGCAAGGAACATTGTGTTTCTGCTTCCGCTCAAGAACGATGAATCCTAAAACAGGTGCGTTAATCTTCTACTATTTGGAAGTGTGTTCTTGTTCTAGTTATGGAGATCTTGGGATTGCGCAATTTGCGTCCTACAGCTCAAGGTTGGACGATTTCTCTTTTTGGCTTAATCCAATTCGTCTCCTCTGCCTCTTTAGAATGTGATCTGATTAAAAAAAAAAATCTAAATTATCATGTGAATATCAATTCAATTCTAAATTTTTTAAATTTAATTAATTTAATCTTGAACTTTTTTATAATTTTCCAACGCATTCTTCCTACTAAAATGTGGACGCAATACTGGCGGTTATACATGGTACCATCGGCATAGGAAGTGGGATTTTATTAGCGAACCTACATACTTTTCTATATTTTTTCGAACTCTTTTTTTCCTTCTTTCCTACTTTTCCATGTTCATCTTCTTCTGGTACCGACTTGGCCACTGCCACCATCAGGGAGACGATCGCCACTACAACTCTACCGGTTTAAGGTAGATCTCAGGTCCTAAGTCGTGCGTGACTTTATATCCAAGGTCATGCCTTAGATCCGAGGCCATGTGACCTTAGGTTCGAGGTCACCCAACCTGAAATTTGAGGTAGTGAGACTTGGAACTGGACATGGTGATCTTAATCAAACCTGGAAAGAGGGATGTAGAGCAACGATTGTTTCAAGCACAGCGAACGCGATTACGACCTGGCCGACAACAAGGCAACGGCCGTACCAACTACCAAGCGTGGTGGAAGGTCATATAGGTCTGAGTTTTGTCAAAGATTCCCATGGAGGAAAGCCTGGAGAACTTGACGGCCTTAATTGAGGGAATTTCATTGGTTTCTTAGTTGTTTATGGTCATATCGAAATGATTTGGGATTTTAGAATGTTGATCTCCTCGATTAAGATCCAGAGTCGCGACGGCCGTCACTGAAAGTCCCCGAGAGGGCTAGGCCATTATCCAGATTCGGCGTTCGACACATTTCCAGTTTAAGGATCATGTTTTCATCTGGTACTATCGGAAAGAAATGAAAAAGGAAAGGGGTAAGAAAAAGGAAATGGGAAGAGGCGAAACAGGGAAAGAGAAAATATATATTATAAAAGTAAAAAGGATAAGCGCAAACTTGTCAACAAAATACAATTAAATCCTATAATATGTCAAAAAGTGCAATTAAGTCCTAAAATTTGTCAAATTAATTTAATCAAATCCTTTTGTTGTTACGTTTTTGAAAATTTTAGGACTTGATTACATTTTTGTGATAAATTTTATGACCCATTTGCACTTTTTGAAAATTTTATGATTTAATTGATGATGAAGACGAGAGATATACCAATTCTGATTCAGTATTGAAGATATTTGGAAGTGTAGGTGATGCTGGAAATAGAATCTAGTCTGTCGAAATGACAAGATCAAGCTGTTGAGTAGCAGGATTGGGCTATTGTTCCCGATTACTCAAGTCTCTTAGGAAAGATTCTAATGGGTTTGACAGCATCATTTGATCTGGCTCTCTTATAACAAGAGAGGATTCTGCAGGCCTCTTCTCCTTTCCCTTTTCTTTCTTTATGCGATCCAGTTCTTTAAGACGATTTCGCATTTCAGCATATTTGTCTTGTTTTGTGTGACAGGAACTTTTGCGATGGCAGCAAAGATGGATGTTTGAGGTGGTGGAGCAATGATAGAAGTCTGGTGTGATGAAGCAAAGATGGAAGTCTGGGTTGTGGACATTTGAGGTAGAGGAAAGGAAGGGTACTCTATTCATGGAGTAATTGCAAATGGATCGAGTCTTCCTTCTTCAATGATCTGGATCTGTCTTTTGAGTTTTTCTATTTTCGGTTTAGGACTTTCAAGGTAATGATACCCTAAATGTTGTCCAAATTCCAAGGTATGCAACCTCTTCTAGAAGTCTGAAAGCATCTTCTTGATAGTTTCATCATATCGTCGAAGATCTTGTTGTACATTCCCAAGCTTTGAATCAATTGCCTTGAAGGTATTGTTATGTGCCAAAAAAGTCTCCGATTGCCAATTTAGGATAGCTTCAGCAACCAGAATCTTTTTGTGTCTTCCGTGTTCATCCACATCTATGGGGGTAGGTATTTTTGGAACATGCTGATATCTATCTTATGGATCAATAAATTCCTCTAGGGTAGGAAACGAGAGTTTAGAAGTGTCCCTAGCAAGAGGAGGAAAATCTATTTCATGAAACATGGTAATGGAAGAACTTGATTGAACTTCTGATGGAGCTTCAAATGGGTAGGAATGCTTTTTTGCCCATTTTTTAATTGGCTTGTAAAACGGAGAAAGAGCTGGCTTTTTTTGAGGAAGAGATGGAGGGGGTGATGGTGGTGAGTTTAATGTTTCTAAAGGTGAAACAACGAACTCCGATGGTGGGGTTGGTGCATAAGAGACCATAAACTGAAATTTGTCACACTCACTAAGAGTATCAATAAAAGAATCTCCATTCAAGTATCTTTGGTACATAGGGTCCTTTGGCTTCTTGTGCTTCCTTCGACGTCTTGTACTTGGGTCTACCTCGTTAGGAGAGTTTAAGCAATAAGAGCATTGACAAAAAGGATCCCAAAAACAATGGCCATACTTGTCTTTGTAATAATAGACAGGATGTTTGACAAGCTTTTTTTTTTTTTTTTTTTGGCTCAGAAATGAACTCAGGAACACATGGTTCAATCATAAGGAGAGTCTGGAAGATAGAGAGACTTTCTTCCTTTTCCTTGTCAAATTTGATGGAAACAGTTCCATCATTTTTTCTGACAAATTCAAAGTCCGTAGATTAGAAAGGCTTGTTATTCTGATGAAACTTTTCATAGTTGGTAATCCAAGTTTTTGGAAGAAGCTTGGCCAACTTTTCCTTTGGGATTTGTCTGGGAACATGAATGCATAATGCTTGATCATGTTGCATGGAGATAAATAAAGCATCTTTATTTCCATTATTGAAATTTAAATCAAGTGCATGGTTTTGCACTCGACAAACTATCTGGTAATGGAGCGTAGCAGCAACAAAGTCAGCAATCTGGGATGCTCCTGTGAGCTAAACTTGGACCTTCAAAAAAAGAGAGCAACTGTGGATATGAAAGAGCAATGTTTAAATTTGGATACAAAGTCACGAAGACTGTTCCAGCATTCAACATAGTCTGAACAGTACCAATGCAAGTATGCTGGTACTCTAGGAATCGAGTATCTAGTAGTGCTATCCTTGCCACAACTGGCAAACCTTTACGACCATAAAAAGTAAGAGCAAGACGAATAGCTCCATAATGGACATGAGGGTATCCTTGTTGAGTCCACTATCTAGGAAATTCTGGAGGAATTTGAAGAGTAACAAAATACTATTTTCCAGTGGTAGAGATGGGATGTTGGTCAAACTTGGAAGATTGAACATACTCTTTAACTTCCTTTGGGGTTTGGCGAATGAGTTGACGAATGGAGCAGATGGGATAAAATGATGAAGTGGGTTTGGCAAAAGCAGAATAAGGATTCATGAAAGAAAGTTGAGTTTCAGAGATCTTAGTTTCATCACTAAGAGAGACTTCATAAAGATAGTCTATCTTAGAAGCATTAGAAACACGAAAGTCTGAACGAGTGGAAGAAGAGGGTGGTGCAGCAACAGTAACAGATGCTTCAAGTATTTCAGAATCTGACATGTTGTGAAGAAATCTTCCTAACACTGGATTCACCTACTAAGCGCATGGAACGGACATGGTTAGAAACGAAAACATGGCTCTGATAACAGTAAAACGGACCTAGACTTAGAACCAGGGAGGATAGATTCAATTTTCCTTAGGTATGCCTTCCCACAGTGGACGAACCTCTCTTTGTTCAAGCCCTTCAGGGACAGCCTTTTAACAGAAAAACCACTCACACCTTTAGTTCAGAGCCTAGAGACACCCAAATGGAACCAGGATGGTAACATTTTTAACTATCCGAGCTGCATTTCTTAGAGGATCCTACCAGGCTGAAGAAGAAGAGGGAGTTTAGAAAGCTATGAGAGAGTTTCACAAAACACTCACTTTACTTCAAGGGACTCTTCCCCAGACAATACATCCCCTTCACCTTATATAGCAAAAGAGGTTACAAACCAATAAACAAGCAAGGACCAAAGTCACGGGTCCTCGAACCAACAAAGGCGTCGGGAGAGACGCAAACACCGAAATTCCCAGTATGGAATTATTCGCAAGGCTATGAACAGTGAAAGTGAACAGTAACTTCCCTAGCCTAGTGCTACAGTAAAAGCGAACAATAACCTACTACAGTAACTCACTACAATGATTTGCTACAATAATTTGCGCGAGCATTATAGTCATAATCAGAGTCATCTGAGTTGTGCACTGTTGCTAGACAATGTTCATCATACTTTTGTTTAAGTGCTTAAAGGTCTTTTGGTGAGAGAATCTAGTTCAGTGGGTATGATGAGGATGCTGATGCTTCTTCTTGTGCCCAATCTGTAGTGTCATTAGTGTCGGCATGAATGCTTGGCTGAGACCAATTTGATGGCCGTGCATAGAAAGACGTGTCTTCTTGAGATAAGGACAAAGGTCTGTGATTATAGGGGTCTTGAGAGAAAGGACCTCCCCATCTAGCATAGGGGTCTTGAGTGGACTGTGCAATGTCACTTGTATCTATCATCTGGTGCTCATGTGATGATGTAGCCTGTCTAAAATCCTTGAGTGCCTCCTTAGCTTCTAGTGCTAGGTCATAATAATCACATTCAGTGGATACATTATAATTCCATGCATCTGGAGGAATGGTTTTGTTTTCTTGACATAAAATCATCTGGAGTTCTCAATACTGATATTACCAGTAAAATGGACCTACACTTAGAACCAGGGAGGATAGAGTCAATTTTCATGCAGGTTTGCCTTCCCACAGTGGGCGAACCTCTTTTTGTTAAAGCCCTTCAGGGACAGCCTTTTAGCAGAAAAACCACTCACACCTTTTGTTTAGAGCCTAAAGACACCCAAATGGAATCAGGATTGTAACATTTTTAACTATCCGAGCTGCATTTCTTAAAGGATCCTACCAGGCTGCATTTCTCCGTTTTACAAGCCAATTCAAAAATTGGAAAAAAAGCATTCTTACCCATTTGAAGCTCCACCAGAAGTTCAACCAAGTTCTTCCATTACCATGTTCCATGAAACAGATTTTCCTCCTCTTGCTAGAGAAACTTCTAAACTCTCGTTTCCTGCCCCAAAGGAATTTATTGATCCACAAGGTAGATATCAACATATTCCGAAAATACCTACCCTCACAGATGTTGATGAACATGGAAGACACAAAAAGATTCCAGTTGCTGAAACTGTCCTAAATTGACAATCTGAGACTCTTTTGGCACATAACAATGCCTTCAAGGTAATTAATTCAAAGCTTGGGAATGTGCAACAAAATCTTCGACGATATGATGAAACCACCAAGAAGATGCTTTCAGACTTCTAGAAGAGGCTACATACCTTGGAATCTAGACAACATTTAGGGTATTATTACCTTGAAAGTCCTAAATTGGAAATAGAAAAGCTCAAAAGACACATCCAAATCCTTAAAGAAGGAAGACTCCATCCATTTGCAATTACTCCACGAATAGAGTACCCTTCCTTTCCACTACCTCAAACGTCCACACCCCAGACTTTCATCTTTGCTTCATCACACCAGACTTCTATCATTACTCCACAACCTCAGACATCCATCTTTGCTACCATCGCAGACGATCCTATCACACAAAACAAGACAGATGTGGCTGAAATGTGAAATCGTCTCAAAGAACTGGATCGCATAAGGAAAGAAAAAGAAAAGGAGAAGAGGCCTGCAGAATCCTCTCTTGTTATAAGAGAGCCAGATCAAATGATGCTATCAAACTCGTTAGAATCTTTCCTAAGAGACTTGAGTAATTGGGAACAACAGCCCAATCCTGCTACTCAACAGCTTGATCCTGTCATTCTGACAGACTTGATCCTGTCATTCTGACAGACCAAATTCTATTTCCAACATCACCTGCACTTCCAAATATCTTTGATATTGAATTAGATTTGGTATCTCTCTCGTCTTCATCATCAATTAAATCATAAAATTTTCAAAAAATGCAAATGAGTCATAAAATTTATCATAAAAATGTAATCAAGTCCTAAAACTTTCAAAAGCGTAATAACAAAAGAATTTGATTAAATTAATTTGATAAATTTTAGGATTAAATTGCACTTTTTGAAAAATTATAGGATTTAATTGTATTTTGTTGACAAGTTTGCGCTTATCCTTTTTACTTTTATAAATATATATTTTTCTCTTTCCCTGTTTCCCCTCTTCCAATTTCCTTTTTCTTACCCTTATTCTTTTTCATTTCTTTCAGATAGCACCAGATGAAAACACAATCCTTAAACTGGAAACGTGTCGAACGCCGAATCTGATAATGGCCCAGCCCTCTCGAGGACTTTCAGTCACGGCCATCACAACTCCAGATCTTAATCGAGGAAATCAACATTCTAAAATCCCAAATCGATTCGATATGACTGGAAACAACTAAGAACCAATGAAATTCCCTCAATTAAGGCCGTCAAGTTCTCCAGGCTTTCCTCCATGGGAATCTTCGACAAAATCTCAGACCTATATGACCTTCCACAATGCTTGGTAGTTGGTACGGCCGTTGCCTTGCTGTCGGCCAGGTCGTAATCGCGTTCGCTGTGCTTGAAACAATCGTCTCTCTGCATCCCTCTTTCCCAATTCGATTAAGACCACCATGTCCAGTTCCAAGTCTCACTACCTCAAATTTCAGGTTGGGCGACCTCAAACCTAAGGTCACATGGCCTCAGATCTAAGGTGCGACCTTGGATTTAAAGTCACACACCACCTAGGACCTGAGAACTACCTTAAACCGGTAGAGTCGTAGCGGCGGTTGTCTCCCTGATGGTGGCAGTGGCCAAGTCGGTACCAAAAGAAGATGAACATGGAAAAGTAGAAAAGAATGAAAAGAAATTCAAAAAAATATAGAAAAGTATGTAGGTTCACTAATAAAATTCCACTTCATATGCCGATGGTACCGTGTATAACCGCCAATATTGCGTCTGCATTTCTGCTGCCGGTATTCATCTCTATATGAACTTATTGGTTGTGCAGTGCATCATAGAGAAGGAGAACAACTTCAAGCAACTAGGAGAGAGATACCGATCGTGGGCATGGGACAGGTACCTTTCGACCATTGTTTGTGGATGTGCAATTTACCTGGTCACTCAGTATGCCTTCTTTGATTATCTATATTTGGACACTTCGATGTGACTAGTTGAAGATGAATTTTTATCGAAGGGCTGTAATAGAGAGGTTCATTTCAAATAAGAGAGAAATCGAGACATCAAAACATAACTAGTATCCCTTCACGTAATTGCGCTGTTTCGCGCTTCTCTTCTTTCCTCCTTTCACCATTCGTTTTTTTTCTTCTGAACGCAGGGAAACTTTGATCTGGTGGGGAACAATTTCCCAGTCTTCTTCGTTCGCGATGCAATGAAATTCCCGGACGCGATCCATGCGTTCAAGCCGAACCCAAAGTCTAACGTCCAGGAGATGTGGAGAATCATCGATTTCTTCTCCCACCAGCCCGAGAGTCTGTCCACGTTCGCGTGGTTCTTCGACGAAGTCGGCATTCCTCAGGACTACAGGCACATGGAAGGATTCGGCGTGCACGCTTTCACCTTCATCAACAAGACCGGAAAGACGAATTACGTGAAATTCCACTGGAAGCCGACTTGCGGGGTGAAGTGCTTGCTGGAGGAGGAGGCGATCCGCATTGGAGGATCGAACCACAGCCATGCGACCAAGGATCTTTACCACTCGATCGCTGCTGGAAACTACGCGGAGTGGAAGCTCTACATCCAAGTGACGGATCCTGCTCTTGAAGACAGCTTTGACTTTGATCCGCTGGATATGACGAAGAAATGGCCTGAGGACATCTTGCCTCTGCAACCAGTAGGCCGCTTGGTGCTGAACAAAAACGTCGATAACTTCTTCGCTGAGAATGAGCAGCTTGCGTTTAACCCAGCTTTTGTGGTCTCTGGCATCTATTACTCCAATGATAAGCTTCTCCAAGCTTGGATTTTCGCCTATTCCAATAATCACCGATATCGCCTTGGACCAAACTACCTTCAACTACCCGTTAATGCTCCCAAGTGCGCTCATCACAACAACCACCACGATGGTTTCATGAATATCATGCACAGGGATGAAGAGGTAATGATCTTCATTTTTGTGTTTGCTCAATAACGGCGCTGAGAATGAACGTGCCTCTAGCATGACCCAATAACATGTTTTTAGCTGGTTGTACAGAGATCTGAATTGGCTATAGTAGTCTATTGATGCAACGCTCGACTCGACTCAGTTTGTTTTTTGATAAAAAAAGGAAGAACTAACGATGTCATTTATCAATGATGCTGATTTGCAGATAAATTATTTCCCTTCGAAATTTGATCCCGTTCGCCATGCAGAAAGGTACCCGATACCGTCTCAAATCGTGACTGGAAAGCGAGAAAAGGTAGGTTTACGGAGTCTATGCATTTATATAAAAAACGACTCTTAAAAAACATGTTCCTGCCTCCAGGATACCAAGTAAAAGAACGGGAATTGTATGCATGGTATTATTAAATCTATATTGCGTCGATGATTGAGGGGCGGGCTTGGTAAAGGTTAAAGCAGGTCAGACTCAGCAGAGAATGCCAGAAGAAATAACCACATGCTTGCGATAAAGGCCCGCCCGCATGACAATGGTTAATCTGTGGCAAGTCAAAGGGCATTGCGGCAGTGGTGCTTCTGTTTGGACATTAGATAAAATTGATGTAATTCAATCTCTGGTGTGCAGTTGCGATGATTATGGTGCTGTGGTCGTTGGCTTTTACAGACTAAGCTAAGAACTTACAAATGAGGAAGGGAATAAGTTAAAACTACAGGAGAGAAGTCGATGTTTTCGTGGCTTGAAATGTAGCTCTCGGGGTTCGCCTAGGATTTGTATATTTGTGCTGCTAGTATTCATCTGTATGTGAACTTACTGGTTATGCAGGTCATTATTGACAAGGAGAACAACTTCAAGCAGCCAGGAGAGAGGTACCGATCCTGGGCGCCGGACAGGTACGTTTTGACCACTGTCTCCTGAGTCGATTTGCAATTTACTTGGTCACTCAATTGTCTTTCGACTTTGTCGCCAGGAAAGAGCGTTTCATTAACCGCTGGATCAAGGCATTGTCTGAACCCCGCGTCACCCACGAGCATCGCTCCATCTGGATCTCTTACTGGACTCAGGTGAGCTATCACTATTCGCCCGGTTTGCTTCCCTTCATGGTACCGAAATTTGTTTATACTGATGGCCTATGACGCATCTTCACCGCAGGCCGACGAATCGCTCGGCCAGAAGCTTGCTTCCCGCCTCAGCAAGTGGAATTTTTCTGATCCACCGGACGGCAAGTGGAGAATATACTCATGATCCGATTCCTCTTATTGGTCGTTCATGCTGTAGAACGGAGAGAGAGAGAGAGAGAGAGAGATCATATATATATGAGACTCGGAAATGGACACGCGCCGCAGCTGATCGAGACACGCCGTCCCGTGGTCGCCATCATCGTTAGTTTCGAAGCCGAGCTCGAGAACCTCGCCGATATAGCTCGCCTCCGCCGATCCCCACCGTCTCTCCGCCGGCGACTGCCATGGACCCCTACAAGGTATCGATTGGCCCTTTCCCCCTTTTCCACTTCGAATCGTCGGATCTTCCGATCTTCGCAGGCGTTGAAATTCTTTTTATCTCTTGCGTTTTGCGATACTTCCGATCGGGCTGATCTTCGTCGATTGTCCGATCTTTATCAATCGCACACGACCGTGGCAAAATTGTTGACGTTTCCGCTGCGAATTGTGGATGTCGCAGTATCGTCCGTCGAGCGCTCACGATTCCAGCTTCTGGACGACCAACTCCGGTGCTCCTGTCTGGAACAATAACTCATCCCTGACCGTTGGAACTAGAGGTACGATTACCTCTACGGATCTCAGAGTCGTTTTCTTTACCAAAGATATGTAATTCTGCGCTAGTCGTGCATTTATAGATAGGGCTTGCACTTCAAAGGGGGCATTTGTTTCTTTTCTCGTTGTAAATTTTGTCGACCTTCCTTTGTTGCTTTATCCGTGCGATCAATTCAGGGTTTTTGGTCATTTTAGAATTGACTTTAATTATTTTTATGCGTTATGATGAAAAAAGGCGACTTGATTTTTTATCATCCCTGGCTATAATAAAATCTCAGTGTTTACAGCGATGACTTGATATATCTATTATATGGCCATTAAGAGCGCATTTGATAACGATTATGTTCCTGGGAACAGATTCTGACCAGAAATGATTATTTTTTATTCTGTTTTCAAGAACTGCTTCTGAGTAAAAGAACGCATTTGATAACTGTCCAAAATTTCTGATTCTTGAATAGAATTGCCTTTGATACCGTACTCATTACCTCTCGTTCCAAATCAATTTCTTTTAATTTTTAAATAAATATTTTACTTTTTCATTTTTTTCATTTTTTCCTTTTTTTCTTATCTTTTTTCCTTCTTTCTTTTCCTTTTTTCTTTCTCTTCTATTCTTCTTCTTCTGGCCGGTCGCCGGATCGGCCACAGGCCAAACGAGGGCCGGCGACCTCACCGGAGCGTCGTCAGCCCTCAGCGAGGCCGGCCCTCATCGACTGAGCCTCACCGGTGGCCAAGCCGGCCTCGCCGAGGCTAGGCAAGGCCTACCTGGCCATCGACGGAGCTGGGCGAGTCTCGCCGAGGCTGGGTTGCCTCCGACAAGCTCGCTGGAGCTCACCCTGGCCTGGTGAGCCTTCGACGAGCTCGTCGGACCGACCGACGGCAGCGACGAATGGCGAAGGGTGGCGATAGGCGGCAAGCGGCGACGGCAGTGAACGGCGACAGGCGGTGGCGGGCGATGGTGGACAGCGATCGCAAGATGGCCGACGAGAAGAAGAGGAAGAGTTGGTTTTTTATTCTCAAATTTGTTCTCGAAACAAGAATGAAATTTTTTTTATTTTTGATTCCACTCCCAATTTGTTCCTGGGAACAAAAATTTTATTAAACGCGATTCTGTTCTCAAACTGATCCCGAACAAAAAATCAAAATCCGGTACTGTTTGGCACGTTACCAAACGGCCCCTAACTAAAATATATCTCTAGTTAAATAATTGGCGGGCTTGAGGAATAGTTGAAGCCATACCCGATCGAAAAGAGAAGATTTATATCTTGCAAATAGACCTCTCATTAGGAGTCAAAAATCCCTTTCTTAACCCATATTTCATGGGTTGTTATATGGGTTAGATATATTTCACAAATGGGTCATAAAAGAGTTTGGAATGGTAAAGCCCAAAACTATATGGATGTTAGATGGATTCTTGACTTACTTAGACCCAACCCATCTTTATAAACCCCTCATGCCCTCACTCTTGTTCTATGCTCTCACCTCAATTTGGTTTTGAGTTTTCCTAAATTGGGTTAGGTATGGAAGTATTTTGGCGATATGGATCGGGTCGCTGAAATTGTATTGCATGGAAATTGGTCAATTTGGGTCGGGTCATTTTTTACTTGACCCATCTGGCCAGCGAATATTTTGACCGGCTACACGGTTAATTCTGGACATTTTATTTTGTTTTCTTAGGTCTGCAGTTCATGTGCTAGTGTCTTGACCGCATCGATTGTTCATTTAATTTTTGTGTTTTGGTGAAGTCAAGATGTTTGCTGAATTGCTGTGTACTACTCCGATGAATCTAGGTTTTTGACACTTCTATTTAAAGTACAACTCTGTAAAATCTCTCTTTTGAGTTCTCCAGCAGCCTATAACAGAAAGGAAACATATTATTTGATCATTTCCATTTCTTGGGCAATAAGCAGTTTGGATAAAATGATCTCTTTCCTTTCCAGTGTGATCTGGTTCTTCGGCTGAACTTCAGTTTTTTTATTGTTTTTATTGTTACCATTGAGAAACACTATAGGCATTCTTAGAAAAGCGTCATCTTTCTCTATTCAACAAAACGAACTTTTGCTAGACCAAGCATTTTTTGCATTCTTGCTGATATCAGACTCTGCTTTTTCAACTTTGACCCCCCCAAAAAACAAAACAAAAAATATATAAATAAATAAAATACCCCGATCCAAATGCAAAAGTGTCATGGCACAGGAGTGGCGAACAAGATTATAGTTAACACGTCTATGGTCCATGCAAACCTCTTGAGGCCTAGATTGATCAAGCTGACAATGCATAGAAAAATATGCTAGAAAATGCAGTAGTTTTTATTTGACAATCCAGAGGCACAGTCATGGACACTCAGCTACCTGTCCTGTAAGTGAACTGGTTAAGTGCAGGCCTCTTTGGCCCATGTATGTGTCCCTCACCCAGAACAGAAAAATGTTACAGTTATTTAGTGTATTCGTGTGTGGATTACGTGGTTGCATAACCAGCCCTCCACATATAACTCTGGCCCCCTGTTGGATTCACTGTTGCCGATACAGCTGATCTCTCTCTACATTTTTACTTAAGCAGGGTCCAACCCACCTGTGATGCATGATTGTTACCTGTTTGTGCAATGATTAGTCATGGATGACCTGTATTGGTTTGTATCTTAAAATTTCTGAGGAGATGTTTCCAGACCGATTTGAAGGCTGCACCGTGATGAAGACTAATGAGGATGAATGTCAAGCTGTTTCAAGCTCTTTGGCTGCCAAATCTTTTCCCCTGTGTGCTACTTTTTGAATAATTAGGAAACCCCAGAGGCTGAGTCACAATTGGAACCCAGGAGAAGTCATACTGTTCTTTGGCCTTTTTAAAGGATTGTAGCCTTTCATCTTGACATTTGAGAACTGCTAGCGCTTGAATTTTTAGTTAATTTAAGGTCTGTCTTTTGCTTGATTCGGAACAGTTATTCATATTTACTGAGCTACATGATCCACGCTATGAACTAATAAAACGTACTGAGGACTAAGCATGAAGAGAAGAAGAGGAGAGGGTGAACAAGTCAGTTTCATTGTCCTGGAGCCGACATGTTGCTTTCTAAATTTTGACAAATGCTAATTACAATGATTACAGAAATTGAATCATAATTACGAGGGTGGAGAAACTTCTCATTGGTCATGTTCCTTATAGATAGCAATTGATCTCTGGCGCATGACTTCATTTTGCACTCTTTTGTTGCAATTGTCTCTTGTTCTTCTATTTGTTCCCTTGCATTTTACTTATATTTAGTTCTATCTACAGGCATTCGACGTTGTTTCTTTGTAATACTGATAGTAGCTTTATTTCAAACCATCTAAATGACATTGTGCTTCACTTTCAGATTGCAAAAATCACAGAAGGAGCAACAAATTTTCCGCCCTACTCTTTGAAAACCTTCTGGAGCTTTGAAGCGTATAAAAACCCCACTGTTGGTGAAGAAGGTTTGTGGTGAACTTTGATCTGCATGTTCTTATGTTTGATGAGGCCCTGATGTCGTGATAATAATCAGCTGTAACACTTAGAAAATGTATTTTTAGATCTTTCGGAGAGGCTTATTTGGTAGACAAGCTGTTGTTGTTTTTTTTTTTTTTTTTTTTTTTGGGGTCTTCACTTTCAGTTGCTCTTTACAGATTTGTACTTCAGTGCTTATGGTTGCATCATCTGACCCTTTCGTGGTTTCTTGGGGATAATTTTGCAAATGGGCTAATTTAGTTGGGGTAGCTTTTGGTTGGAGCAGAACTTGAGCTAGGTGAGAGAAATGGAGACGTAGTTTGTGCAGAAAATGAGTCACAGTGCGAAAGGTACAGTCATCTTTATTATTGGGAAAAAAGAAAAGAAACTGAGTCAGGTTGTCAATTTCATTAAGGCCATCTTCTACACAATTGAATTGAGCAGGCAGCCATGGTTCTGAGCTTGCGGATTTAAATATCTCTCTCGCCCCCCCTTCCCTCTCTCTCTCTCTCTCTATATATATATATAGCTCACTCGAATATGTTAACGGGGGATAGAATGAAAGAAAGGAGGAATTATTTTCTGCCTTTCTATGGGGTAATTGTTTATTTTAGAAGATGGCGAATCTCGGTTTTGAACGTTGATCTATCTCTGTAGTTAGCTCTATCTCTCTCTCTCTCGCGGGTGCGCGTGCCTGCACAATCATATTATGCCTTTTATGTTTGATACCTGTGTTTTTCTTCTTCTTCTCTCACCATCGTTTGTCAGATCAAGACATGATGCCATTGATGGACGCGAAACAGGTCCCAGACACCTTGTCTTGCTTTGGTGCTCCAAAACAAGCTCTGTAAGCAACCTTCTTTTCGTTCGCCTATTCTCATGGACAAATACGCATGCTCGTGACAGTGCTTATGCATCTAGGGTTTCAGCTCCCAATGTCAGATGATGTGTGTTTTCATATGAAATTGATTGCGATATGTCTCTTCTTTTGGATGGCTTGCGTGATGTAGGTATCGTTATTCGACAGGCACGTCTGTTGTGGCCTTCAAGTACAGTGAAGGGATTCTGATGGCTATTGAGAAGGGAGGTGAGCTTCGTTGCCCGATTAGTTTTGCGATTCTCTGATGCTCGTGCACTTTGATTTGAACAATTTGTTTGCTTGGGAGAAATTTTGGCTCTTTTGTCTGTGTTGGGGAAGATATCTATCAGGGCAATAGAATGATGATTGAGAGGTTTGAGTCAAGTTTTAATGAGACGCTCAATTTTTGTTGCTTCTTGATATGATCGAGAAGTTCAGAGTAATTTCTTGGTTGACCAAATATCTTGGAAGAAATGCAGGAATATCGAAAAGATTTCAAGGAAACTCATAGTAACAATTAGATTGGTTATCGTGTATGCTGAGAATTTAGGAATATATGAAGTTCTCTAATGGCATTGTCTTAGGATTGGAATTTTGGATTTTAGATTTGATCTTTTTATGGTTAAACTATCCAAAGTGAGTGGAAATTTTCAATGTTTGTGAAAATTACAAGAGATGAGTGCACTAAAAGTCCTAAAAATGTTAGGCTAAAACAACTCGTCCAAATCTGATTTTTAAAATAATTTTTTAAAAATTATATTTAAAATAAACAAACTTGAAATAAAATACACTAGGAAAAAAATAAATTAGAAAGCTCAAGTGAGGGCTATCTTCGTCCCACCATCTCTAAGAAGGGCTCGCGATGGTGGGGGAATTGTTGGCGGGGGTCGCTGGGCCTCGGCCAAGAGTTGGCAACCCTCGCCGACTACATGTGAGGTTCGCAACACCCCTAGATCGGGTAAGGGTCGTAGCCCTCACTCAGATCGGGCGAGGTCATCGGCCTTCGCTTAGGTTTGGTTGATAGCCACCACTGGCGGCTAACCCCGCCATCGGTGACCTTCCTCCTTTATTTTTTTCCTATTATTATTATTTTTGTATTTTTTAATGTATTTTTTAATACAAATTTTATTTTGGTTATATTAAAAAATAAGAATACATTAAAAATACAAAAAAATAATAATAATAAGAATAAAAATAAAGGAGGAAGGTCACCAAGGCGGGGTTAGCCGCCGTGGTGGCTATCAACCAAACCTAAGCGAAGGCCGATGACCTCGCCCGATCCGAGTGAGGGCTACGACCCTTACCCGATCTAGGGGTGTTGCGAACCTCACATGCAGTCGGCGAGGGTTGCCAACTCTTGGCCGAGGCCTAGCGACCCCCACCAACAATTCCCCCACCATCGCAAGCCCTCCTTAGAGATGGTGGGACGAAGATAGCCCTCACTTGAGCTTTCTAATTTATTTTTTTTTTCCCTTAGTGTATTTTATTTCAAGTTTGTTTATTTTAAATATAATTTTTAAAAAATTGTTTTAAAAATCAGATTTGGACGAGTTGTTTTAGCCTAACATTTTTAGGTCTTTTAGTGCACTCATCTCTTGTAATTTTCACAAACATTGAAAATTTCCACTCACTTTGGATAGTTTAACCATAAAAAGATCAAATCTAAAATCCAAAATTCCAATCCTAAGACAATGCCATTAGAGAACTTCATATATTCCTAAATTCTCAACATACACGATAACCAATCTAATTGTTACTATGAGTTTCCCTGAAATCTTCTAGATATTCCTGCATTTCTTCCAAGATATTTGGTCAACCAGGAAATTACTCTGAACTTCTCGATCATATCAAGAAGCAACAAAAATTGAGCGTCTCATTAAAACTTGACTCAAACCTCTCTATCATCATTCTATGGCCCTGATAGATATCTTCCCCAACACAGACAAAAGAGCCAAAATTTCTCCCAAGCAAACAAATTGTTCAAATCAAAGTGCACGAGCATCAGAGAATCGCAAAACTAACCGGGCAACGAAGCTCACCTCCCTTCTCAGTAGCCATCAGAATCCCTTCACTGTACTTGAAGGCCACAACAGACGTGCCTGTCGAATAACGATACCTACATCACGCAAGCCATCCAAAAGAAGAGACATATCGCAATCAATTTCATATGAAAACACACATCATCTGACATTGGGAGCTGAAACCCTAGATGCATAAGCACTGTCACGAGCATGCGTATTTGTCCATGAGAATAGGCGAACGAAAAGAAGGTTGCTTACAGAGCTTGTTTTGGAGCACCAAAGCAAGACAAGGTGTCTGGGACCTGTTTCGCGTCCATCAATGGCATCATGTCTTGATCTGACAAACAATGGTGAGAGAAGAAGAAGAAAAACACAGGTATCAAACATAGAAGGCATAATATGATTGTGCAGGCACGCACACCCGCGAGAGAGAGAGAGAGAGAGAGAGAGAGATAGAGCTAACTACAGAGACAGATCAACGTTCAAAACCGAGATTCGCCATCTTCTAAAATAAACAATTACCCCATAGAAAGGCAGAAAATAATTCCTCCTTTCTTTCATTCTATCCCCCGTTAACATATTCGAGTGAGCTATATATATATATATAGAGAGAGAGAGAGAGAAGGAGAGAGGGAAGGGGGGCGAGAGAGATATTTAAATCCGCAAGCTCAGAACCATGGCTGCCTGCTCAATTCAATTGTGTAGAAGATGGCCTTAATGAAATTGACAACCCTGACTCAGTTTCTTTTCTTTTTTCCCAATAATAAAGATGACTGTACCTTTCGCACTGTGACTCATTTTCTGCACAAACTACGTCTCCATTTCTCTCACCTAGCTCAAGTTCTGCTCCAACCAAAAGCTACCCCAACTAAATTAGCCCATTTGCAAAATTATCCCCAAGAAACCACGAAAGGGTCAGATGATGCAACCATAAGCACTGAAGTACAAATCTGTAAAGAGCAACTGAAAGTGAAGACCCAAAAAAAAAAAAAAAAAAAAAAAAAGGAAACAACAGCTTGTCTACCAAATAAGCCTCTCCGAAAGATCTAAAAATACATTTTCTAAGTGTTACAGCTGATTATTATCACGACATCAGGGCCTCATCAAACATAAGAACATGCAGATCAAAGTTCACCACAAACCTTCTTCACCAACAGTGGGGCTTTTATACGCTTCAAAGCTCCAGAAGGTTTTCAAAGAGCAGGGCAGAAAATTTGTTGCTCCTTCTTCTGTGATTTTTGCAATCTGAAAGTGAAGCACAATGTCATTTAGATGGTTTGAAATAAAGCTACTATCAGTATTACAAAGAAACAACGTCGAATGCCTGTAGATAGAACTAAATATAAGTAAAATGCAAGGGAACAAATAGAAGAACAAGAGACAATTGCAACAAAAGAGTGCAAAATGAAATCATGCGCCAGAGATCAATTGCTATCTATAAGGAACATGACCAATGAGAAGTTTCTCCACCCTCGTAATTATGATTCAATTTCTGTAATCATTGTAATTAGCATTTGTCAAAATTTAGAAAGCAACATTTCGGCTCCAGGACAATGAAACTGACTTGTTCACCCTCTCCTCTTCTTCTCTTCATGCTTAGTCCTCAGTACGTTTTATTAGTTCATAGCGTGGATCATGTAGCTCAGTAAATATGAATAACTGTTCCGAATCAAGCAAAAGACAGACCTTAAATTAACTAAAAATTCAAGCGCTAGCAGTTCTCAAATGTCAAGATGAAAGGCTACAATCCTTTAAAAGGCCAAAGAACAGTATGACTTCTCCTGGGTTCCAATTGTGACTCAGCCTCTGGGGTTTCCTAATTATTCAAAAAGTAGCACACAGGGGAAAAGATTTGGCAGCCAAAGAGCTTGAAACAGCTTGACATTCATCCTCATTAGTCTTCATCACGGTGCAGCCTTCAAATCTGTCTGGAAACATCTCCTCAGAAATTTTAAGATACAAACCAATACAGGTCATCCATGACTAATCATTGCACAAACAGGTAACAATCATGCATCACAGGTAACAATCATGCTTCTGAAACAGAAATCCGTTTGATAACAGAAAAAAAAATTTCTATTTCTATGAATCATGCTATCCCCATCATTTTACCTCACTCTTCTTGATGTTTGTCATAATAATTTAATTTGATAAAAGTTGGTAAATCACTTTAATTTAGATTGGTAATTCGATAAAATAGTTAGGAACTTCAAAACATTAGCAATTTATGTAAATAAAAGCTAGTAATTAGTATAAAAATGCTAATATGCAAACTATAAAAGATTTGGTATTTTCAAATGCTAATATGCAAATAGTGAATGTATTTATTCTCCTTATTCAAGATTTGTTACTTTCGCAACTTTTGACTCTTAAGTATCCATTTGTGCTAACTTTTGGCACTCTAGGGGTTCGGGTGTCAATTTTGGACTAAATTGGTAAAATTTTGAACTTTGGCATCTAGATTTAAGATTGATTAGACAATTTCTCCAAATAGACTTTTGATTTACAAATTGTCGCAACCTCTATTTTCGGCGCTCACGGTTAGGTACGGGCGTCGGCGGAGACTAATGTTAACTAAATTTATTAGGCCCGGACTCTCCCAAGTCCACCAATTCACGACTTTAATAGTCTAGGTTTTTAATCTGTAAGTTAATTTTTAAAATGGAGTCGCCACTAACCAATTTGGGTTGGGTTGATTAAACCCATGTGAAGTATTGGGAGAAATACTTGCTCCTACGTAACTAAAGAAATTATGATCGGGACTTGATTACACTTAGTTAATCACTAATGCCCTTTTGATACCTAATCTTGTTTAAACCCTAAGGTTTTTTGGATGTTTGAGGGATTTTCCATGCATTTTTTGGGTTTTTTTCTATTTTTTTAACACAAAAGGGATTTTTTTTTTTTTGGATTTTTTGGTATTTTTAAGAAAATACAAGTCTTTTTGGCTTTTTATGAATTTTTGACTTTTTATTTTTGAATTTTTTTGGAAAATATAAATATTTTTGATTTTCTTTTTTGGAAAATAAAATATTTTTTTTATTATTTTTAATTATTTTTCGAAAATAAATCATTTTTGATTTTTTGAAAATAAATTATTTATTTATTTTCGTTACCAAAAATTATTTATTTATTTTTATTTATTAAAATATTAATTATAATAAAATAATATAAAAAGCAGACTTGGAGTTTGAGGAGGGGAGAAATGGGAAAGGTGAGGAGAGAGGGTCGACTAGGGTTTGTTTATTGAAGGAGTGGGTATGGGAAAGAAAACAATTTCTAATTCTCAAATAGAAATAAAAAAACTACAATTTCTAGCTTCTGATTTCTCCTCCAAAACAATTTCTGAAGAAGAAATTTGTTTCAGAAATAGAGAAATCATTTTGCGTTACAAACAAACGGGTTTTACTTGCTCCAAATCTCTTGTTAAACGAGAAATTGAGAAATTGAGAAATAGAAATTTTATCATGCGCAGCCTTAGCTCATCTCGGAGGCATACCTTTTGTTCTCCTTAAGCTTTCCGAACATATTTCTCAAGATACAAAGCTTAACAGCATTTAAACGAAATTTTCTTTTATTACAGGTCCAATTCTCCTCGAGGATTATCATCTGGTGGAGAAAATTGCCAATTTTGATAGAGAGAGAATACCTGAGCGGGTGGTCCATGCCAGGGGAGCTAGTGCAAAAGGATTTTTCGAGGTCACTCATGATATCTCTCAGTTGACATGTGCTGATTTTCTTCGAGCTCCAGGAGTTCAGACACCTGTAATTGTCCGTTTCTCCACTGTCATCCATGAGCGTGGCAGCCCTGAAACCCTTAGGGACCCTCGAGGTTTTGCAGTAAAGTTTTACACTAGAGAGGTATGAGATGATTGCATGTTTTAGAATCTGCAAATTTATTTTTTTCATCTTCCTTTGTTGGCCAGAAGTGTATTTAGTTTACTGATGATCCAGATACAGTGTAGAATTCGGTAGGGTGTTGGCGTCTGTGCTTTAAATGCACGCAGTTCTTAACTATGTGATGATGGATTTTATCTTGACACTTCGACATGATTAGTTGGAGATGACTTTATCAAAGAGCTGTAATACAAAATTTTATTTCAATTAAAAGAGAAGTCAGAACATCAAAATAGAATTAGTTTTGTCCACGTAATTGTGTGGTTTCTCATCTTTCTTCTTTTCTTTGACCATTTGCTTTTCTGAATGCAGGGAAACTTTGATCTGGTGGGAATTAATTTCCCTGTCTTTTTCGTTCGTGATGGTATGAAATTTCCAGACACGGTCCATGCCCTTAAACCCAACCCGAAGTCTCACATCCAGGAGAACTGGAGAATAGTAGACTTCTTCTCCCACCATCCTGAGAGTTTGCACATGTTTTCCTTCCTCTTCGATGATCTTGGTGTTCCTCAAGACTACAGACACATGGAAGGATTTGGGGTTAATACTTACACCTTAATTAACAAGTCTGGAAAGGCACATTATGTGAAATTTCACTGGAAACCAACTTGTGGAGTGAAGTGTTTGCTGGAGGAGGAGGCAATACGTGTTGGAGGATCAAATCATAGTCATGCAACTAAGGATCTTTACGACTCAATTGCTGCTGGCAATTACCCAGAGTGGAAACTCTACATCCAAGTTATAGATCCTGATCATGAAGACAAATTTGACTTTGATCCACTTGATGTGACAAAAATATGGCCTGAAGACATCTTGCCTCTGCAACCAGTAGGCCGCTTGGTGTTGAATAAGAACATCGATAACTTCTTTGCGGAAAATGAACAACTAGCATTTTGCCCTGCAATTGTGGTCCCCGGTATCTATTACTCTGATGATAAGCTGCTCCAAAGTCGGATTTTCTCCTATGCTGATACTCAGAGACACCGCCTTGGACCAAACTATCTTCAACTCCCTGTCAATGCTCCTAAGTGCACTCATCACAACAATCACCATGAAGGTTTCATGAATTTCATGCACAGGGATGAAGAGGTAATGATCTTTATTTTCTGTTTGCTCGATAGCGGGCTGTGAACAAAATATGCCACAAGCATGACCTAATAACATATTCTTAGCTCGTTGTAATTGAATTGGCTACAGTAGCCTACCGATGCAACTCACCCAGTCAAATCAGTTTGTTTTTTAATTTTTTTAAATGAAGAACTAATGATGTAGTGTATCCATGATGCTGATTTGTAGGTAAATTATTTCCCTTCAAGGTTTGATCCTGTTCGTCATGCAGAAAGGTTTCCCATACCTCCTCCAGTCTTGAATGGAAAGCGAGATAGGGTAAGTATCTGGGCCCACCTTGTGCATTTATATCAACATTGACTCTTAAAACATGGGCCAGCCTCTCGGAGAAATAATTAACACTTGCGTTGAAGTCATACATTACGATGGTTAATCTGTGGCAAGTTGAAAAGCATTGTGGTGCTGGTGTTTTCTGCTTGGACTTTGGATAAAATTGATTTAACTCAAATTCTGGTGTGCCGTTGCGATGATCCTGGTGATATCTTCCAAGACATTTTCTTCTGCTAGTCTCTCATGTACAAAATTGCCTTTGAGATCATCCCTACTTGTCCTCAGGGCAATGACAACTCCTTAAAACGACCACTTTATTGAGTGTAGTAGCTCTGCTGAATTTTTAGACTAAGCTTAAAACTAAGAAAAGAAGAAGCAAGATGTTATGACTAGAAAAGAGATTCTCTGGCTAGAAAAAATGTATTTCTTGAGGTTTCCCTTGGATTGGATATTTCTGCTGCTGGTATTCATCTCTCTGTGAACTTACTGATCATGCAGTGCATTATTGAGAAGGAGAACAACTTTAAGCAACCGGGAGAGAGATATCGATCCTTGGAACCGGACAGGTACCTTTCGACCATTGTCTCCTGAGTAGATGTGTAATTTGCTGGTCGCTCAATGTGTTTCAAATTTGTCACCAGGCAAGAGCGGTTTGTCGGCCGCTGGGTTGAGGCATTATCTGATCCCCGGGTTACCCATGAGCTCCGCTCCATCTGGATCTCTTACTGGACTCAGGTAAGCTATAAGTATTCACCCCTTTTGCTTTATCCAATTCTACCACAATTTGTTTAGTGTTGTTACCTGGAAATGGAGAACGTCCGTCTAGAACATGCTCAAATGATGATATTCTGATGGCCTACGATGCATTTTTGCTACAGGCTGACAAATCGCTTGGTCAGAAGATAGCTTCTCGTCTCATTGTGCGGCCAAGCATGTGAAAGCGATTAGTGGGGTGATTGCAGGGGCAAGCTGTGAAGTTAGAGAGCCTGTTGCTACTTCTTGAAGGAGCATAAAAGCCGAGTGTTGGCGTGTCTGTTTACTATGCTATTCTGTAATACTATAGGGGAACTGGTCAGGCGACTCTTTGAATGGATGTTTCTAATTTAATAAAGGCTGCCATTTTACTTGCTAGCTCATTGCTTGTGAACTTTGATTTCATTGCGACACGTCTCTCCCTCTTCGTTCAAATGGTCACATCATTAATCTGTTGAATCTTTGACATTATCATTATATGATTCAAAGGCTTCATTGAGGAGGAATCAAAATATCCTATGCATGCTTGGGCGATCTTAGAGAGTGTGTTTATTGATTTATACATTTATATTTATAAAGAAGAAGAAGAAAAGAGAGACGTGATGGTGATTGGGCAACTTTCTTCAAGCATGAAATCAGATCTTACATTGGGGGCAGTGATTGGATTTAGGGTCATTGGTTCACGATCTAGTCCAATTTCAAAATAGTATCAGGAACCGGGTCGAAGGATCAGGTCCCAAAATTGGGAATTGGGACTAGACCAATTAGTCTTAGGATTGGTTCCAATTTCGATTCAGTCTAGTGAAACTGGTTACTTTTTTTTTTTTTTTTTATGTTATGAAGAAATAATAAAATTAAAAAAAAAAAAAAAAAGCTGATTATTTTTACTTGATTCTATATGTTAAGAAGAAATCAAAAAAAAAAAAAGCTGGTTATTTTTATTTGTGAAGGTTTCACGCAATTCATGGACAGGGATGAAGAGGTAATGACCTTTATTTGTCAATTGCTCAATGACAAGCTGAGGCCGAACATGCCACAAGCATGATGACCTCATAAATATTTTTAGCTGGTTGTACAGGGTATTATACTGTCTATAGTTGCCTATCAATACAACACCTCATATCAATTTGGTTTTTCATTAGAAGGAAGGACTAACAGGCAACATGGCTGGGCATCAAAAGGGAAAAAAAAAAAAAAAACATCATGGTGTATCCACGATGCTGATTTGCAGGTAAGTAATTTCCCTTCAAGTTTCGATCCTGTCCGTCATGCTGCAAGGTTCCCCCCACCTCCTCCAATCTTAAATGGAAAGCGCGATAGGGTTAAGTTTCTGGCTTAACCCTGTGCATTTATATTGGTTCTTGAAACATGTTCCAGCCTCCAGGACATTGAGTAAGAACGGGAAATTGTACGCACGGTGTTACTACGTCTATTATCAACACGATTGTGGATGCTGGTCTGGGTGGGCTCGGTAAATGTTTAAGCAGTGCAGGCTCAGCCTGGACCCGACCCAAAAAACATCATTGGATATGCGTGCTACTTGTGTTCATTGATCGTTGTTTCCGAAGTAGATGTGTAGTTTACTGGACACTCAAATGTGTTTCAACTTTGTCACCAGGCAAGAGCGGTTTTTTGGCCGCTGCGTTGAGGCATTATCTGACCCCCGTGTTACCCACGAGCTCCGCTCCATCTGGATCTCTTACTGGGCTCAGGCGAGCTATAATTATTTGCCAGTTTTGCTTTCTCCGATTCTACAGAAATTTGTTCAGTGTTTACCATGAATTTGAGAATGTATGTCCAAAAAATGCTCTACGATGGTATGCTAATGCCCTATGATGCACCTCTGCTACGCTGACAAATCGCCTGGTGAGAAGCTAGCTTCTCGTCTCAATGCCCGACCAAGTGTGTGAATTCAGAGAGCTTGTTGCTACTTTGGAAGAAGAATAAAAAGCCGAGTGTTGACATGTTTGTCTGCCGTGATGAATCGTAATTCTAGAGAGCTTGTCATGCAACTCTTTGACCTGAGGTTTCCAATCCAATAAGGGCTGCGATTCTAATTGTTAGCTTATTGCCTATGAACTTCAATTTCATTAGTGCTAATATGAACTTGAGTTGGAATAGTAAAATGTCTCTCCCTCTTCATTAAACGATTATTTCATCAATCTGTCGATTCGCTGAATTCTTGAATCTTTTGACAGTATTAGTATTTGATTTATAGGCTTTTCTCTAAGAGGGAATCAAAATATTCTATGCATGCTTGGGAGATTCTGGACTATACATGGGTAAAATGATACTTTGCTTTTTTAATTAACAAGGAGGTGGAAAAAGAAAAGAGGAAAATGGACGTGATAGCTTTTTGGCAACTCTCTTTTTAAGCATGAAATCTTAACCTATTGTGGGGCTCATGGTTGGACTATTTCTCTTTTTGGCTTAATCCAATTCGTCTCCTCTGCCTCTTTAGAACGTGATCTCATTAAAAAAAAAAAAATCATATATTATCATACGAATATCAATTTAATTCTAAATTTTTTAAATTTAACTAATTTAATCTTAACTTTTTTATAATTTTCCAATGCATTCTTCCCGCTAAAATGTGGACGCAATACTAGCGGTTATACACGATACCATCGGCATATGAAGTGGAATTTTATTAGTGAACCTACATACTTTTTATATTTTTTTGAATTTTTTTTCCCTTCTTTTCTACTTTTCCATGTTCATCTTCTTCTGGTACCGACTTGGCCACTGCCACCATCAGGGAGACGACCACCACTACAACTCTACCGGTTTAAGGTAGATCTCAGGTCCTAGGTCATGCGTGACTTTAAATCCAAGGTCGTGCCTTAGATCTGAGGCCATGTGACCTTAGGTTCGAGGTCGCCCAACCTAAAATTTGAGGTAGTGAGGCTTGGAACTCGACATGGTGATCTTGATCGAACCGGGGAAGAGGGATGCAGAGAGATGATTGCTTCAAGCACAGTGAACGTGATTACAACCTGGCCGACGGCAAGGCAACGGCCATACCAACTACCAAGCGTGGTGGAAGGTCATATAGGTCTGAGATTTTGTCGAAGATTCACGTGGAGGAACGCGTGGAGAACTTGACGACCTTAATTGAGGCGATTTCATTGATTCTTGGTTGTTTCCGGTCATATTGAATCGATTTGGGGCTTTAGAATGTTGATTTCCTTGATTAAGATCTGGATTCACGGCGGCCGTGACTGAAAGTCCTCGAGAGGTCTGGACCATTATCCAGATCCGGCGGCGTTCGACACATTTCCAGTTTAAGGATCGTGTTTTCATCCGGTGCTAACGGAAAGAAATGAAAAAGAAAAGGGGTAAGAAAAAGGAAATGGGAAGAGGGGAAATAGGGAAAGAGAAAAATATATATTATAAAAATAAAAAGGGATAAGCGCAAATTTGTCAATAAAGTACAATTAAATCCTATAGTTTGTTAGAAAGCACAATTAAATCCTAAAATTTATCAAATTGATTTAATTAAATACTTTCGTTAATTACACTTTTGAAAGTTTTAGAACTCAATTACATTTTTGTGACAAATTTTAAAACTCACTTGCACTTTTTGAAAATTTTATCATTTTATTTTATTTTCACGATAAGTTTTAGGATTTCTAATGCATTAATTTCAAAGCATAACACCTAAAAATCAATAAGATTACTCAAAACAACATTGTTTCAAGTAAATAAACCATGTCGAATGTTTGTGGTCCACATATAACCACCGCCGCTAACTGGATCTATTTCTAATCAAAATCGACCGAAATGACTATATTGATAAATCATTAAAAGGTTAATCGTTGAATTGACAAAATTAAAAAATAAAATTAAGACTAACTTAATATATGCATAATAAGCTTAAAACTTTTTTGGTAATTGCATGCCGTCTTGTAATATCCTATCCCTCCTGGTAAGGGGCACAACCTATAGATTTTTTGTTTATTAAATATCTTTTCAAATAATGAATTCAAAATTTTATGTTTTTTAAATTATTTTCTTATTATTATTCCGCATTTTTATATGTCCTTTTAGGATAACTTTTGAAATTATACTTATTCAATTTACAACCTTTCCTAAAAGGTTTCATTTGTTCACTTTGCATCTTCTTTTGAAGAAAAACTTTTTGTGATGAGTTGCTTATATCCTTCAAGACTAATATACATATGTATGTGTGTGTCAGTTTTTGGCGTGAATAAGTATTAAATCATTTCAAGTCTTTTTTTCAAAATAACAACTATCATTTCAATTGTTTTTTAGAGAAACCCCATAGAGATACTAAAATTGTCATCTAGTATTTTGATTTGAAATTTTGTTGT
Organism: Eucalyptus erythrocorys; assembly: GCA_014182555.1. NCBI lineage: Eukaryota > Viridiplantae > Streptophyta > Magnoliopsida > Myrtales > Myrtaceae > Eucalyptus > Eucalyptus erythrocorys. The sequence continues at coordinate 29,537,155 of CM024602.1, forward strand.
ATCTTGAAGATATATGAGATATTCATTAGTAACAAATAAATCCTTAAAAAAAATAATAATATTACGCCTCAATGTCTGCCTTAATTGCTCTATCTAATTTGAAGTTATATTTTTCAACACTTTTCTAATCACAGTTGTGATAAACCCACGACCACAAGAACCGGCTGAAAAACATTTTGATTTCAACGGGAAGACAACGGCTAAATCGAAATTCCTTGGTGCCGTCGATGGGTTCACTCGAAAACTCCATCTTGTCTTCATGTTTGTCTGATCCTGTATGATTTGACTCCTGGCCCCATTTCTCCATGTATCTCAAGAAAAAAGGCACTCGAAAAGGAGCATTTTGCATCATCAACCCTGAAAGAAACAATGAGATTTGGGAAAAGGGACACCACATGTAAAGAATCGCTTTAAGACCCACCCTACCCAACCCAATCCACCTTACAATGTGATATGCATCGAAAAATCAAACCCCCCTCTCTCTATTTTGCCTTTTCATTTTATTTTATTTTCACCATCATTATCAAGAAAAACTAAGGCCCACTTGAAAGATTGGTTTACCAAAAAGAGTCCATCAATGATCCTATTCTTCCATCTTTTGCCATTTGATTATGCACAACTTGCCTCTTAAGTCCTGTTAATTGATCTGATTTTCAGTGAATGCCACTCGAAAGGATAAGACTCATTGCATTTTCTTCTGCTATTATGTTATGTATAACTTTGCCTTTGAGATTGTCATTACTTGTCCTCGTTGCAATAACGACTCTTTACTACGACCACACTATTGAAATGAGGGGGTAGTGTAGTAACACCACTAAATTTTTCAGACTAAGCTTAAAACTAAGAAATGAGGAAGGAACGATGTTATAACTAGAAAAGAGATTCTCTGGCTAGAAAAATCTAGTTCTTGGTGTCTGGGAAAATTGTCCAAAAATCTTAAACCTATTGCAATTTTGTCAATTCGGTTAAACCTTTTTTTTTCTTACCAATTGAGTTCTAAACATTTTATAATTGTGTAATTCAGTCCATTTGGCTTACGGAGCGACATGGAAGCCGGAGACAAACCGGCCAAGCAACAATTTTTTAATATTTTTTAATTTTTTTCAAATTTTTTTTTCTTTTTTTTTTTTTTCACTTTATTCTTCCTTTTGCCGACCCGAGGTGGCCGGGCGAGGCTCGCCCGCCAGCCACTAGTGGAGGCGAGCCTCGCAAGAATCGGCGAGGCCACCATCGCCCGGCCGAGGCGAGGCTCGGCCCCCGACATGGTGAGGCCGGTGAGGTCACCCGCCCGAGGCGAGGCTCCACGGCTCGCCATGGCGAGGTCATGGCGAAATGGCGACGGCGGCCTTACCGTCGCCGGGCAAGGTCGCCGTCGCCCTAGCCAAGGCGAGGCTCGACCTCGCCATGGCTTGGCGAGGCGGCCTCACCAAATCGGGCAGGGCGGCGCCACACCGTCACCGGGCGAGGCTCGACCTCGCCATCTGGGTGACGGGGCGCCTCGCCGGCGCTAGGCGGCTCGCCATCGCCAATAGCCGCGAGGGCGAGCCTCGATCTAGCGACAACAAGGCCGCCATCGCCCGAGGCTCGCCCCCGCCGACCACTAGCGAAGGCAAGCCTCCCCAATGACGGCGAGGCCACCATCACCGGATCTAGTGAGGCTCGACCTCGCTACGACTAGGCAAGGCCGAGCCTCGCCTCGGCTTGGCGACAGCGGCCTCACCGTCGTTGGGCAAGGCTCGCCTCCGGCCGACGAGGCCGACCTCGCCCCTCGAGGAGGAAGAAGAAAGTGGGGAGGAAAAAAAGTTTTGAAAAAAATTTAAAAAATTCAAAAAATATTAAAAAATTGTTTGCCGGCTAGCGTCTTCGGCCGACATCCACGCGCCTCCGGCCAGCCAAATGGATAAATGGGTACAATTATAAAAAGTTTAGGACTCAATTGGCAAGAAAAAAATGTTTGTGACTAAATTGGCAAAAATGTAATAGGTTTAGGACTTTTTAAACAATTTTCCCTGTGTCTGCCTTGGCTTCAATATTTATGTTGCTGGTATTCATCTCTATATGAACTTATCGGTTGTGCAGTGCATCATAGAGAAGGAGAACAACTTCAAGCAACCAGGAGAGAGATACCGATCATGGGCATGGGGACAGGTACCTTTCGACCATTGTTTGTGGATGTGCAATTTACCTGGTCAGTCAATGTGTTTCAACTTTATCAACAGGCAAGAGCGGTTTATTTGCCGTTGGGCTTAGGCATTATCTGACCCTCGGGTTACCCATGAGCTCCGCTCCATCTGGATTTCTAACTGGACTCAGGTGAGCTACAAATATTCGCCCTTTTTTGCTTTCTCCGATGCCACCGAAATATGTTTAGTGTAGTTACCTAGAAATTGAGAACGTCTGTCTAGAACATGCTCAGATAATGATATGCTGATGGCCTGTGAGGCATTTTTGCTACAGGCTGACAAATTGCTTGGTCAGAAGCTGGCTTCACGTCTCAATGTGCGGCCAAGTATGCGAAAGCGAAGGGAGGGGTGATTCCAGGCGGAAGCTGTGATTGTCGAGAGCCTGTTGTTACTTATGAAGTAGCATATAAGCTGAGTGTTGGCATTTTCGTTTGCTGTGCTATTACTGTAATACTAGATGAGAACTTGCTTAGCTTACTTGCCTATGAACTTCGATATCATTGCAGCATGTCTCTCCCTCTTTTACTTCATTAATCTGTCAATTTAGAAGGGAAATTGTTGAATCTTCGATATTATCGTTATTTTATATGGGCTTCTCTAACGGGGGAATCAAGATATTCCATGCATGCTGAGGAGATCCTAGAATCTTTAAATATAAAATGATACATCGCTTATTAATAAACGAGGAGGAGGAGGGGGAAGAAGAAAAGAGAGAGACGGTCATGATAGCGACGGGCAGCTTTCTTTAAGCACGAAATCGGATCATACTCTGTGGGTTGGGGTTGAACCGTTCCTCTTCTCTTGTGTGAGGGTAAGAAATCATAATAAACAAAAAAATAATAATAATCTATATTATATCTAAGGCTTAGCAGAAAAATCCTTATGCATTAAAATGTCAATTTCGGTGAAGACTTACTTTAATTGCTATGCACTCTCTTCTCTTCTTACGCAAGCGGGTTGGTATTCACTTATCGTGCTTGTGCCATGTCGATGTAAGGGTATACTACAAAAATAGATCGGTCTAATATACTTTGAAGATTAATGAATTGACACGATATATATGTATAACACCATTGACTAACGGATCAACACAATCACATGACCCTCTATGATAAAAAAAAATTAATCAGCCGACACAAAATCAGTTCACTTATAAAAACTTGATATGGAATATCCTAACTTTTCCATTAAAAGTTATCTACAACTTGCAATAATTTGTTAAAAAAATATTACCAAATCAAATCAAACGTATTCGTCAATTTAATATTAATAGTGATGATCATGGAAGAAATAGTATTTTTAGCAAGTCGTGTCTAAATGAATCGCATGCGATATCAACCTATCAATTCAAATGGGTTGTGAAGGTAAATTTCATGTCTGAATGATTGAATGCAAATATGACACCATTACTAATCATGTCATGATCTGAACACAGATTAACATGTCAAAATCTGTTAATTTCATGGCGTCTTATCATATCACGAGCGAAAATTGGCACTGCCTCTTCGTTGGTGGCTGCGTACCCATTTTCATGGAACCCATCTAATCGATGATTGTGATAGGCCGAAATAACAAAAATCGGCTGAAATTTTTTTGCTTTTTTGAGGGAAAACAACGGATAAATCAAGATTCCTCGCCGTCCGAGGGATCATTCCGGAACTCGACAGTATGCCTTCAATTTTTGTCTGGTCCCCTGGGATATGACTCCCCGGCCACATTTGTCCCACGCGTCGATAAAGAAAAGGCACTCGAAAGGAGCACCATTGCATCATCAACCCTAAAAAGAAAACAATGAGAAGAAATGCAGAGACTCCAAGCAAAGAGGGTTGCTTTAGACCTACCCTACCCACCTGGAAATAGAATGTGATGCGCATCGAAAATCAAACACCTCTCCATTTTGCCTTTTCATTTTTTCAATTTTCACCAACACAATCAAGAAACACTAAGGCCCACTTAAAGGATTGGTTGCCAAAAAGAGGTCCATCAATGATCAAATTCTTTCATCTTTTGCCAAAGTCCCGTTATCGATCTGATTTACGGTCAATGAAGTTTTTCTTCATTAGCACCCCCATTGCTTTTCGTTGTTTCTCTAAAGGGTAAGATTCATTTCCACATATTTAATTTTCAAAAGGTGATCGACATCGTAAACGGAAGAGCGATAGAAATCGATATCGAACCACCGGATGTGGAGAATTGCATTTCATTTCGTAATCATGAGGTCGCACTTAGGTATAAAAAATAGTGTCGTGATGGTATTGAATTCTAATTCTAAGTTGAATGAGTGGACGGATCAGATTCCCAGGACATCTTTTTACAGGGAGATATTATATTCTTTGAAATTTCCTGAGCCGAGAAAGAGGAAAATTCCATTGGTCGATCTTGAAGTACACACCTTTCACTGTCGACATCTCCTTTTTCTTTTTCTTCTTCAAGGACATATGAAAACTACGGCTGGACCTTTTCTTCCTTTTTACCCGAACGGTGTAAAGGTGCGGTGAACCGCATGGCTGACCAACGATAAAGATTCCATCTTCGTCGAAAACAGGTGGGGGAGAAAGGTGGGTCTGCAGGCTCTTTCTTCAGTCTTTATCCATCTGCTGGAAGGAGGATTTGATCGAGAGTTTCAGATGAAAAGCTTTCTGAAACAGTGAAACAGGGGGGGAACAGAAGAATCTGAGAAAGGAGAAAACACGGGATCCTGTTTGAAGAAAGAACCGTGCAACTAGTACTCTCCCTCTCCCTCTCTCTCTCTCTCTCTCTCTCCCCGCGTATATAAAGGTTTTGTGTTTGGTTGCCGGAAATGGGGATCTAAGCTGGCACGCCACGTCCAAAGTCATTCCTTTTGGGGGCATTCTGATTCCATCGTTTAAAAATAGCACGTCACCAGCATCAACCAGGTAATGTTCATCCTCTCTCTCTCTCTCTCCCTCTCTATCTCTCTCTCTCTCTCTCTCTCTCTCTCTCTGTGGGAGGGGCTGTGAGTTGACTAAGTTATAGCGGGTAATCCAAAGTCCAAAGAGGGCTTGCTTCTTATGTGGGGTCGCACCTCGGAAAGCTGGAGAATCTTGGGCTCACACAATAGCCAAGAATTCGTAGGGCGTTTCGAGATGCAGATGATTACTATGGCCTAAAGGGAGGTTCTTTCTTGTGCAGGGGCATATCGCAGCTTGACACGTACGGGCTCTCTTACAACTCCCTCTCTTTTCCTCCTTTTCTATCGGATGGGATCTTGATTTTGCAAGAGTTCCTTGGTTGAGAGTACTTGAGGAGACCAGGAAAAAAAAAAAAAAAAAAAAGGAAAACCAAAGAAAAGTTTTTCCGTTGCCCTGGCGAGAATCTCCAGGAATCTTTCTTCATAGTGTGAGTTGCTTCTCTCTGTTTAATTTCGTTCTGTTTGAGCTGTCAATCTGTTTATGTTGTGATTCATGGGGCTAGTCTGTGTTTTGGATGGTTGGCGACGTGTCTGCTTTGGTTGTTTGAGTCCTCGATTATGTTTGTGGAGAGCAGGAAATTGAATCTCTCTTGTTAATTATTAATAGAGCTTAAATCAAATCATAGTAAATCAGCGAATTACTTCAGGGGAATGTGGAAAAATGGCCTTATCTTCTTGTTTGTTTCAATCCTAGTGATTCGCCACTTGAAAGTTGTGATAGACCAAACACTTTATGAACCCAAGTTTCTCTCTTGTATCGATAACAGCTTCATTTAGTCAAGATTCTCCCCGACTTGGCTCCTGCAGCATATGCATAAGACAGAAGCATCTATCTTCGTTTGGTTGCTAAATTCAAGCTACAATCTGTTGACATTGAATGTTCTTGGGCTTATCTTAGCAGAAAGGCCATTTCCTGCTCATTTCAGATGGAATAGCATCCAGATATCTCCAGTGTCACAGAAAATAAAAATGGAGGACACTGTCTTCTCACCAATCCAATTGCCCAGCACAGCCCTGGAATCCGCCATGGATGTCGACTACATGGATGAACTGTTGCTAGAAGGATGCTGGTTGGAGACTGTGAATGGATCTGAATTCCTCCAACAGAGCCCTCCCAGTTTTGGTGCCTTCTTTGACTCTCCATGTCAATGGTCTGCTCTAGAGAATATTGAGTGCAATTCCAGCCCCAACCAGCTTCAAGAGAACAACCAAGAGTTGATGCAAACACCATTGCATCCCGGAGATTCTCCTATGGAAGAAGGCCAAACAAAACCTCTCGATAATCCTCAGTCTCTGAGTGTTGTTGAGTGTTCTAGTCGGTCAGATAAACATGTCGATGAAGCATCTGATTTAAGAAGAAGGTGGTGGATTGGGCCAAGGGTGAGTTCGGGTTCAACAAGTTCTGTGATGAATAGGTTGATCCATTCTCTTGATCACATTCGAGATTTGACGAAAGATAAGGATGTCCTCATCCAGATATGGGTGCCTATAAATAGAGGCAACAGACATTTTCTCACAACCAATGACCAGCCCTTTTCACTTAATCCTAGCAGCAAGAGACTTTCAAAGTACAGGGAAATATCAGTGAATTATCAGTTTTCAGCCGAGGAGGATTCCAAGGAATTGATGGGATTACCCAGTCGTGTATTTTTGGGGAAGATTCCTGAATGGACTCCCGATGTCCGCTTCTTCAGAAGTGATGAGTATGCCAGGGTTGATCATGCTCAGCATTTCGATGTCCGGGGAACTCTTGCCCTTCCTGTCTTTGAACAAGGGAGCAGGACTTGCTTGGGTGTTATTGAAGTTGTGATGACAACCCAGAAAATCCAGTATCGGCCTGAAATTCAAAGCGTTTGCGAGGCACTAGAGGTTTGTCGAATCTCTTTCCTCGCATTACCTAAATTTTCATTGTGCACTGATTAAATGAAGATCGCCAAGGGTACCTTTCCTAGTAGCTTTCTGCACTGATTCAAAGCCACTTGTTTCATAATGAATTTGAAGAGGCTTTCTCAGATAACAAAGATCCCTGTCTTGATATATGAATCCATAGGTAGGAATCTTCTGTCATGTTTGCTTATATTTTTTCTCTACGTTGCATGGAATGATGCTTCATATGCTTATCAAATAATACAGTGCTATTTGAGATCACAGATCAATTATAAGAAGCTGCACTCTATTTAGAAAAAGAACTGTCTTCTGTCAGTGTTGTGTAGATTCTAATTATAAGACAGTATTAACACACTCGTGGGATTTTGGTGCCTTGTGGAATTCTCACGATACACAATTGTTATGTTGAGAAGATTTTCATTTCTCAAAAGGGAGTTATAGTTGATTGATGATAATGAATATTTCCCCTTTCTGATCTCTGTACTAATGGCTATTTAAATTATAACTGCAGACGTTCTGGACCTTGAAATTCAGTATTCGTTTTGGAAAGTCTTGGCTTTCATAAGTTGTGAGACATGAGTTCAGTTTTATATATTCAGAGAAAAAGCAGGATATTTCAGCTGTCATTACCTTACCAGTTGGTTTCCTTTGCAACGGCAATCTTACTTGGTTTGTGTTTTGATTTGCATCATCTCATACAAGAGTATAAGAACAAATCCTCTTTTCCACGATTGTCCGGTTTCTTATTCCATTAGTTAGATTGTTCAGAACTCTATCCACTTTGCAAAATTATACTTGTAATCGGAGTCATTCCAGAACTATTGATCTTTTCCTGTTAACCTTTTCTTACTGAAATTATTGTTTCCACCTCAGGCTTTTGATCTTAGGAGCTCTGAAGTATTCGGCAATCTCAGTGAAGAGGTAATTGGATGACTTCGAGCATAGTAATCTTCTTGATGAGACAACACAGTTTTCTTTTGACACCGTGGTTGAACACCTTTTGTTCTCCATTCAGTCACACTGGAAATCATATGAAGCCGCAATACCCGAGATTCGTGAAGTCTTAAGATCCGCCTGCGAGACACATGGATTACCGCTAGCCCAGACGTGGGTCCCATGTAGCCAACAAGGTAAAGGAGGTTGTAGGCACTCTGATGAGAACTATGTTCACTGTGTTTCTACCATCGACCATGCTTGTCATGTGGCTGATCCTCCCCTCCAACCATTTCATGAGGCTTGTTCTGAGCATCACTTGCTGAAAGGTCAGGGGGTTGTTGGGAGGGCATTTCAAACTAACCAACCATGCTTTTCATCGGACATAACTTCTTCGGGAAGAACTGAATACCCTCTCTCTCACCATGCAAGAATGTTTGGGTTGTGTGCTGCTGTCGCTATCCGTCTAAGGAGCATCCACACTGGTACAGCCGATTTTGTGCTGGAGTTCTTCTTACCTATGGACTGTAAGGATCACGACAAACAGAAAAAGATGTTAGGTTCGCTGTCCATCATTATTCAACAGGTTTGTCAGAGTTTGCGGGTCATTACCAATGAGGAACTGGAGGAGGAAACTGTCTTGCCAGAAATTCCAGTGCCTTCAGAAGGCAGGTCTCATGGAGAATGGTCACTGGAGGTGGAAAGTAATTATTTGGAGAGGTGCTCTGAAGAAGATTCGTCCTGGAGCGCTCATGTTGAAAAAGTTCAACAGAGTGATACAGTTGCCTCAGCCACCCAAAAGGCCAGAGCAGGGGAATCATTTGTCGAGAAATCTCTTGATTTCGGGCAATATCAAGACTCGAGTACTGAACGTGGTGAAGATTGCTCTTTCTATGGTGAAGGAAGGTGCTCTGATGCGGCCAGGGAAAAGACAGGAGATAAGAAACGTACGAAGGCAGAGAAAGCCATCACCTTGCAAGTCCTTCGTCAGTACTTTGCCGGTAGTCTTAAAGATGCTGCAAAAAGTCTTGGTGGTAAGACTGCCACCATAAGCTTCATAAGATATGATTTTCTAGGCTTAGAAAACTATGTAAGCACTAGGGATCACTCTCGCTCTCTCTCTCTCTCTCCCTCTCTCAAGATTTATGTGAATATGATGGGAGACTACCTGTTAATTAACTGGCACGGTTTCTCTGCTTTATACATGCTTCCCTTTTCTGCAAATTACAGTCGTTGTCTGCTTGCACTTGGGAAAAAGATAGAAACTATTAACGCCATCTCTCGAGATTCGTGTCTTGATTCAGGATGAGCTCGTCACTTCCTGAATGAAAATATGAGCATTGTGATATTTCCTTTTTCACATGTTTGGGGACTTTCTTTTGGCATTTGCGCTTGTATTAAGTTTGTTTCGACAGAAACAATTCACTTATTGTATTGATTCCAGTAGCCGTAAACTGGAGCCATTGTCATTCATGGATATGCGTTCCATCCTCACTTAACATATGATTTTGCTGTTGGCTGATGTTTCTGCCTGCTTTCTCTTTCTGGATTTCAGTTTGCCCCACGACCTTGAAAAGGATATGCAGGCAACACGGGATCAAACGTTGGCCATCTCGAAAAATCAAGAAGGTTGGTCACTCCTTACAGAAACTTCAACACGTGATGGACACTGTCCACGGTGCCTCGGGTTCCTTGCAAATCAATTCTTTCTACACAAACTTCCCAGAGCTGGCCTCTCCAAACCTCTCTATTACCAGTCCCTTATCGAATTCAAACCACGGGGATCATCTGCAACCACCGGGCATGCAACCTGGAGCCCTGAACTTTGATTCCTGTGCCGCTGTTTCGAAGTCGACGTCATCATCATGTGGTCACAGCTCCAGTTCCAGTCGGTGCTGTTCCAGTGGGACAAAGCAGCATCCGTCCATAGTGGACCTCGTCGCCGAAGAAGATCATTTAGTTTCAGAGAACAACGTGGATATTACCCCTTTAGAAATGGTCCAAAGTCATGTGGAATTACAAGGCTCGAGCCAGGAAGAGCAAAAGCTCTCGCCGAGATCCCAGAGCCGTAGATCTTTCAACCCGAATATGGAGAATCCGCCACGGCCGCCCCCGCAATATAATTGCCAGGCATCGCGAGAGGGGGATCCCCTGAGAGTAAAAGTGGCGTATGCGGACGAGAATATCCGCTTCCGCTTGCAGAAGGATTGGGATCTAAAGGACTTGTGGGGAGAAATCGCGAGGCGGTTCTGCATAGAGGACACGAGCAAGTTCGATCTCAAGTACTTGGACGACGACTCCGAGTGGGTGCTGCTGACGTGCGATGCCGACTTGGATGAGTGCATCCATGTCAGCAGATCATCCCCAGGTAGCATGGTCAAACTCTCGGTCCAAAAGTCCCGTCACCATCGTCTAGGGAGTTCTTTGGGTGGCAGCGGCCCTCCACGGATGCATGGTGCTTCATGAGCCCTTGGTCGAGGTTGCCGCCGGCCGGTTTAATTATATATTGGCCTCCTTCCACGCGCATTCGCGAGATCTTCGCGGGAGAAGAATTGTAGAGTTTGTACACTGCGGGGTTGGCGCACGGGACAATCAGCTAGAGGCGGCTTCTTACTTGAATGTGCGTAGGGGATATTTTAGGACAGACCTTTCAGTTACATTTATCCTAAATACGGTTTTCCGTTTGTTTCGAATTGTATGTTTTTTCAGCTGCCTTCGAGTCAAATAAAGATATTGGCATTCTTAGTTTCTTACAGCCAGCAAAGAAAGGTGATTACTATTCTGCACTTAAAAATAGACCGATGTTCACATGACCAAATTCAGACCGTGTCTAATCGGTTCCTGCCAACTGTTGGATTTCCCTATGCCACTTAAATCCAACGCTTTTTATACAACCGGCAATAAAATCTTTCATGTGGGAAGTGTCCGTTTAAACGTGCGAATTACCACGAGTACACTTCTTCCGACATTTCCTTGCAGCAAAAAGTTCCGAACCGGCTGTTTCCTAAACTTGAGGGATACTTTCGGGTCTTTGCTGCATGCATTTTTTTTTTCTCCCGGAAGAGACGGTACAACTGATGACGCTACCAGAGAAGGAAAGGAAAGCTTGCGTTGCACAATGCATTAACCGAGACTTGAGGTACTATCAGCGGGACTATACATTTTTCTCTTCTTTTTCATGTGAGAACATTTTCTTTATCCAACATAATTTACATTTTTGGAAGATATCAACTTTTCATCGCTAATGATACACGGTAAAACTCAAATGTATTGAAAGAAAAAGAATGACGTAATCGCTGAAAAAAAAAAACAGCGAAAAAAAAAAGAGAGAGAGAGAGACAAAAAAGGAAGCGGCAGTCCCAACTAATTGTATCAAGTTCTGAACAGTGATTGAATTGAGGGCCGACCTTCTTGCTTCTCCACAAGCACACACCTAGAAGGAGGACCGAATATGCTCAAAACCACCTGCAAGGTTAAATGGTATAAGAACAGCCGTCATTTCGCAGAAGCATAAGGACTATACTCAACACTGGGAGACATTTTAAGCTCAGATCTGATAGTGTGCAAGAGAAACAGAGAATTTCTTACTGTTTGCTGCAATGCTAAGAAATTTCTAAATGAGGGCATAAATTGCTCTTTTTCCTTAGCAAGCCATATGTATAAGCCCCAGCAACCATGAAAAAGGTTGTCGATAAGAAATGCATGAAGCATGTAAACCGATGAAAAAAAACTCACAGGTAGGAATACAAGCCCATGCAGGAAACCCAGGAGGACCAGTGCAAGGTACATCTGGAAGTAGTATACCTGTAAAGATGGTAGCTAAGATGAGAATATACTTGAAAATCTTGACCGAACAGTCATATTGGAAAACGAAACGACATCTACTGACCACGAAAACTTCAGTCCTTGAGAAGCAGAGTACAAGGACCCCAACCAGTTTTGTTAGCGTGATTCCACTGCGAATGAACGTTTCACAACATAAGGTGTAATGCTTCACTTTAATGCAAACCATGCCAATGAAGGACTGCATATTATTCTCCGGTTCATGATATAAGTCGGAAGAATTGCCCCGAACCGGGATCAAACACAGTGCCAAACTATAGAAAGGATGTCCTATTTAACAATCTAAAGAGGCATCACATATCCAAGAAGTTGCAACTTAATCATTTCTTCCTCCTTATGCATCTTTTTTTTCCCTCCTCCCACCATAGGAAATTGTCAACAATTTTTGTGAGGTTTCCATTGTCACAGTATAATACAGTTCTACCCTCTCCACGCTTCTGCACATAGATAAATTCATCTACATTCCAGTATAAGGCTCCAAGCAAGTGTATGAACATTCAGAACCAGTACATCAATGGTCTTTTCTTTTTGCAGTCAGGTTCAGGATTCAGCAAAAGCAGCTTATTGGGAGTGGGGATTGGTTTAAATTTAGGTGGATCAATTTGGAGAGAAAAGAAAGAGAACCTAAAAACAGAAGCTCCCATTGTAACTAGAGCCTCCTTCATGCGTTGGTCTTTATCCCCACTGCTCACCTGCAACACAAGGGCTCCGTCTATAATCAAATTGTTCAGAGAAATTTAACTTTGCCTAGCAGAGGCAGTTCAAATCCTCCTCTAAGACAGAGAAATAACCGTCAGTAATTGATTAGTGATGTACAGATGGAGAAGGGAAGATGCTAACCGAGAAAGCATGAGTAATATGCACGCAGAACTCAACAGCAATGCCAACTGACATAATCAAATTAACAACAGAGACAGCATTCAACTGGATTTTCAGAATTGCCATCACCCCCTGCAGATTTCCATCTCATAAGTGCTTCTTGTAACAAAAACATGATAAACACAACCACTATGCTTAATTGGTTATCACTGTCTGGCACAGATAAAGAAATTTATATTGAAGAGAGAGAGAGTACCAAAAGATCAATTACAATCATTGCTAGCACCAGTAGGATGATTGCTGAACTCCATAAACTGCACATAGAGTCAGATTTAGCAGTTTGTTTTGAAGAATCACAAGTCTACAACTATCGTTTGGTCATGACCCTCCTTTTAACCTAGTGGACAGAAGGAAACCATTTAACAAAGAGCTGATAATGTACCTGCAAGTTATAACTAAAGAGACTATGAATACTGCACCTGTTAAAAGAATTGCAGATTTGATCAGTATTAGGTTCAAAGCAGAGATAATTAAAGGTAATATAACTATGTCTAAAACAGCACAAGGGGGAAGTCTCAAGAGTGTCGATTTTGACTTGGTCTAATTCCATTTTCAAAAATGCATAACGCTGAATATTTGGTTATCACCATCTTGACCCATTCCAGATTGGTGCAAGAATCAGATATATCTAGAGGCACCAACATTTAAACCCAAAATAAACAAGTATCAAGTAAGGGTAAGTGTGAAAACTGATCAGATAAAATGCTTCAATAACAGATGAAAGGACTCTGTTGTTAAGACCATACAAGGTTACACATGAAAGAAGGCATGCCTATAGAAGCTTTGATTGTAGAGTTCATTGAATATACTGACCAACAGCAATAGTGAGGTTAATCAGTGCCGTCTTCCAAATGTCAAGGTATTGCTCGAAAAACATATAGAAGACTGAGTATGGGAAAATCTCGATCTGCACAGTGAAAGAATTTTGGTCATAACAGATCAGATTAGAGCTGCTAGTATGCAACTGTTTTTCAATTCTTCTAGTCTATGATAATTAACTATGGCTGCATTTGGTAAATCATATATAGCCTCAACAAAAATGCTAATTGTGAAGTTAGCATCAAACAAAGTAAAGGTAAAAACTTTTTGTTGCTGTGCATGCTGTTACCTTTAAAGAGTCAGAAACTCTTGAACTGAAATCCCTTGCAGCTCTCAGCGAATTGACATAGTCGACCTGCAATAGATAATAATTCAAATTCAGATTCCATTATAAATGCAAAGACAACTGGAAAGATCCTGCACTAGAAGCTGTTGTGGCAAATTAAAATTAAAACCTGCTTATTGAGGGGGGTGTGGTATGTGCGGAATGAAGATGCTTGGATGACTCCACTCTCGTATCCTAAAAGAGACAGGTTAATAGACAATTATTTTCACTAAATACATATTGATGGTTTCACTCCACAGCCATGCTTAAATGTTTTTCTTGAAGGCCATGTCTAGCTTTACAGAGTCCAGACCTGATAATTCCACACTGGTAGTATAGGCTCCATGTCCTCCTTTAGAACAATCAGCTGAAGGTAATGCACTAAGGAACCAAGGAAGCTTCTCTTTAAATTGTGACGTTGATGGCCGGTCATTCTGAAGATCCGAGTGACGGAAGCACTGAAAGCATCAAAAGATAGCTATCAGTTACACATCAAACACAGAAATGCCCTTCATTTATTTTGAGTATGATATGCCAATTGCCTATCACATTATGGCGTCACTAAAAATGTCGAAACAAAATAAAAATAATCTCCAATTACAAGATCTGGCCTACATTACCGTTGTACAATCTTTGCATAATCCAACTGCAGCACAGGAAGCTTGACCAGAGGGACAGCAAGGTGGCTGGAGAGGAAAAAAAAAAAGTACTTTGTGTAAATAGAGCTATATCTAGCAATGTACAGTATCTTAATGCTACAAAAGTGCAGATCAATACAAGACAAATCATCTTTTCAACCACCACAAACTACCACCAAGTCTAAATCAAAACTTAGATCAGACCATTTATTCAACTCTCAGTAAAATGAAACTCCACATCGCATCTCCAAAGGACTTCTGTTACATATATGATCATTCATAGTAGCTGACTATGGTCCCATAAACAGAAGAATGTAGGCTTCCTATAAATTGCCCAACTCATGGAAATCACAACCCTACATTATATAGTAAACTACTTATAAGACACCTTTAGACGTTAAATATCCATTGCCGAGCTAGTCAAATGATGTGCTTGTTATAGTCAAAAACCTGATCATCTGGGGGACAATAGCTCCCATTTGTAAACTTCCGACAGCAACCAAAAGCTTCTGGTGATATCCAAACAAGAAAATCATCAAGCCATGAAGCAGCTGGCTTTGCAATGTAGCTTGATTCTGGTACTAAGGATGCCCTAGCAATCTACAGCAGAAAACCACAGGGAATTAAATTTTGAAACCGAAGAAAATGCCATAAATATGAAGTGTCCAAAAGACTAATGGAAGATTTGAGCTTGCTGCAGAGAAAATTTTGTCTGCCAATTACACAGTTTGCAAAATATCTCTTATGTGTCCTGAAAATCTGAATTCCATGCAGCACATAGTTTTTCCCTTGAACATCTCTTATCCCAATAATCACAACCCTTTTCCATGACTTTTTGACAAAATTATGATGGCAATAGTGAAATCAAACTAAAGAAAGATTTGAATTGTGGTAATCAATGCAATTAGCAGTCTGATGAAATGTTTTGAACTTCCTTCGCACATGCCTATGAGCATATGCAAGGTTGTATATGGAAGTCCATGCACCTTGTAGCATATCATGTCTATAAATGAAATAATAACAAAAAAACTTCCCAATAAACTTTCTTTCTTCAAATGCGAGTGAAGAAAAAACAGGAACATTATATGATATACAGTACACTACATCATATGGTGACAACATGTAAGGGTTTTATTAAGTTAGGCAAAGACAGATATCTGGAGTCGTAAGTTCAGGAAGAATAGAAGTTCAAATGACACGTTAGTGAAAATTGAAGAGTCAAAACATCCTAAAAAGTGAACACTTCAATATCTTGGCTCAGTTTTAGGACGAGATGGAGAAATCAATAAAGATCTCACCCATGAAGTACAACAAGCAGACAGGTAAAGTGAGACGTGTATCTCGTGTCTGTGCGATAGTCAAAGGCACTTAAGCTTAAGGGAAAATTCTATAGCATGGCAATAAGACCGTGCCTTATGGCGCAGAATGTTGCAAGCTAAACACCACTGTGTGTACAAAATGGGCATTGCGTAGACAATGTTTCATAGGATATGCAGACACAGTAGAAAAATAGGTACTGGAAATGAATCTATCCATGAAAAAGTAGATGCGTCTCCAATCACGGGCAAGACGAGGAAGACCTAAAAGGACATGGAAGGAATTGATAAAGAAAAGATATATGGAGCACTTGGAGCTTACAGGAGACTTGAATCACATACTATGGGATAAAAATCATTCCTCTAGCCAAACCCACTTTAAGGATAAACCTTAATTTTTTTCTTGTTGTATGCGACACAAAATGAGAGTTGAAAGGCCGTGGGCACCAAAGACAATATGAGATTATACAGCCACCTGATCTCCAATGGTGGGAAGAAAACCAACAAAGGATTGTGTGACAAGAAGAACAGGAAAACCCAAAATGAGAATAAGAAAAGGAAGACAAGACACTCCCTTGTGAAAGTACATGAAGCTCTTGCAGCCATAAGATAATTTGGAATTGATTTTGTGCATTAGGAAAGAGACCAGCATGGACTAAGGATGAAGGGAGCACCATAATATGTAAAGCGAAGGATAATCAGCACCTAACAAAGTATCGTATAAGTGGAAGAAAAAACCTTTACCTCATTTAAAAGAGAGTTAGAATCACATTGGCTGATGGAGCACAACTGATTTGTTTGTCTTGACTCTGAGCTGAGAAGTCGAGCAAAATAAAAAAAGGATTGATCTCCGACAAGAAACATCCAGAATTTGTTAAAAGTATGTTAACGTACAAAATGCGCATTCAAGAACAGCCTTAACATAAGTATTGGTGCACACATAAAGTAAATGATGATAATCTAGTCCAAAAAAGCTGAGAACTAAGGTTTGTATTAAGTATGATATCCATCAATTTTAGGGATGCAACATCAATTGACCCACATATTAAGAATTGCAAAGGTAGTTATTCGTAATGCCTCATGCACAAATTGTCAGTGCTTGTCAAGATACCTGTAATTGTAGTTCTTTACAACAAAATATAGAGGTGCGCCAATCCTTAAATACTCTGAGACATTATTGAAGTATCCCTGTGGGGCATAAAAAAAGATTGAGGTACCAGACACCACATTATTATAAGTTCTCTGCATAAATGTTTCTTGACAAGTCAAACCTGAAGGTATGAATCTCGGGGAAGAACAATCTTCTGTTCCAAACCAGGTTCAATCCTGGTAGACAAAGCCTGTGGAGGAGGAAAAAAGTTAGATGCTATACAGGCAAGACAACATTGCATATGCAAAGGCAAAAATCCAGAAGTACGAAAAAGAGTTGCACGATAGAACAGAGCTACTCACAATACTAGCTACTGCAAAAGCAACGAAAACTGAGACAACCAGAAATTTAACTCCCCAAAGACTGAGAATAGGTGCATGGACCTCCTGCAGAATAATTTAATAGTTATCAGAGAAACATGGCATAGCAGGTATGAAGAGAAATTTCTGAAGCATGACTAGCTTTATCCAATGCCTATGGAGCTCCATAAATTGCTCACTCAAATAAGTAAACACCAAGTACAAACATTGCTGAGACCAAATCCTGTTAACAAGTAAATCATTGTATCCACATTTTGCATTAAAGAAAAACCATTTCCTCCCCATGAAGAGATTGAGAAAGACATCGACACTGCATATAGAACAATTAAGAGTATCATATGCAACATCGAATTGAACAAAGGACTTGCAAGGGAGCACAACCATTAACAGGTGTAAACTAATCCATTTAATGTCTTGTGAATTTTCCAATCAATTAAGAAGCACAGAATTATCTTGTAGGATCTAGATAGGAGAAATCTGACAGTAACTTGTCAGTAGAGTTAGCACAGTTTGCTGGGAGAATTGTCCTCTCTGCTCAAAACTCTGCCTCAAGGGTCTCGAGGGCCTCAAGTATTATCACTCTTAAGACATTCCAGATTCATAAACATGAGAGAGAGGACCTTCTGTGAACTACATATATTTGTGCAAAAAGAAGAAAAGATTGGCAAGTTATGCTTGACATATCTTGCCTAAAAGATTTATGTTTGACATGAAGGTACACTAGTGAAAAATCTATCTCAGTTTAGCTTATGAAAGACTGCTGAGGTAAACATGAAACTATTCGGATATCTAGTGTAGTCAATGTATGAGCTCATCAATCATCATAGAAAAGTTCTCGCACTATATTTGTCTTCATGCAAGATGCAATAGGGACTTCTAGTAAATACTCGTCATGGCTATAGTAATAATGGCCAGGCAACTCATAACTGACATTACATATTTGAAAATATGCCAAGGTAATAATTGGAAAAATTTTAACTTCCTCCCTACACTGAAGACATGTTCAGATTTCAGAGAGATGTATTCTGTGGTTGTGTTCACGTTGCTGACCACATATACCATTGCTGTTGAGAGAACCAGAAATTCGTTTTAACAAATAATGCACCCTTCAAGAGAGGACCACTAAACATAGACAACATGAAATATGGGACAAAATAAGTTGATCTACTAAGTGAATAAATAATTTAGCTGTTCTAAGACAAGAATAAGCAGACAAGGATGAATATGGACCCACTAAACATAGACTATATGTACTAAGGGACAAAAAATAGTTGATCTACAAGTGAAGAAATAATCTAAGAGCTGTTCTAAGACAAGAATCAGCAGACGAGGATGAATATTGTGTAATAGTAAGCATCTCGCGGCTGATGAAAATTGAGGTTCAGTACACATTTCACAGCAGTCGCCTTAATGGTAATAGGATCACCCCTCCGACTCTCAATGTCATATTGGTGAAACTTAAAAAAGTCAATGTTTACTCAAAAAGTTATTTACCCCCTAATTAACGGTCAGGGAAAGTAAATAAAAAATTCACACAGTTACAATAATAACTTCTGCAGCATTCTAGAAAAATAGATACCATGATTAAACAGATATTACCTTCATGTATCTAGCCAGCAATCCAATCTTTTTTCTCCCAATTCCTACACTTCCACAATATTGATCCAATCAAACTTCAAGCCATTATTTCAGAGCAAAAAATAAATAAATAAATCAAAAGAAATATAACTAGTGCTTACGAAGGTAAGTGAAAACTCATAGGTGCGTTTTAATTTTAGCACCCAAATAACCAATAAGAATAAATGGAACAGACGATACCTTTATCAGAGTCAGCATATGATGAAGAAGCCTTTATACATGGAAAACAATCAACCCTCTTGTCCTCGGCTCTCAAAAAATCAAAAACTATCAATGCAACAAAGGCAGTAACTTGCAAGAGAAAGTCCAAGAGAACCGCCAATGCTGCAAAAGAACATATTTTGGACATTGAACTGCTTTAGGTCTACACAAGTGGAGAAAAGCTAATCTAGCATAGTATTTGGAGAAAAGTCACTCTTGTCTAGTGCAACTCAATATAGGATATAGATTGAAGAGAACCTGCAAACATGGAAAATACACGGCATGCTGGCATTGGGATAAAGCTTCCAACAGCAAATGCTAGCACCTCAGACAGACTAGCCAGCGTTATTGAAGGACCAACTTCAACCAGTGCATTGCTGATTCGTCCTTCTAATGGCAATTCCAGTGGCTGCCGCTTCACAGAGTGAACCAAAATGCACATATTATCCACCCCCACCTGAAATAGAATAAGGATGAGCTTCAGCAATGCCAAGTCACTGGTCCCATCAGTGATAACTATGTTGAGTTATACTGAGGGGGAAAAGAAAAGAAAGCGGTCTTTTTCTTAAATTCCTCTCGAATATATGTTGCATTCCCTCAATTTTCACAATACTTTCTTTTATTTCAGTTAGTTAAGTAGAACTAAGGAGGTGTTTGTTTTGTGCGAAATCAATGATATGAAAAATGTTTCTTAAAAACGATCACTGTATCGCTTTAAAAATTAATAAACAAAAATTATTATCATCGTCATTGAAAATGATTAGGCAGAGATAGCTGTTGATAATGGAAGAATTTTTCATTGAATACTTTTTCTGAGTGGTACAAACAATCATTTTCAGGAAGTCTTTTCCAATCATTGATCTTCCGTGAAACAAACACACCCCAAATGTCAAGAATTGCAAAGTCTTATTGAGTTAATAGTGTTTTCCCTTCTTATGACCTACAGAGTCAATAGTAGGTAAGAAATGAATCCGTACATGATAGATGGATGAATAGGATCTTATCCAATAGGCAAGTTGTATGTCAACTTATTAGGGAAAAAATTACTGTATCATACCAGAAAAATAAAATCAACAATCTGCAAATAGCCTATATAACGAAAGAGCTCGCTATATAAATATGTAAGTAAAACATGTTATGGAACTTGAAGAAATTGCCCCTACAAAAATTTGATTGTTAAAAAGTCTAAATCAAAAGCTTAAGTCACATGAAGGAAGACTACGTGCATATAAGGCTCATTGAAACTTGTATTCAGACGATGTGAGATAACACTTTAACATCCCATCTCATGTGAAAACCAAACTAAAATCATATGAGAAACATGTGTTGAAGAACAGGGAACCACAAGCAGACTAAACTTAAAATGGATTATGAAAGATGCGAAAATATACTTTGATAACATGATAAGAAGTCTGAACCAAATGCTAATACCATTAGGAGGAGGATGACTACATTCATATCCATTGAAACCTTATATTTAAATGATGTGTGATGACGCACCTCTTGGCAGTTGTAGTGATCAAAAAAATTTTAACAGTCCAGAAACCTTTGAACCGTAAGGCATTTTGAGAATGTTAAATCTTTTCTTGGTATTTTTTGTTTGGTCAAAATTTCTTGGGGTTTGTTTAAGCAGGACATATCTGGGCGTAGAAATTTTCAGTGAAAGAAACAGAGGAAACAAAATTCAGCCTCCAAACCATGCGTTATGGGACTGGGCAGCAATTTAGTATTGTCATGCAGACTCAAAACAAGCATGTCAATGACAAAAGTTTCAGAAGCCAGTGAAAAGGGTGCCAGGATGCTCTACTACAATGTTCAGCAATATAAACAAATATTGGAAATTCAGAAAGATGAAGCGATCACATCGTCTAGATATGCGCGCATGCAAAGAGGTCCTTGTACTGACACATTTTGATGCTAAAAATGTCTGCCTTAATGCAGTAGCTAATGTTAGCAAATATCAGCCTTAACGAGTACAATTGTACTTAAAATGCTGAGTCAGTGCACTTGTTCTTTCTTCACTCAGAAATTCACCTTAATGCTTAAGTTAAAAACACATTTTTCATTCCAAATGTTGAGTTCGATTCAGAAGCATCATGAAATTAAAAAGGATATGAAGAATGGGACTTACAGCTAGAACCAAGAAAGGAATGACTTCCATGATGATCAATGTTGATTTCACCCCTAATATACTAAAAAATCCCACTGATCCAAGAACAGAGAGCATCACAAGAACCACCCCAGAAAGACCAAGTAATACCTGATCCAACAAATAATACGAAAAATTACAGGTTATTAGGTGTAACTCAGTATCATTAAAACTAAAATTAGATGCTGCTAATGTCACAATTTATAACAATAATCGGTACAACAAACAAGATATACCTTCGATGAGATGTAGAAAGAGGACAATCGAGGTGTATCTCCGAGAGTCAGAGATATGTATGCAAACATAACAAGATAGCTTATCTGACACAAAAGGTACACAAAAAAAATTAGTGAAGCATAAATTCAAAAGCTTGATTCAAGCACGAACTATTCAAAGGCAGTGACAAAATTAAATGAAAATAGGCCGTCTGATCCACATAGTAAAAAGAAAAGGATTAATTATCACGTTCAGTTTTGTTTCCATTAGAAGAAAAGACTTTACCAGTATCGTTATGGCATCTGCTGTGCTTTCTCTTTTTAATTCTTCTTCTATGGAGCTTTCAGATGAAAAAGAGAGGGTCAGATTTTTGGACTGCACCATCTGCAACAACTCATCCTGCCAAGCAACAGAAAAGGAGAGGAAAAATATGAAGACAGTTCTAAAATCCTAATTGGCAGTTAAAATGAAAATGATATAAATTTATTAGTTATCCAACTGGGTAAAAAGGATGGCCTTTTCATAGTGAATTTCTCCAGATGCATAATAAAGGAAAAGTTTTGTTACTAGAACTGTCAGAGCTCTGATGACTTACCATAACCCATATTCCACATTCTAGTTGAGTGCTTACAGATGTTAAGATGCTTAGAAACTTTCAAGCGAATTTCTGTGCTGTTCTATTTGATACACCAAGAGTACCAGAGTGATAGAAAATTTCAGCAAAAACTAGTGAACCTTGTTACTCCACTGAGGTTCAGTACTAATATAAGCCATGCGCACATTTTCTAAGAGAAATAACAAATAGCTCATATCAAGATTCACCATCATAACATATCTTCTGACATGATATTATTAATCAGAGCTTGCAATTTTGAAAACGCATGTCCAAGACAAAATAGGGAATAAGGTTCCTTTCAGTTTTCATAAGGTGCAAGAGTACCTGTGCAAGCTGGATGAAGGCCTTCTCCCAAGCTACTGTTTTTCCAGTTTCATTACCTTCTTTATCGAGTGCATTGTTCACTGGATAAGTTACTATAAATGCAGAGGCCTGTTCCAAAGAAATTGTTAAAGTGTTGCATTTATTTCCATTTTTTCCTTCATTTTCCCTGACCAATGACTAAGGTGCTCAACTCATTTAAAGAATAAAATCTTACCTCTGAATAGTTATTCCCAGAGAAACCACCTAAAGCAGTGCTTGGATCCAGGGGAGCTTTAAAAGCACTCATGCATGCGTCTGCAGATGTAAAATGCTGAAAGACAGCCCATAAATGTCAATGGGTATCCAAATTCTGCATTCAATGATCAATAATACCTATAAAAATATATATGTCATGCTTTAAGTTAAATGGTCTGCATATGCCAGAATACTTGAATGATGTGACTAAAAACTAGAAAACTATGAGCACACTCCAAATCTATGCCTGCTATAAGATCAGAAACGAGTGTACAATCCAAGTATAAAGAGCCAATGCAGGAATCAAAACGTTTAATTTTAATGCTGAGATGGCATAATATTTCTTTACAGTTTATACCTATCTCACGAATTCCAATTAATGATTATCCACAATAACCAGCCTGGCTCAGGTTTTTGTTCATGCCATTTGAACCAACTGTTCAGTCAAGTTCTAATGAGTGCAATCATTATTTCATTACTTTTTGTCGACTTCATATGCCTGATCAGTACCAATTATACTAACTAGAATTACATCAAAAAGGAAAAGAAAAAAAAAAGTCCACATCACTCGTCGACATGAATAGTTCATCAAGTTCAGTAAACTTGTGCAGAAAATCCAAAAACTTCCAATATTTGATGATATAATTACCCCCAAATTCCCACAAAGGAAGCCAAAAAAAACCCAAGAATATCTCAGTATAAATCACCAATCCTTACGATAAAGGGTTTAAAAACAATTTCTTTAGCTTCAACAAATAGGAACTGAAAACAGGTGAAAGTACCTGAAAACAGTAGCTAACATGATCGACTCCTCCATAATTATCATAATTTGTTGGATCCATCTTGAAATACTGTATGCCAGTAAAAAATAAATACGAACTTTCATCAATATATCATCAAGACCACAAGGCAAGTAAGAAACACTAAAGGGAACAGTTTTAAGCAAGTTGCCACCATCAGCGGGTGTCATGAGTTGTAAGTACTGATAAGAACAACAAATTCCATTAAGTTGACAGTAATGGTTAGTATAGTCACTATTTGTCAGTGCCACAACAATGATGACACCCTAACAACTTGTCGATACAAGTTAAGTATGTCCACCAATTGCGTGGCTGAATTGAAGTCTCAGCTTTAAGGCAAAAGGTGGCCAGAAAAGTAGCACAAGCATTGTAAAGATGCAATTCAGCAAATTTAACCACCCAAATGGTTGGTCATGTACATTTTCTTTAAAGAAACCAGCAAGACTTACAAAAAATTGAACTCCCAAATCCTGAGGGAGGACCACATGGTTTTTTGGACAAAATCTTTGAAAGAGTATCCAACTTATTGAATTTAATGATTTGACCCAGATCCAGCGGTCCTTCAAGCAGCATTGAGCCCATCAAATGTCAACAGTTTCACAATTGGAGTGCATTATGTAATTGATTTAAATTTACATTGCATCAAAAACAACAAAATTCAACAAACTGACCTGTTTTTCACATACATACACCTAATTACATCCTCGACATATAGAAAGATATACAGCAATTTACAAACATCAGATAGTATGAGATAACCAATAACTGAGAACACACAATCAATCCATTAACACACAGAGGATACAGCAAGCAATAGCAAGTCAAATATTGTTAGTTCAATAAATGATGCGGACTTGTTTGCTTCCAGTTTGGAAGCATCAAGGCTTTTAAATCATTTCCTAAAGAAGTCAGTAATCCTTACTGATGTTTTGCTGGATTTAATTTACCAAATTATTGGGATGGACTCTATTCAATATATATTTTTCTTTTGGTACAGTGTGACAGGAATCAAAATAGGAGAAATTCCCTTGAGTACACCAATAACCAAGTATATCTGAAGGACACTTTTTTTTGGTCAGATACCTGCAGAACACTTTGAGTGGCGCAATCTTGGCCTAGTGGCTTCATGCAGATATCAGTCAAGGATATCATGGATCCAGAGTAATTGGCACGAATACCATCAATCTGGATAGGTCAACAACAAAAATGAAAATTCTCAGGGAAAAGCAAATAAAAAACTACAGACAAGATCAACTAACTGGCAAGAGACAAATGCACTCTTGAATGAAATAAATTACCTTCTTTTGTATTTCAAAAAGTAACTTAATGTTATCATCCGTCAGGATACTTGGAGACTTTTCATGCATGCCATCTGGAACAGTTGCTAAGATGAGCTGGGCAAAAAAATACAGGACAATTAGTTCCTTCAGCCTTAAACATAGTTAGGCTAAACAAAAGACCAGTTTTACGCCAGGCTAGTCAAATCAAAAGAACCAGACAAGATAAAATTGCAAACTGAATGTAAATCTCTGAGAATATGACAGTGTAAGTTATCGTTTCATTAGAACTAATATGGAAAGACATCAGCATAACACTTATTAAAGCTTGTTTTATATCTATGTAATAACAAAACTACAAGACATCAATTTACAAGAAGCAGTTTTGGCCAATCAGGGGCAGCCGATATAGTCACTTCACAGAAACCGAATAGAAAGCTCGAAGGCAGAACCCTCAGTCTAAATAGTAGTGAGAACCTGTTCGATCCTGTAAAATGGAGCCAAATGGTTGTCAAAGAACTGTTTCTCTGCTGCAGCTCTGCTTCCGGGCCCTACCCATAGCTGAAAGAAGCAAGCATTAGGAAGATAAACATAGAAATAAGGAGTATCATAGCAACCAAAGAAAGCAGCAAAAGTTACCATAGAAGAACAAACAGTTGAAACTCAGAATCTTATTAATAAGAACCAGAAAATTCTTAATACACACCTTCTCGGGCCTTGTCTCCACCTTGAATCGTATTAGACCTAAACAAAGTAGAAGGACTGCAGCCAGTGATGTAAATAATACAAAGATGGGATTTCTAGCAACCCATGTTCCGTATTTCCTGAAATTTAACACTCACTCAGAAATTCAAAGTCATTGAATGCAGAAGCCTGAATGCATTAGTGGCATAGAAAAAGACCTGTAGAACTTCGACAAGTATCCTTGCACGAATGAAAGTTGTACCCCATTTCTTATGTGGGGAGCATCCTCAAGCATCTGACAATAAACCATAAAGCATTAATGCCATTCTTAAATTTGCCTAGAATGAAAGACAGGATAGCAATAACAGGATCTCCCAAAAAGCACAGAAGCCGATCCTACAGGACCACATGGATAAAACAATGACATACAAGTACAACTCAATAAGATTGCAAAGTACATCAAGACACAAAGAAACATTATTGGACAAGAAGTGATGATATACATCAGAAATCAGGAAGTAGTGCCAAATTTATGCATAAGTACACCGGAAGACTTTAAACATCATAAGGGAACAGCCACACAAACAAACCAACCCACCTTAGTCATCAACCAGCCATCAAACAATTATTTATAGAATAGTAACATCTTTAAAACAAGAGAAGCAACTAAAATGGTTGTAGCATTGGTGAGCTTCCCTAGTGCACATTGAGGCTGAACATTGACCCTGGGTTTCTTAGCCTAATTTTAAGTTTCATCATACAAGGGAGATACTTGAATTTTCACAAACAGATCTAATGTCAACAAGTACAAGCAAGCAGGGTTTTCAGAAGAATTGCAAATTGATAAGCACAATCTCCAAGTCTAAATGAGAACAAATAGGAAGAACCAAAACATAATATTCAAAGACCACCCTATACTTCAAGGTGCTACACTATTTTTTCTAGCTTAACAATCTCCATCTTTAACTCTTAACATAAAATAGCTAATTCAGCAGTTGAAGGTCACATTTTGATTGGATTGTGCATGGTTTCCAATGGCCGTTTTCTAACAATATCAAATGGCTCCGTCTTCCCAGTACACCAAGATACAATAAACTGCGAATTTCACTCTTATCCCAATACCGACAAGAAACTATATCAAACTCGCAACAATTTAGAAAACCAGTCATGAAAAACTCTCACAATGGAAAAACAGCATAATGGACAGGAAATCAAGGAATTGAATGGCCAAAGGATTAGCTCTGCATTGTGGACCCTACTTCCCTGTTTACTATCCTCACTAGAACATAGAGGTTCAAAGCATTTTACTTGAATCTTATAGGTCGTACTCTTCTTAACAAACTACAAGAAAAGCTAAGCATATAATCTGTCAGTCGAACCACCTCCAATGGTTAGATTACGGAAATATCTGAAAATACCAAAGCTGGCCAATTGAAAACATGTTCACTAATCAGTAGTCAGTAGCACAAAGGAAAGAGCAAAGCAAGTGGCAAAGCACAGGAGAGAATGAATTGCCTCAACTGATCATAGGAACTAGTGCTGCAGAACAAAAATCTAAATTGTATTATCACAATGTAATAAAAATTCAACATTTAGTGGAACGCTGAGTGACCCACCTCCATGGGAAGGTTCTCATTCTTTTGCCGACCTAAATTTTGATACTGGTCATCAGTGACATTTGATGATGCTTTGCTCATAGCTGTTTTCCTTTCTCTTCTTCGATGGAAATATCCCCAACCAAAAAACCCAGAGAATAAAATGATGTACAGTACTGTCAAGGATAAGTCAATACATTTGGCCTGTATTGTTGGATACATGAAAGTAAGTTTCTTGCAATTGAAATCATACGCACAAAAGTGATAACATGCGTGTCATTCTCGCACCTTAAGAGATCCAATTCTCACTGAACAAGATCCTTCTTTAGTTGAGGGAGGAGGAGCTGAATTTGAGCAGACAGTTGAAGAGGGGCAATCACCGCAAGAACAGCCAAGTGAGATATCACTGCAAGAATAAGTCGATACATTCATAGGCACCATTCCAGAATCTTCCGTCACATTTGGCCTGAACGTAATGGCATAAGGTGAACCAGGAACATTAAGGCCTGCTCGTCTTCCAATAAAAGCAAACCATTCTGCCAAAATTAACTGCATATAAGCACTAGAATTTGAGGAGAAAAGCATAGCATTTGTAAATCTTCAGATAATTGGCATCCTGCAATTTATATACCAAAAGCAGACAAGCATTGCCCTCAATGCCAGTCAAAGTTAAGTCTGATCAGATAAAAAGTAAAGGAGCACGTGATCAGGAGCCAAAAGCAAATTTTCGCATCGCATTAGGATGTAGGCAATCATGTTCAACAGCATATTTTCTTCATCAGTATTCTTCTTAAACACCATTTTCATACAATATAGAAGGAACTCCATCCCCTAAAGACACTTTCAACATCAAGATAGGTTCCATATACCAACCCTCTGCCTCCCAGCAAAGATGAAGTCCTTGCCGTGGTAACCCTCCTAAAAATTGCCCCTGAACTAGATTTTGTCAATTAGTTGATGGTACAAAGAGACATTCTTGAAATAATAATTAGCACACACTAATGTGATGACATGTTATTCATCTCAATTATCAAGCACATCAAATTAACTCCCGACATTTGACAAAGTCATTAAGAAGCAACATTAATTATCAATAGCTAACATAGTGAAGTGCATGGCACAAGTTCCAGAAGCATCTGTCTTGCCTGAGAGAAAAGTATACCGATATAATGTTCTCCTAAAGAGGCAAGCCAATATCCATGAGTGGAAAAGTTTTTTGATGCAGTTGAGGCAGCTTGTTCACTGACAAACTAACTCCTTTTCTGCCTAATTTTTTATCAAGCAAATTTCATGTGCCAACATCTTGCTCTTTTACTCTACTTTGAAACATTTAGCTTTAGGACATATGTAATGAACACAATCGCGCGCTTGCGCACAGGCTTAGGCATGACTTCTTGACATAACGTACCTGTAAAATTCTGAGCGCCAGCACCAATAAACTCTAAAGCTCGAGTGTTCATCGTACCAAATTTCACTTCCTTACAAGAGTCGTATAACCCTTTACCAAAAGCGTCAGTTATATAAAAGTCAATCCCATCCACAGTCAAATTGTTCTTAACCTGAAAAAAATTCAAAATTAGAACTTGAATGTTTACTCCCTCCATATTGCAATTATTTGTATGACACCAACAACCACACTGAGGATTTCTGAGTACCTAAAATTTTTACTTTAAAATAGCGACTTGGAGTTTTACTTTTAAAAAGACAGACCAAAAGTTAAAGGGTAGGAAAAGAAGATGAAACATAAACCATATTTAGTATGGGACCTACTGTCCACCACCCTCTCTGCACTTATACACATGGAGAAAACCATCAAGCAAAGCATTCATGATGCAGCCACCCTTGAAAAGTGTCTACAATCCAAGTGTTGTCATTGTGGGAATTAGACACAAACCACAAACCTTCTAAGAAACTTGAAAAACAATATATTCCATGTCTTCCCCATAAAGATAACTTAACTTAGAGAAAGACCAGTCCCTCTTTTCCATGGGCAGGCAGTAGACCACGCCTAAGATACAATCAGAAGAGTGAGTAGGATTTCCTCACCTTTGAAATAGAAGTTACATTGATGAAACGGCTTTGATTTGGAGAGCAGGTAAGTTCACAGAAGAGATTCAGAAAGTTTCTCAAGCATGCAGGGCAGCCTACGAGAAAAGGAATCGCCTGCCAAGTAGCATCGAAGAATTAACATATATGCATACTTCCCATCCCTATCCAAAGGATAACAAATATCCAAAATAAAGAAGTTTATTATAGTTGAATAATGTCAATTGAAGCAACAGTAATTTTGGTCTTTTTATTTTTGCAGGAAACAGATGTTGTGGCCATAATTAATGGTTTTCAAGATTTCGAACAAAGAAGAGATAGAGAATTGAGATACAACTCTCATTTCTTGGACAATAGTCTGAGTTCCTTATGAAGAACAATGGCTCTTACTTGTTGGACTTGTGCCCGTAGTGTGTTAAACTGAGCTTCTGTGCAACAAACGTTCCCAGTAATTGTTGGACAGAGACTTTGTATCTTCGATGAGAGCAGATCATCTGGCTGAAATGAATGCATTCAAGTCATAGGAGGCATTAAGACCAGTGAAGCTAAGTTACTGCTCCAAACAGATAAGGTGCGATCCTAACTAATGGATGACCTCGCTATTTAATTGAACCAGAACCTAAGATATGCCTGATTGCCTGCGTAATCATAATCAACTAACCCAGTACATGAACGGTTAATGCAAACTAAAGTGACAAAAATATCAGCAAGGATTACGAATGAAATCATCAAGAAACACAAATTTTTAATTCGTGGAAATGCCAAATTGATTCAGAAATTCATCTTCAACATTCTTAAATATACCTTCACAGATGGAGAGCCATGAGGGCAGTTGAGAACTTTTCCATCTGATCGAGCTCCACAGATGTCATACATAGCACAATATTCTTCAGAGTGTCGTTCCCTGAACAAGTGCATGGGTTAACAACAAGTTCCGCTCTGGAGTGAACCAAGGCAAAATGGGCCATCACAACCACGCAAAATACAGCAGAAAAGAGTGAAGAAACGTTTAGATGGCTGCACTGTGTTGAGGAGCTGCCCTCCTCTGTGATGCCCGCAATAAGAAGGAAAATGCCATGTATTTGAACACCAAGCATCATGAATCGACAACATAGATTACTTGAACTTCAGACAGAAAATTTAAAGTGGACTGCATTGACCAATAATCGACATCAATTGTTCATCCTCGAAATTAAAAGACGAAGAACACTTGCATCGTGAGCAGTGGACAACTGATAGACAAAAAGTTTCCTCGCATCGAGAATTGAAGAGATCGAATTCCGATCATTATTAAATGCCAAAGCAGCTCGCTGATTATTTTTACAAGTCAACCGAGCCGCGTCAAAGCCTTATTCCCAGACAGCAAATGAGCACGAAGTCTCACCCAGATGTCGCATCCGATGTCACAAGCGACCGCGTCTTGGGCCTATCCGCGCCGATCGCGCATACAGCAAATAAAACCTGCACTTGAACAAAACAGAGCGAATTCAGTCAAACTCACACTGACGTGATCTAAATCCCTTCACTCCCGTAACTCAGAATTGTAAAGGCCATGGCCTACGGAAGTGAGAGCCAACTCGAAATCCAGACACAACAACGCTCCGTAAACTCCCCAAGCCACGCAACAACGCTCCCCGAAATTCCTAAACTCCCGCAAACAGGTTCTCCAAATCTAACTCGCAGCCACTGAATTCCGAGCCTTCCTCTGAGTTCGACAACAATATATATCCAAAAAAAAAAACGAGGAGAGAAACCAAACGCCGGCGCCTCGCCGCCCGCTCGTCAATTCAGGGCGAAAATCTGGTCTCAGTTCGACTACTCCTCGCCCGAGCGAGACCGCGAGACAGCGAGACAGTGAGCTTCAAGCGAGCAGGCAGTCCACAATCGGTTTCCGGATTCAGAAAGCGAATCCGCCACGACCGACGGACGCGCACAACATCGCACGACCGTATCGGACGCCTATTCCCTCCTCGAAGAAAAAGCAACCCGAACGACAGCTCGAGAAGACAAAAGTACGAAAAAAGCAAGGACGAGGAGGAGGAGGAGGAGCAGAACGAGAGAGAGAGAGAGAGAGATTTTCCTGAAACAGCAGAGCGACGAGCGCGACAAGCCTGGGGGAAGCCGCCATTGCGCTGTGCCGCGAGCTTCTTCTCCGCATCGCGGACGGACGCGAAACCGTACGCACCAGCTCGTTCAGGGAGAGAGAGTGAGAGAGTGAGAGAGAGAAGAGATAGAGAGAGAAACGAGAGAAAGAGAGTGAGTCAAAGCGGGTATTTATAGTTACGGAACCGAGTTGGACTCACTGGCAGGAGCCGGAAGCTCGCCGAGGAGGAGGAGCGAGACTACCCCGATCCAAGGGGCGAAGGAATTTATATATTCGTAAAATCATTCGAGTACGCGCCGATTTCGGCATTTATTTACGTGTATGCCCCTTGCTTTCGGTTGGTTTGTCGGGTGCGAATTTTTGGTCCACGTTTCGAATATTTTTGTCAACCGGCCGGGCTTCGACTTGAATGATTTGCGAGAAACTCGCCAAAGAAAATAATTTAACGTCACTAAAAATCTCAAATCAGTACGGTACTCAGGAGATAACTATACCAAACTAATTTTTGCCACAAATTCCAAATCAATATCCTTGGTCACATCTATTTGAGACTTAATTTCGCCACCCAAAGAATTTTAAATATCTTCATTATAACACATCCGCTAATTCATTTCGTTGTCAACTATTTCAGCTCAAATTAGAATCATAGCACAATCGAAATTTCCATATGATAAGTAATTTCATATTGATTAGTTAACAATTCTATTGTCAATAATTATTACTTGACATTCTTTCTAAATGTGTGTGTATATATATAAGTTATCATTGGTTGTAATACGCATGATTCAGAAATCAAAGTATACAATTTTCCATTTTTCTTTGTTTTTTTTTTCATTCCCATTTCTATTTACATCTATCCCAAGCTAATTTTCCTTTCAATAGAAAATCTCACACCGATTTCCCGATCCAACTCAATCCTCCGTTACAATGTGAACATATCAAAATAAGTGACTTCTCCACGTTGGATATTGTCATTCCCCAAGCCAAATTTATCTCGTAGTCGTTTGCAACAATTACTAGCATATGCATATGCTTATGGTGAAAATGTAATTTAGGGTAAATACGTCATGGGGTATTGATTTGTGACTCTTTGTCAGAGGAAAATTAATTTGACACTATTTCGAGATTTAATAATGGAATCAACCCTCTGTATATATAAAAGTCATTTTGGATTGAAACTCTTGTGCCAAATTGTTAGTGGACACCTCACTGAAGAGACCCCTAATAATTTATCACTGTATCTCTCGTGGCTGGGTGCGGCTGTCTTGACAAAGACTCTGCCAAATCGTGTCGTTTGACTTATTTCCCACCCTTTCTAGAATAATGTCGTGCCGCCGAAGTTGGTGCACGAAATCGGACCCTCGATTTGCAGAATGTGGGGGAGTCGATGTGGCCTGTAAATGCAAGCGATGAGGGTTTGGTAGACGAAAACGACGTGGGTTGACACGCGGATCTCCTCCTCCTGAACGCACATTGAATTCATCGAACAACCTACCGCCCGAGATGGACGCATGGTTCCGATTTCATATCGGGGAATTCGCGATAAGAAACGTTCAATCGATAGAGTGCGAGGACCAATCGTCGCGATCGAGCATTGCATTCAATGCATTGTCGTTTCTGTTGGGGTGATCATTAAAATGATTGAATAAAATCGGATCGAGTGCCCACTGCGTGGCAACGCAAGGAAACGCGCCAGCGAACGAGCTGGTTACGTGGGTGCTCACGGTGCATCGCCGTAATCGTTTTAACTCAGAAGGAATCGCATTAACCACTCGATTTATTGCCACTCGATTTCACGTGATTTTGCGTAGAATGGTATCAATGCTAGATACGCGTGATGGGTCTATTGCTCCACTTGTTTTAGCAAAAATGAATTATTTAAATCAAGTGCTTGTATAACTTGCAATAATAAATCAATAGAAAAAATATATATTATTGAAAATGGTTAATATCTAAATATTTTCCTAAGTGATGAACATATTTTTTCCTCATTCATTTTTTTAAGCAGCACAAGTGATCATTTTTGAAAAATATTTTTCAAATTATCCATTTTCCCACAAAAAAAAAAAAAAATTGATCTCACGAGACATTTTTGTAAATAATGAAAATATTTTTCATTCATTTATTTCTATT
This sequence comes from Eucalyptus erythrocorys, assembly GCA_014182555.1. Classification (NCBI taxonomy): domain Eukaryota; kingdom Viridiplantae; phylum Streptophyta; class Magnoliopsida; order Myrtales; family Myrtaceae; genus Eucalyptus; species Eucalyptus erythrocorys. Next base: position 29,570,397 of record CM024602.1, read on the forward strand.
AGCAATATAAATGATTATGTTTTGGAAAAAAAAAAAAAGAGTCTTCCAATACATTCATTTTTTGCGTAACAAAAATGAACGAATAGGCAAACATTTTTCTACTGAAAATGATATCTTGCATTGCTTCACATGATTAGAAAAATGCAAAATGCTTTCATTATCGGAAATAATTTATATATAAATATTTTCGTAAGTGATGAAAATATCATTTCTCATCAATTTTAAGAATTACAGACTTTTTTTTTAAGGAAATCATTTTTTAAGTTATTCATTTTTTGGCAAAGTAAGGGCATCCTACATTTCGACAGTTACTTGTTTTGGGGCCATACGTTTCCACGTCACGGGATCATTCAAAGAGCGGCGACCGGCGGTTACTCGATGATTGCTGGAGAAGAAGACGAGGGAAAGAAGACGGGCGAGCGGCTTTGATGAGATCACGCCCCTAACCGAATTGAGAGACGGACAATTCTCAACTTGGATACGGCAAGGATGGCGTGGGTGCTCTCGACTTGACACGCCTCCCTAAAAATGCAAAATGCATGACGGTCTCGGCCTAATTTTGTTCACATCAAACGCTAACAAAAAGCATGCATGTTTAATACCATATCTGCCAGGCGATCTCGTCTATCCCTATAGATAACGTATCACTTCGCCCTAAATGAAAGCGACAGATTTCATGACGTTTAGGGTTATTTCCATAACAGGGATTAGTTTAAAATATCGTTCATTGTTAGAAAAAAGGGGGAAGAAAAGGGTGGATAGATTTTTATGCGGTTTGGACTCTTGTGGCTCCCTGTAAATTGGGAAATGGATTTATCTATTATATGGGAGTCCCTCGCACGCCTCGTACAAGCACGAAAGAGACAAAACATGGAAACAACTCGGTGAGATCCCTCATGCTCACGGGTCACGCTGCAGGCAGGAATGGAAGCCCGACCTTCCCCTCTTAAGAGTGAGCAATTTCAAGTTTCGTATAGAACATAAAACCTGTCCGTCGGAACAAGTTTCTTAATTTTGTAGACTTTGAATCTAACTTGTCACTAGTTTCAAGATCTACTCAAATTCCATATATATTCTTAATTGGATGATTGTAGTAAATTATCACTTCTAATAACCATCATTTGTTACAATCCATTTATCATAACTCTTATTTAGATATATGAAAGTCATAAAATATTAATAAAGTAAAAGTCCCAATCATAGTTATATTTGGAAATTGAAACTTAGACTGATGATTCTAGATTACACACTCACCATTGAACGTTATGGAATATCGCAGAATCGCGCTGAGTCACAGCATAAGAAAAACATAAAGACTCGCTTACTCGTCGAAATAGGTATGCATAAGTAAATTAAGATTAAAGTGTGATTGCAGCGGAAGTAAAAATGCTTATACACGTATTTTCAAAACGTTTTCATGCATTTGAATAAAAACACATAGAAATGAAAAGTAGACTAATTACATTACCCTTGATCCTTGCTCAAAATTTGGTTTTAACATTATTCAAATTCTGAGCACGAACGTTTAATATCCTCACAGCAATGGTTCTGGCATTCTTTATATTCCAACTGCAAATGCTGATCTTCTAGTAACACTGACTTAGTGTTCTTGGAATTTTAACCTTGAACACCTAATATCTTCTAGTAATGATGGTTTTGACGTGCAGAACGTCTAATCTCTTCGTAACATAGGTTCTGACGTTCTTCAAATCCAACCTCACAACTGTCAAGCCTCTTAGTTCAAACACACTACCAATCTTACATTGAATTAAAAAAAAAAAAAAATTCGTGGATCTCGCAATTACAATTGTGCTAACAGTTGCTCTCATGTATGAGTGACTTGGTTGATCATTATGAATGCTCTCAATTGTCGATTATCGATCATCTGTAATCTACTCTCACAATGACCTTTTTATAACCAGTCCATATCACATTTAAATTAGCTTATTAACTCTAAAACCATTTCAAAATTAATTCAATCGTAATGACATAAGTTCTTATACTATTTCAAACACTAATTCGGACATAACTCTACAGAGCATTATTCCAAGCATTAATTTGTAACAATCACAAGTTTTTATTCTAGCATTAACTTTGCAACTGTTAGATATATTAATTTGATCATTACATCCGAAACCGTCTCAGAACATTAATTTGTTATTTGAATTTGAAACCGTTTCAAATCATTAAAATGCCCGTTGATTTTAAATTTTTTCAAATCATTAACGTGAATTTTAAATCTGAAATCGTTTCAAATCATTAAAATGCCCACTGATTCTAAAATTGTTTCAGATCATTAACATGAACTTTAAATCTAAAACTCTTTCAGATTATTGACGTGGCTCTTAAGTCTAAAGCCATTTCAGAATATTATTGTGAATATTAAATTTGAAACCGTTTCAGATATTTAATTTAACTATTAAGCTTGAAATCGTTTCAAATTATTAATTTTGTTATTAATTTTGAACTCACTTCAAATAATTAATAATGCCATTGATTATGAATTCACTTCACATCATTAATATAACTATTAATTCTCAGCTTACTTTAGATTATTAATTTAGTCATTGAATCTGAAGTTGCTTTAGATACCCAATAACTATGACTCATTATCCCCTCGTGTATCAAATACTGAATAGTAAAACTTGCAAACACACTAGTCTCAATAGGATTATCAATATCCTCTCAATAATCCATTAACGGGGAACTATTTAAAAATTCGACATAATGGTAAATCCGTCACACATTATCTTAACACATTAACGATAGGGTGAATCATAACTAATTTTATTGATTCATTCATATAAACATGATGATGAATGAATATTTATTTGCCATTAAATAATTGGTAACATGTAACTACTACATAGCTATTTTAGGGCATATAGTTAACAATAGGTTCCCAAATTTTTTTTAACCTCAGAATCCACCCCGAATGTTCTAGAATCGTGCTCATCCTTATCCTCCCTTCCGGCGAGCGGCTTGGTCCAAGGGCAAGTGTCGAGTGACGATTGCCCATCTATCTAGGCGTCTGAGTAGGTTACACATGAATCGTGCATGTGTAAGACTTGGCTTAGCCAAAGAAAAGGGAGGCGTGCCCCTGCAAATTTGAATTTGCATGAGGCCTTGCATTGTTATGATGGTCGTGCCAAAAGCGTCTCATTTTTTTATCTATGTGTTTTTGCATGATTTCGCATGCACGAAGTTTGTACTCATTGGCAATTTAGCAAGCGAAAGGCCCCCAGAAAACATGATTGTCCCCGCCCAAAAGAAAGGGAAAAAAAATTATTTTTACTTCCTCGTTACGCGATACGATGCAATCTGCCCCCCATCTGTTTTGACTCGAGTGTATTTATTGTCTGGATTGGGACCCCCCTTGGTATGATGTCCGAAAGTCAAATTCAAGGTCAAATCCTGTGGAAGAATAGTCAACCCTTTTGAAAGCGTGGGTATTTTGGCGTGCTCTTAGCATTCAAATTTTTCAAGATTTATATTTCCAAATTTTCTTTTGGGATTTTGAAATCCGTAAGGTTCGGCGGTTCTAATCTTTCAAAAAGGTATAAAATGATAATATACTCAGAATCATAATGTCATGTCGTCGGTTTTTCATATATGATGTTGGGGCCCATATACGGTAGTTTTCCAAGTCCCACAACCATCAGAGCGTACGAAATGGATCTTTTACTTCTCAGGTGTGAATTGGGATCGATACGACATGGATCTTTACTCCTCGAGTGCGATTGAAAGGATGGGCAACCGCGACCATTTCGATCCAAAACTTAAATGAGGAGACCCCGCGTCTGTCTTGCTGGATGATTGATGGGGACTCTTATACTTTTTCAAAGTTCTTGATGTGATTTTCTTTTCTATGTCATCCTATTTTGCTGATAGGAAAAAAAAAGCGCTATACGTGTCAAATTCAAGTGTTGCAATGCAAGGAAAAAGTCAAGATCACAGGGATTGTATGATTTGGATGATTGAAAAAAAAAAAAAGAAGATAAAGACTACACAAGCCTAAGATTTTTAATACGTTTTAATTATTTTTTACTATGACAAGAAAGTTTCAAAATGAGCTTTTTAAGCAAGAGTCGAGGTGAAATTTAGGGTATGCTTGATCGTGTGGGGAGATGAAATAATTTGAAAAACATTTTAAAAAATAGATTAGTTATATCGTTTGAAGTAGCCAGCCAACAAAAGGATAATTACATTATTAGTAATGATTTATACCTAAATAATTTTTACAAACGGTGAGAGCATGTTCCGTTCGTTTTATTTTTATAAGTGGTACGAATTTGTGATCATTTCTAAGAAAATTTTTTTGGTCTCGTTAATTTAATTTAATGGGAAAATATTTTCATATATGGTACATATGATATTTTCCCAAGTCCCATACATATTGGAGCATATGGTGCATATCTTTACCCTTTGGGTGCGATCGAAAGGACAGGCCAACTATGAATGATTTCAATCCAAAACATAAAGGAGGAGACCCCGCTTTTGTGTTGCCAGATGATTGATGGGTACTCCCGATACTTCTTGAAGTTCTTGATAGGATTTTCTTTTCCATATTATCCTATTTTTCTGATATATATATATATATATATATATATATATATATACACACGTGTCAAAATCAGCTATTGCAACGTAACAAAAAAGGTTAAGATCTCAACAATCATAAGATTTAGACGATAAAAAAAAATAGAAAATAAGCATCATACACGCCCTTAAGGTTTTTATAAAAAAAAAATTTCAAAATCAACTTTTTTAGCGAGAGACTCGAGATGAAATTTAGGGTCTATTTGTATTGTGGAAAAATCAACCATTTAAAAAATATTTTCTAAGGAAAAAAATCGATTATATGGCTCAATATAATCAGCCAACAAAATAAAATTTATATCATCAAAAACGGTAAGCACTTGGATAATTTTCGCAAATGGTCGAAAGCATGTTCCGTCCATTTCCATCTTTATAAATAATGCGAACTATCGTTTTTCAGGAAAATAATTTTATTATCGTTGATTTAATTTAATGAGAAAATGATTTCGAGAGCAGGGGCAAAATAGTAAAAGAAGATGGGGGGGACTTGGATTAAATGCTGGTTGTGATGGCGGAAACAGAACGTTGTGGGGAAGGACGGAAGGGGGGGGAGTGAGTGGGAGTAATGATGGGAGGAGTGATGGGGGTGGGGCCCACCGGCCAGGGAGATTAATTAGTGAAAAAGCAAGAATTTCCGATCAGGAAGAAAGAGAGAGAGATAGAGAGAGGAGGGGGTGGGGGGGAGGGGAGCAGTGAGCGTCATCATTGCCGATGCTCTGACGTAATCATATCTCTCCCCCTCCTCGTGCTAAAAGCAGATTCCCTCGTTCCCGCCTCCTCGGTCCGACTCCCCCCCCCCCGGGGCGCCCCCATCCATCCCATGTTTTTTTATTCCCGTTTTTTCCTATTTCTAGGCCCACGTGGCAGGACCCTCCGCTTCCTCTTTTCTTTTTCCCCATTCCCTTTCCTTTTTCCCGGCCGAAACTCGAATTATTTATGCAAATCTATAGGCGTAAAGTTCGTGGTAATTCGCAAGATTAAAATTCGGCATGCGGCCTACATAACCAGGGGCCTTGAACTACCCGGCACTCAAGGGGTGTTTCCCTTAACAAGGGCGATCTTCGGTAATCTCCTCACGAAGTGCTCAACGGGATTGTATTTCTTATTTTTAACTTATCGATGCCCACAAGTCTCTGTCTCTTTTATTGATAGTGAATATTTTTCTTCCTCACTATCGCCTTGTCAAGAAATACCATCAACTAAAGAGCTGTTGAATGTGGGCAGCACCTATCCCATCAATTAAAGAGCTATTAAATGTTGGCAACACCTAACTTCAAATCATCCCCCATTTGGAGGGTCTTTGAATATTGTAAAAAAAAACTTAAATGAATGAATTTAACAAAAAGCCGATCCGAGTAGCCCTTCAATCTCACTGCTGATAAATAGGGAAAATTGTCGGTTGTTGTTTTTGCACTTAATTTCGTTCTCTTTCCTTCCTTATATCGTTTAGAAAATTTTACTTATTTAAAATGTGTCTATTTCGCAAAAAATTAATAATTTAAAAAATATTTTATAAAAACGATAGGCTCTATTATGTATAAAAACAAATAAATTTCAATATAATAAAAATTTCAAATTAATATATTTGTGATAGATTTACTTTAACTCCAAACTAGTACAATTTATGATAAATTTACTTTTTATTAATTTTTATTAAATTTCATTATCAAATTTTAAGTTGGAAGACACATAGCAGTTGATGAATGCACTAATTTAAAACTTTACCCTTCGTTTGTTATAGGTTTATTGATTTATGATTTTTCATGTTATTAATTACATTTAATGAAAGCTAATGTACAAGCATAATTTGGGATAAATGCGTCATAAATTTAATTTCCAATATTAATTTTAAAATATAAAAAAATTATTAGTTTAGGTTTTTTTATATTAACCCTATTATGTAAGTCTTTTCTGGTCGGACACTTTATCGATAATTCGGATGGTTGAGTAACCAATGGTGCAGCGCCGGGCGGATTTTTCACATGGCTTCTGTATACCCACGTGGCCGACTTTCGTGTTTGGGGAACGACGGATACGGATAGAGACAGGACAGGGCTGGCTTGCTTTCACACCCAAAAGTCTATCCTAGAAAGTATCGATTACTTCTCCGCTTCAAATGTTCTTTTCCAGGTTTCTTTGAAAAGGAATTGAAAGGGAAAAGTCTCAGTCGGCCAGATTTCCTTAAATCTCGCTAATTAAGATTTCCTTGTACGAAAGCAGGAACAGCTGAGAGTGTTTAAAAAAAAGAAAAAGTTCCAAATCGAACCGAATAGAAAATTTTGGACCTTTTGAGATCAAGTCCCTTACCATTCAAGCCACGTATCAAAAAATTTCAGATCCCGTGACAGTTGGATTTAGTTAGGGTCATAAATTCGAGTGGAACGGGAAAAAATAGTCTCTCTAACACTTTACTTTATAATTTTTTTCTATAGTAAAGTGTAGATTTTTTTCTTTCGAACTGTGGCTTTCTTTATAGATTTGATTTGGGAATCAGAGCAATCGGACTTTACTTTGGGTCTGGAGACTTTGATGACAAATTGAAAATCTTCTATCAATTTGTCCAGAGAATTGGAATTTGTGATTGACTAATCAAAGATAGAAGGGAGAGATGGATGCTTGATATGCTCTAATTTCTGCAAAATTGGTGGCCTCTGTGTATGGTTCGGTTTGGGAACTATGAATGCCCAACTCGAATTGAATCGTTGACGTCCTTAGAAAAAACAACATAAGGAAACATAAAAAATTCAAAACTGAGTTAGATATAGAAGCATAGGTAATCACAAGTAGAAAAATATCATCACGAGCTAAATAAAAATTAATAAATACAAATCTCTCTTCTTTAATCAATGCATTTTGACTAAGATAGACTAAAACTAATGAAAAACTATTTTAAGAAATTTTCCAATTTTGGATGACATAAAATGTTTTCCATGGACTGTAAAAACGAAATCACTCTTCATAACTCATCAAAAACAAAATGAAAACTAACCATTTTAATTTAAAATAATTTTGGCGGAAAAGACCTTCATTTATTATGGAGTTTTCAGCAAAGCAAGTGCACCTTGGATTAAACTTTAATAAATCCGACGCAGCGCTCTCGCCCTTACTTAGTCGGCATAATCTCAATTAACCTCTCTAGTTATCCATTTTTCTGCATTCTTCTTTTCCCTGTGGAATTTACTCTTAGTAAATATTAATTAAAAATAAAATTAGATCTACCCAATGTGAATCTACAGGAGAACATAGGGCGGTGGGATTGGCGAAAAGTGCGACGTTTGAATGTGATTGAAATAATATGCTTTGGACTGTTCGTCTAATCATTGAGACTCGTGAAGAAAAACGAGCTTTATCCTGTGCCTCGCTCAGGGATGCGGCTGCGGATCTAAATCCAGGTCAATTTCCGCCCGTTTACATTGAAAAAAGGATTTAACGAGGAACACCAATCATTGTTTGGAACCTCAGGCCCGAACGAATGAAGCTACTCGATTGCTTTATAAGTAAATTCATCGATAATTTATATTTCGCAAAAAATAAATAATCTGAACATATTTTTTAAAAGGATTAAATTAATAAAAACTCCAAATCAATACACCGTGACAAATTTACTCTAAATTAATTTTTTAGCATAAAAAATCTTACACAATTTACATTTCGTTATTTTCCATTAAATTGTTAATTTGAATGGCATATGACTTTCGACGAGTATTCTAATTTAGAATTTTATCTTCTATTTATCACAAGTGTACCAATTTATGATTTTTTGTATCAAACTTCACAAAAATTAATAGAGGATGAATTTGTCATAAATCTATCAGTTTAAGATTTTTATAATAAAAAATAATTTTGAATAAATTAGTCATAAATATATCGGTTTAAGATTTTTTATGATATTAATTCTTTAAAAAAAAATCGTTTATAAAATTAAAAACGAAAAAGTATTTTCATTGTCCTCAAAAAATGCCCAGACATGAATTATTTTTTGTACTGATTATTTACTTCAAGCAATATAAATAATTATTTGTAAAAAAATATTTTCAAATTGTTTTTTTTATTGGAGAATATTTTCAAATTATTAATTTTACGGTCAATCATACCTAAGTTCCGTCGTCGAGGATTCTTCACACGAGATGAATAACGTTAAATTTGAGCCGGCGATCACTCAGAAATGCATGTGACCAAAGAATTTACGATCGGCGAGCCTGTCGGTGCGGACTTAAACAGGATGCTAAGACGTCTAGAAAACCATTGACGCAAAGCTAGTAATAAGTACATCATGCGCTGCTTTCGCAAAGCATCGTTTACCTCGTGAATCGTGATCCAACCCGTACCGGTGGATCACCACCATCGGTGGAAGTGACCTTAAAAGAAGGAAATATTTGATTTCTAAACTATTGATTGCATGTACCAGCCAAAAAGAGAAAAAGAAGGAGGAGGAGGAGGAGGAGTAGGAACACTATTTTAAATTCTCAAGATAAACATGATCTCACTTTTCCAAAAAAAGAAAAAAAAAATTCGTCCAATTCACAAAATTATCACTGTACTTTTCCAAGCATAGAAGTTTATGTGACCCTTGACATGGATGACGGTGATGACGTGTTAATGTTTCAATGGAGTTTTCGCCATTCTTTACGAGTAACTTAAAAAGTACCAATACTCTCCGGAAGTCTTCATGTTATATCCGACACTCCAACATGCTTCGACACGTGATCAACGAGTGGCGAAAAATACGACACATAATTAAATCTTTTCGACACGCGATTCCGACACGCACATGGTCAATTTTAAATACTTGATGGGTCAAAATATAAATATAAAAAAAATAAATGGGAAATAAGAAAATTCTTACTCTCAAGTTTCTCACTTATAAGTCCTGATCTTCCCATGAGTGACGATGGAACGGCTCTTTTCTTGTCAATGTCGTTCCGTTGCCCCGCATACTTAAAGTTATAATTTTTTTTTGCTTCTTTTCATATTTCGCAAGCATCGCTAGCGAGTTATCTCTTTTGATATATGTTATTGGCTTGTGAGTTATCTCTCACATTTTTCGTAATGAATTTAGTGATTTCCTTTCTTTTGGTCATACTTTGAGAGTTCTTATCCTGGATTTTCATTTTTCTCGAACCTTATTTTGCAAATGAGCTCCAAGTTAATCTATATCATGAACTCCAAACTCTGTCTAGAACTATAAGAAATCTTACTAATCTCCGACAAGTATAAGAAAACAGATAATGTTCCTTCAAGTTTACTCTTTCATGTTTGCAATTTTTGAATTTCTCGTTCAATCTCTGTTAAGTTAAAATAATTAATGATATTAACAAATGTTGGATTGATATTTTTGTAAAAATTAATTCTATGCTCTTTTTATTTATTTATTTATATATAAAAATATATATTTAATATATAACGTGTTGTGTTGTGAGTTACGTGTCTGTGTTGGTGCTATATAGCAAGTAACCAAGGGAGAAGGACATTGGCTCGAAATTGGCAAATTGGATGGCTAGGGCTTTAACCCCAATTCATTTTTGTTCTTATTGTTTTCGGGCAATTTTTTTTGTAGTCCGAGCATATCATAAGGTTTAGGCGTGGAGTTCACAAATTAGGGTTTCAAGTCATCAATTATGGAGCAAAACTTGCAAATCAACCATTATAATTGAAGCAAAACGACATTATCTTGACTCATACGACAATTGTATAGGACATGGAATTAGTTTTAGCCTTGTCATTTTTCTCAGGAGGATAAAGTTATTTGTGGATTTTTGTCCTTGGAGCAAAAATATCAGGCTTTGTTCCGGCTTTTTAGATAGTTAGGTCATTTTTTCAGCATGGTCGATCCAATGGATATTCTTGTCCCTTGAACAAAAATATGCTTTTTTGGATCACTCCAAAAATTAAATTACTTATGTTTTGAGGGAATGAGCTCACGTCTTCTCTATCGCTACGTTTGACTGATAGATATCACGATAAAAATTAATACAATTGAAAATTGCAATTTGTCTATGTCGTTATTAACATGAGTGTCACTTCTCAAACCTAACTCTCACAAAAGGAATAGAAATTTTTTCCTTCTCTATCGTACTCAATTTTTCAAAGTGTGATATCGAGTAAAGTGATTAAGATGGTTAACTATATAGAGAGGGACAAGATATTTCAACCAATCAGTATGATAATTTCGTACCTGACAGATCATCCATCAAAGTGGCTAATTTTCCTTTCTTGATTGAGGAAACTAGTCGTTCATCCAAAAGGAGATTCGATCCAAGTTTACCCAAGAAAAATATATTCTCAATTGGTTAATTCTTTAGGATTCCCTTCGTCAACAAAAATTGCGTGCGTTTTAATTGACTTAACGGCTCACGCACTTTGTCCTTTATATATATATATATATATATATATATATATATATATATATTCCAGAATACCTAAATTTTCACACCATACAAGGGCTGACATGTAAATTTGTTCATATGGTTCTATATTCCATTAACTTCAAATAATTTTTTGACTCACAAGGAAGTTATAAAAAAAGTTGTTTCTACTGAGAATCTAAAATGAACCAACCAGTGAAAAAAAAAAAAGGGTTTCCTAACACAATATTTTAGCAAAGAAAAAGGTCGAATGTCGGAAAAAGGATATTTGTAATTCGATTATGCACTGTAATTATCAATTGAAAACACGTTAGACAGCTAGCTGCACGGAATCTATATATGAGTAGGGACAAGATTGAGTGTAAAAGCGAAATTTACATAAATAAGTCAGCAAAATATGTTATCAATTGCTCTTTTTAATTTTTCCCCAATTTTTTTCTTATTATACATATTCAATATTTTTTTGGGTTAATACCCTAAAAAACCCTAAACTGATACATCTGTGACAAATTTATCAAAAAATATTTTTTTGACCATGAAAAACCTCAAACCGGTACGCTCATAACAAATTTACCTCGATTAATCATAAAAAATCACAAACCGATACGTTCATAACAAATTTACCTAAAACTAATTTATTTGATTGTAAAAAACCCCAAACTAGTAAATTTGTGATAAATATACCCTCCGTTAAATTAGATTAATACCACAAAAAAATCATAAAAATTGTAAACTATAACAAAAAGAGCGTAAAATCCCAAATTAGTATACTTGTTAGCTGTCACGTGTCATTTAACTTAATAATTTGACAGTAAAATTTAACGAAAATTAACAGAGGGTAAATTTATTAACAAGTGTACTGATTTTTTGTAAATTTGCTAAAGATATACCAGTTTGGGGTTTTCGATGGTCAAAAAAATAGTTTGGAATAAATTTGTCATAGATGTACCAATTTAGAGTTTTTCATTGTATTAACCTTTTTTTTTTTTTTTTTCAAAAAGTGAAATATATGTCATTAAGCATGTTGAACTTACTTTTTCCTTGAGAACAAAAACGAACTTACCATTTTTTCTTCTAGGTGAAAAACTACGAACGGCTTTTCAAGCAGCTCAACCACCATCTAGAATGCCAAGCACATCAATGCACATCGAATCGAGTGCGTCTCCCAAGTGATCTCGATTTGTATTATTGTCCTTCTGACTTCTCGTTCGAGGCATCATTGATGTGACGAACACTATTCATGTACATATGGTCCAGGATGACCACAGCATCGAAAGTTGTAAAATTTCTTTAATAGATTTTTTTATGAGTGGCTGAGATACTCTTTAATGAAGTCCGAGCTCTAGGTCTGATTCTTGTCAAAAAGAATTTATGGCGACATGCTAGAGGGATCGATGAGTTAAGACGGGCGGTGCCAACTCCAGGCTTGGTACTATTGTCATTGTTATTTTCTCATTGATAAACAAATACTCCAAAAAAATACTTACCAGGCATTACAAAAAGCAAAGTCTTCGATTTTCTGGTGTTCTAGCCAACTTTCCTATACCTTAATTAGGTCCACCTCTTCAGGTGATTTTGCGCACTCACCTGCATTGCCCAACACTCAAGATGATATTCGTGGAGCGCTTCTATCAAGGCTCGATCCCAAGCCCTTGAGAAGATTAGCTCACACGGGAAAAGTGCAAAAAAAATCTTAAACTTATTGCATTAGTATTGATTTAGTCCTAAACATTTCAATTGTACCAATTCAATTATAAATTTTTTTATATTTGTACAAATTCAATATATTCGGCTAATTTTGGCCAAGCAACGTGACATAGACGCTGGTTGGTACCGGCCGTCCGGCTAAAACTGACATAACAAATTTTTTAATAAATTTATATCTCTTTTTTTTATTAATTTTGTTATTTTGTTATTTTCTTTTTCTTTTTCTTCTCTCTTCTTTCCCTGTAGTGGTTGGTGAGGCTTCGATGAGAATTGTGGCCCTCCCCCAGCCTGGCCTTGGCCTTGTTGTGGGTGAAGGTAGCCTTGCTCGCAACAAGACCATGGCAAAGCCACCTTGCCCAATGGCCGGCGAGCCTCGCCCACCACTATGAGGAAAGTCCAAGAAGGAAGAAGGGAGAAAATAAAATATTAATAGAAAAATAGAAAAATAACAATTCGTTTAAAAAATTGCTCACCGGCTGGCGTTCATGTTAGCGTCTACTAGCCAAAATTGGCTTGATTGAATGAATTTGTATCAATATAAAAAGGATTTGGAGTGAATTGGTCTTACTAAAAAATTTAAGATTGAATCGGTACAAATGCAATAAGTTTAAAACTTTTTTAGTACTTTTCTCCCATCAAAACCAATGCTTTATATCAATTTTCAAACTTTCAAAACATTGATAATATGCATCGTAAGAAAAGTTAGAATGATAACCCTGTCTATTCTTTGAAAAATATTTTACAAAAAGCGATCCATTATAGCACTTGAAATAATTGGTCAATGTGAAGTGTATCATCATTGACAACGAACTATATCTAAATGTTTTCATGAATGATGAAAATAATTTTTATTTATCATTTTTATACATGATATAGGGGAACGTTTTAATAAAATTTATTCCAAATTATTTATTTTCCACGAAACAAATGGAGGGTATGTTCCATTTGTTTCGTGGAATATTTCATGATAAAGGAAAATGCTTTTTGGGAAATCATTTTCAAGAAAATGTATATCCCTTTTCAAGTTAAAGAATTCATTATCCTAATTTAAAAAATATATATTTTATTTAACCGTAAATGATTTTCTATTGATTGATCATTTTCAGCAAATCAAATGTGTGAGAATCTATAAAATAATTCGCAGAAAATTCTTTCACCAAAACAAATAACAAATACATAGGTTCATTCGTTTTATTGAAAATGTCACGATGAAGGAAAATATCTACCAAGAAATTCTTTTTTTTTTTTTTTTTCAAAAAATGGTTATTTCTAATTTGTTTTGTAGTTTAAGGAAAGTGATTACCTTGTTGTTGTAAGGGGAAATCTTTTCCTCCAATCTGAATTTATTGTTTTCTAAAAAAATAATTAGTTTTCATTTATTTTACAAATTAGGGAAAACGATTACCTTATTGTCGAATGTGAAATTGTTTTCTCATGATCTAAATTTGTTGTTTTCTAAAATCTTGCCTATTCCGAACACCGTACGGTCAGGAAAATTTTTCCCGAAACTTCATTAATTACTTCTCCAACGGCCAGTCGACTCGTAACAAAACCTTGCAATCCATGGTTTTTTTTTTTTTTTTTTCTATAACCGAGGACTCGCCACGTGTACCCCATGCCCGAATGGCTCCTGAGAGCCGAGCCCCTATACCTCGAGGGAGATTAGCTCAACAACCCACCGTCAGGGTCCCCACTTAAATTGTTAGCAATCCATGGTTTTTCTTCCTCCTACGAGAGTTTGACAAAGCAACAATCAGTTGGGATGACCGAAAGAAATCAATTTTTTTTTCATATATTTAAAATTACATGCATATTTTTATGTAGAAAAAAAAATATATTATTGTTAAATTACAAGGGGAAAAATCATAAACTTCCACGCACGACAATTATCTAATGTTCTAATGTGATATTACGTGACGTGTTACTTGATTGTGCCTATGATGAACGGAGCATGCGACAAAATTGTTCAATCATAAGCCTTCAAGTCCGCATGGAGCTCACCATTGAATAAAAAGTCCCCATTCCATTTTTTTTTTTTCAATTACAGCTTTTTAAAATTGTTGATGGGGATGAAATGGAAAGTGGCAGTTTGACCTGGTAAGTTTATAGCCGAAGGGAAATCGAGTGTACATAAAGGGCACATCAACTTTATAGACAAGTTACACAGGATACCTAAAATGATATTAGGAATATGGAAGCGTGCATAGGAAATAAATTGGGGCAGAACTTGATTATCAAATCCTATTTATAACTTAAACCTGAAAACTTAAGCTTATGAAGAGGAGTCATGTGTAAACCCGTCAAACAAGTTAGTCAGGTCGAAAATGATCCGACCTAAATTGATTCATTTAACTAGTTTCGACCAATTTTCCTTGCAATATAAATTTAGTGACTTATACCCCATCTGATCCATACTCAACATGTACATATTGCTAATATAGTATATTAAATATACCTCCATATTTGACCCAATTGAGGAAAACTCATACAAAAATTAGTTGGGTTTAAGTAAGTTATACACTCATTTAATATTTATACTACTTTAAGTTTTACCATTGCAAATCTATTCAACTAATTCATATAACAACTTATGATGCGTTTGATAATATTTTTGTTCCGAAGAATAATTTATCTTTGGAAATAATTTTTCTATTTCTATTCTTGAAATAATTTCTAAGTAAAATAACACATTTGGTAATTATATAGAATTTCTATTATAGGAATAAAAAAGAACAATCTACGAAATTTTTATGTCATAAAATTTCTTTCAAATTTTTAATTTTTTTAATTTTCTTTTTTTCTCCTATCTTTTCCTCTCTTTTTCCTCCTCCTCTAGCTGTCGGCGGCGGGCGGTGAGAAACAAGGAAGAAGAAGAATAGAAAAAGAAAAGAAAAAATGACTTACTTCTAGAAATTATTTCAAAAATAAATTTTTTTAATACTTTTTACTTCTATTCTATATATACTGTTCGGTCACTTTTCTATTATAGGAAATAAAAAAATTAATTTACATTATTAAATAGATTTATGTTCTTTTTTTATTATGGGAAGTTAAAAAAATAAAAATAAAATAATAAGGGCGTTACAATGCGCGACCTTAGCTTGTATTTTTTTTTTTTTTTTTTTTGGTTGGTCCTTAGCTTGTATTTGCGCATATATAAAAAGTGCATATAATTATGGAGAATTAGTGGGGTCCACCTATGATTAATTTATCGGAGTTCTATTATTATTACTACTCTTTTTTTTGTTTTTGGGTGATAAGAGCTCCGGAAAGACAGAGATTGAAAAAGCTTCATCTTTTGAGAGATCCAAGGAACTAGAGCTCCTAGGATTACCGATAGGCTTTATCCTCTTCAGCTTTTGTTTACCACTCAGGTTCCCACGGAAAAAGGGAGTCGCTGCCTCCGGAGTAAAAGAGAAAAGACTGCTTTTTCTGGTTACCAGAAAATGAAAAAAGGCAGAAAAGGCTTCACTTTTCCATGATTATGATTATTAATTAGGTGATTTATCATAATTATTTAGCGAATTAAGGGGGCCTCGGGGTCTCTTTCGTTGAAACAATTATTACCCCGACTGAGTTTTTGCTTGTCGTCTTGCGAGCTGGCGAAAGAAAAAATTTGTTTTCCTTTGGAGATCGCGTTTTGTCCCATTGCCCTCCCATCTCGAACACTTAGTCTAAATTCAACTGAAATTGCAAAAACAATTCCTAAGGTTAGTGTGATTGACAGTACCACTTGACTCTCGAGAAAATGACACAAATAATTTTAATATGTAATAGCATTCCGGAAGGTTTAATTTTTTCAATGTAGCCTGTCGCTAAAGTATTTATAAATGTTCAGTATCGTCATTCATTTAATTCAAGTTAATAGAATATGTTGTACATGATTTATGATATATTAAATTTGAAATGGCAAAACCAAAAAATGTTGTACATGACTTGTCCAGATAATATTTCATTATTAAAATAGGAATAATAATTTACGTCATCAAATAACTGTAAACATGTTAATATCCTAATTTATTTTTTTCCTCTTCTAAATTAGAATAATAAAAAGATGGACACGTTGACTCGTCGTATTCAAAAATCCAATCCAACATATAACAATCGACATCATCAAATAAGGTTTGATTTTTTGTTTAACAAATGGAATGGTTACATTAAATATTTATTAATAATTCGCGGGCCACATTACATGGATTAAAAGTTTATGAACGACATTATATATTTAAGTTACGATATCATTATTTGGAATATGTACAAACCTATCTAACCAAATTGCACGAGTACATCCAAGTCCTTTAGAATTTCGAGTCGTTTTTCTTTCTCCGAAAAAAAAAAAAAAAAAAAAAAGTGCATTTATCTAGAACCTCAAAGTCACGTTTACTTGCCAACTAATGTTTCATTGGCTTCTAACAAAAGGTTAAAAAGAAGAAGAAATAAGGCAAGGCCAAATTCATTTCCTCAACCCCAAAATAAACAAACAAACAAATAAACAAATAGAGTTCGATCCTTCTTCGCATTCGTTCTTTGCTGGAGAGTGCCATGATGGTTTCCGTTCATGGAAGTCACACCACACTGACCAACCTAAAATTCCGAACCCAATCACCCCCCCACATATTATCATAATTAAAAAAAAAAAGAAAAAAAATTCCCACATTTTAACCAGATTATAAAAAAAAAAGCGAAAATAATGCTGGAATTAGAAGGGGAAAAAGCAAAAAAGCTCGCGGGTCAACGGAGAATCTAATGAAGGCCATCAGATATCTTTTCAATTTCAATTAATCTAATTATGATTAATCTAATTTATAATGCTGGGGCATGAGGGAAGACCGTTTGATCGATGATATTAGCAATGATGGTCACTCGAGAGAAAAAGCGACGAAAGGGAAAAAAGCAAACACGACACGCTGGACAGCGTGCCGCATGTGGAATCATATTGCGTCCTTTACTTACATTTATTCCCATCCTATCCGAGAGATGACCGCAATTGATTAAATATATTATTATTATTATTATTATCATCGTTATTATTGCGTTTCCAATTTTTATAATTTTCCTTTTAAATTCTTTTTTAATAAGGTTCTTACATGCGAGTAGATCCTTCACGTGTAGGAGCACCTGGATTATGCACTCGACAACATGCTCTTCGCGTACTAATTAAACCGAAAAAGAAAAGAAAGGAGACGGCGCCGGAGGAGGCATGCCGTGCCATGCCGCGCCTTTTTTGTTTCTTCCTTTTAATTTTTCGGGAAATTTAATCGAGTTTAGGACTCGATTGAATAATCGGGCGCTCGGTTCGGTTGCTTCGGAACCTATGAACAGCTATGCTAAGCATGCGCGATAATATTTTTTAACTATGGGTGATGAGAGTATTCTAATCTTTGGATAGGGGCCCAAGACAAGGTCGTCTGTCGAGGGTCGAATCGAAGTTCGAGAAAATCCGACGGGAATTCGCTGTTCACCCACGGTTTTTTGAGTAGGGATTTCGGTCGTGATGAAGCGCTGAAGAATCAAGTGCTCTTCCTCAGCACACCAAATTGGGAACGTGCTCGAGTACATGGGCGAGCCATTCTTGAGGCGAACATGGGCTTGAGAGCAAGCCCAAAGCCGGTCCGGACATCGGCCGGGCGGACCAGCCGGCCATGGTAGCCCACTTATCAATTGGGCACGACTCCCGCGAGAGTCTCCGGTCGAAGCTTGCCGAGCACTTCCTCCCTCTAGTCTTGATTCCAACGAGCAATGTCGCTGTAATTCGAAGACACGCTAAGAGGGTGCTTGGCATGGCGTCTATTTCATCGGGAGGGCAGGGGGAAGGGACGAATTCATTAAGTCGAATGATTGAATTGCATAGATAGAAACATCGATATTCGTTCGATAGAAAGAGAACGGGATTCGTTTGCTCTTTGATCTTTGTAAAGCGAAATAGGGACTCCATTAGATCTGCACGAACCCACTGATAATATCCACAAATGGTTTGTTTTTTTAAATAAAAGATGGACATTGCTACATATAAATTCAGGTGCACGACACAAATTGATACTCACAGCGCATTTCTCCATTTGATTCGAAATAGATATGCTTTCGAATCCACCTTTTCAAATTAAAAGTGTATGTTCCATTCGAATTCCAACTCTTCCATCAATAGGTACTCTCAAAGCATCGACGACAGGCATTCGATATGATTTGGTTGCGATCGAACCGCTCTAGCAAAGTAGGATCAAAGATGAGCTCGATCGCTCCGAGTGGATCCGAAGTTTCTATTAAAGAGGGTCGAGCCTTTTCTTGCTAGGGAGAGCCAGAAGCCGCCAATTGTTTCGCTATACATCGGATCACTTTATTGCACGGCTGACATGACCCGACACGCGCTAAACTACACCTCTACAGAGATCGAATGCAAGCGACGCCAAAATTAGTACATTTGCTTCCGCTCTCTCCACATCTAGAGAGATCTCATCGATGAGAGCCCGCCATCCCGGCCTTCCTGGTGGTGCATCGAAGATCGGTGGTGGTGGTGGTGGTGGTGGTGGTGGTGGTCTGGGCGGTGGCGGTGGCGGTGGCGGTCGTGCGACGGTGACCGTGGGTTGCTGGGTTTCGTCGTGAGGTCCTCCGACCGAGGCCGGGCTTCCTTGGGCTTCAACTTGATCGTGTTGATTATCTCTAGGGTCGCCAAGACGTGCTCCATGGAGGGCCGTTTCCGCTGGTCGGCCTCGAGGCACTTGAGGATGAGCTCGGCCACCCGGGCCGCGGCTTTCGACGGGTACTCGCTGTTGAGCCTCGGGTCGACGATCTTCTTGAGCTTCCTCTTCTCGGACAAGGACGGCTTGGCCCATTCCAGCAGATTGTGCTGGCTGCTGGGCCGCTTCGAGTCCAGGGCCTGTAGGCCCGTCAGCAACTCCAGGAGCACCACTCCGAAGCCGTACACGTCGCTGTTTATGTAGAGATGACCTGGACAAAAAGAATCGGAAATCACAGGCGTCGAACATCGTCAGCATCCGATAACGGAAAAAATCCGACACGACCGTCGAATCTGATGGATCGCAGGACGGCTCGACCGATCGCAGCCGAGGGCCGCTGGTTTTACCTGTGGCGATATATTCAGGGGCCGCATATCCGTAGGTGCCCATTATACGAGTGGAGACGTGGGTGTCGCCATCCGTTGGGCCCAACTTTGCAAGCCCAAAATCCGAAAGCTTTGCATTGAATTCCTGGAAAATGAAAGATCAAGGCCCTAATTAACACCCGGATTAAATTAACAAACTAAACCGGTTCAATTTCTTAAAATAAAAAGAGAGGATTGCTCTCGAGCCATCTGTGCACATAAAATGACGGTAGATAAAAAATGTTACCCCATCTAGCAAAATGTTGGAGGCCTTGAAATCGCGGTAGATCACGGATTTCTCCGAGGTGTGGAGGAAGGCGAGCCCCCGCGCCGCTCCGATAGCAATCTTCAGCCGGACGTCCCAGTGCAACGGGTCCGCGCGCTCTGCAAACGAAGCATGGATTCCATTTTCTAATTAGCGCGTAAAACGGACTTAAAGAATGCTTTCGCGACTTGGATTTTAAATAGCGATCCATATATTTGAGTGAACATATTTCTTGGGTATAATCATAATGAGAACTATAAATAAAATGGGAGAAAAAAATAAAAATGGAAAGTAAAAGGATGTCTTACTTTTGAAGAGGTGGTCTTCCAAGCTGCCTTTCTGCATGTATTCATACACGAGGAGGAACTGCGCGTCTTCCCAACAGTAGCCGATCAATCTGACCAGGTTCGGGTGTGAATATTTGCCCAAGAACTTCACTTCTGCCTACGAAAAATTCACCGAAAATTTTGAAAAATTTGATCGACCTTTTTGACTCTTGAAAAATCCAAGAACGGCAATCAATCTCTCTCGGGCTCTGCGGTTGAATTTGCACAAATCGGCGCCCGCCATGCTTGAAAATGTGTTCCTCGTGTTTGATAATTCAAAGATGGAGATGAATGTACTACCTGCCATTCCTGCAATCCCTGGGCGCTATCGGGGCTCGACTTCTTGACGGCCACTGGTATCCCGACCCCGACCCGCGACGGCTTGTACGTCCCCTCCTCGACCCAGCCCTTGAACACCCTCCCGAAGCCGCCCTCCCCGAGCATCGTGTCGGGCCGGAAGTTCCGGGTGGCGCTCTTCAGCTCCGCGAACGTGAATATCTTCAAGTTGGGCAGCAGGGCCTTCGGGGTGGGGGCCGGCAATGGGGCCTTCTTCTCCTTCTCCATGTCGCCGCTGCTGCCGGCGCCGCCATCGCCATTCTTGAGCGCGCCGTTTTGGGTGCTGTTGCCGCCGTCGCCGACTTTTTTCCTTGGCAGTGCGTCTTGCTTGTTGTGGTCATGGTTGTTCCACTTTTCTGCAACGTTCGCGCACCGAATCAGGTCGAACAAATTCAAAGCTTGACGATGAGGAAGAAAGATGACTTCTTTCGAAGCAACTTGAATAGCGTTCATTTCCAATTCGACACGATTCATTTAATCATTGCGGCTAAAACAGGCGGGCGTGTGACTTAGGGTTATGTGCAATCATCATCAACATCATGATGCCGAGCGTTGACTTTCCCGCAGTTTCACACGCGATCGTGGAAAGGAAACGCAACGCGAACGCGACTCCAGAAGATCCGAAAGGAACTCTGATCAACAGCGGAGCTCGAACACGACCCACGAACCGATCTCGAAAATTACCTGGAAGGGGCGGAGGCCGTTTGTCGCTGGCGTCCGATGATTGCGAGGCGGCCGACGAATCTCCCCAGCAGTTCCCCATCCTCGCTCCAGACGGCGTCTCTCTCTCTGTGGACTTCTGGGTTTCTAGTCTTTAGCGAGCTGAGAGAGAGAGAGAGAGAGAGAGAGAGAGAGAGAGTGGGAGGGAGGGAGACTTAAGCGGGGGATCGAGGGAGTCGTTCCATGCACGAAGCTTGGAAAAGCTATGACAGCAAACCCTCGGGGGAACGAAAGCGCGGCGAAGAGAAGGTGGAAGACCAGACCAGGCGCGTAGACTTCTTCTTCACCTCCTCCGTCGTCTTCTTGCTGAAATCGAGGTTTGCTATTTTTGTTCTTTTTTTTTTTTTTTTTTTAATGAAATTCTGAAGATGTTAATACGACGAGTCGAGCTGAACTTGTCTACGTTTGAAGCGGAAAAGCTCTTCTTCTTGCAGAGGGGGAAATGGAGAAAGTCAACGGCCGCGTAGGCCGAGCTGGACATCGACGTGGGTCCCCCTCCTTCCCCGTTTCCATTTCCACCCCGACCCCGACCGACGGCCGCGGGGCCCGCGTACCCGGTCCACGGCGAAAACGAACGGACCCGATCCACCCGCCACACGTTGATCAGTGGAACAGCCTCGCGTCACGCTTCCTGACCTCCATCCTCCCCACCTCTCCTTTCAACTAATTCCACGCATTCTTCCATTTTTTTAATAAATACATAAATTTATTTTTAATTTATTTTTTTCATTTTTTTGCTTAATTAGATTCTTTTTTCCGTAATTTCTTGGAAATTTATGTCGCCGTTTGAATTTCGGCGAGAAAGCAAGGGACGAAATGCTTGTTACTTGAAATTGAATTCTAAACGAGCAAGTTTGGTTGACTTAGGCTTATGAGAAAGAGAATCCCTTGATAATATTCATACCCGCCGGAATTTCGAGAGAGGAGGGTTTTGACCGAGGGAATAGACTTCAAGTTTTAGAAATTCATATTCCCTTAAATAACTCAAAGTTCAAGGTGAACGCACGAGGCCTTGAAAACTTCTGTCTAGCTTCCGGGATCAATGACAAAGCTAGTGGAAACGCAATCAAAGTCAAAGATCTAACCACGTCACAGGAAACACCTACCCCCCCTCTCTCTCCGGAGTTGTCGCCGATGCCGTGACATTAGTCGACCGTTCCCTACTCTATTTCCACCGCGCTCGACTGTCTTTCTAAGCCGCCTGCTTTTGCCGCCGGAGCTTATGGGTCTGGCCTCGACCTCATACCGTCGATGACTCGAAAGTTGGCCTATTTCATGGTGTAATAGTTCCGCCATTGTAGAAATATAATATAAGCGAGAAAATATCACCATAAATAAGCCGTTTTACTTATCCAGAATTGGTGCAGCAAAAGAAGAAATAAGGCGTTGATCCTAAGGCAATATTCTTCTTCCGATGTTGCTCGGTCGAGTACTCAATCGATACCTTAGTCAATCTCTAATGATGGTCTAACTTTGGCGAAAACTTGACTAACTTCGATATGCTTACGGCTCATATTTATTTGCACGCACGGATAGGTCCGATTCAAGAGAGGCAGGTCAAAGGCCACATTATTTCCTAATCATTTTAGGCAAAGGGATGAGCTGGAACTCGGAATCCTTGACCGGGTCTAGCAAACTTCTACAATCTATACTCGTACTCATTCAAGAACGTATTAAAGGTGCAAATTACAGTACGAAAGCCCCTCCTCCTATCATAATTCGTCATAATTCCTCACATTTTCTTCATAGCTCCAATATAAAATGTCGTACCGCACAAAAGAATTCGAGAGGTCCGGGATTCGTTCACCTAAAATATTCTTAAAACTCCCGAAAGATGACTGGTCGACTTGGTCAAAAAAGAGCAAGCACGTGCTCCCCTTTCTCCACGAATAGTAACCACAAGGTACCATTAATTTAGAGACAAGGACATGCGAGGAAAAGACAAATTTTTATTACTTTAGGCTCAACCAATTAAATGCGAAGAAGGTACCTTTTCGGCCGGCAGACATGAACGAGTACAGGCCAAAAGCGTCCCGGCCCAGAAAGCGGGTTGGAATGGCCACTAAAGCGGCTGAGGAACAAGGGCGACGAGTCGGAAATCTTGCACTACTTTGGACAACTCTTTTTTCTTATGCACGAGTCCAGAAGATGCGAGGAACGCGGATATTTAACCGCGTGCATTGCTGCAGGAGTCTTACATGATATAAGTCGTGTGGGTCGAAGAAAGTCTGAAGTTGACAAGCTCATCATTGTTGCCGTGTCGGAAGGTGAGAGATCCATCTCAGCGAGTGAACTGAGTGGGAGTCGATTGAATATTTGCTAGCGAGGAAACTCAAACATGCAATCTTACACTCAAATTGTTTGTATCTAAAACGCTCATGAGAAAATGCAATGCCTCAATTAGATCAGTGGTTGGCCTAACTACCCATATAAAGATCATTGTATGAAGGCAAGACCAAGAGTTAAAATAGTTTGGAGTAGGAAAATTGTTCAAAAAGCTTTTAAACCCACTGAACGTCAATCAATCCATTCATAGAATTTTTAATTGTACCAATTTAGTTTTTAACCTTTTTCAAATATTATCAACTTAATCCCGAACTTTTTTACGATTTGCCAATAGCTAACAAGACTCGACCCTCACCAGCTCACTAGAGACTAAATTGACAAATCGAAAATTTGAGAATAAATTGACATAATTGAAAGATTTAGAATTGAATTCATCATATTATAAGTTGAAGACTTTTTGGACAATTTTTCCGTCAAGAATGAAAAAATAAATTACCAATTGTTTAGGTTGGTATTTAAGCTCTTTCTCATTAGGAGAGCTGAGTCTCTAGCCTTAGTAAAAAGAAGGAATTTTCGAACCTATTCTATGTGATTTCTTAGGCCTTTCACGGTAACCATTTCAAGAATAATTGATTCTATTCTTTTGTTCTTCGTAACAAAAAAAATAATAAAAATTTGTTTAGTAAAATTTTTATTTCAAGAATAAAAATTTATTTTTTTATTCCCGAAAATAGATTTGAAATAGAATGAAAAAATAGAAAAAAGTTACTTCGTGTTCCTAAGAACAATTCTTAGAATCAAATCTAAATTTCTTTTCTTTTATTCTCTTTCCTTTTCTTATTCTTCTTCTTCCATTTGGCTAGTGACCTCGTCGGAGCATTGTCAACCCCCGACTATGGCCAAGTGAGTCTCCGATGAGCTTGCCGATCCTCACCCAGACGATCGCCAGCCCAAGAAAGAGGAAGAAGAAGAGAAAAGGAAAAAGAACAAAAAAGAAAGAAAGAAGAAGAGAAAAATAAAAAATATAATAGAAGTATTAACAAGTTAAAAGAAATTAAAAAAAAAAAAAATTAGAATCTTACCGGATACATTTCTATTTCGAAATAGAAACTTTGTGTAGTTATCATTATTATTGAAAATAGAATTAGAAAAAATCATTTTTGATAAAAATCATTTTAAGAAATAAAATGATTATCAAAACGTGTTAAACCTTAAATGGGAGCGAGGATGCTGGCAATATTTAGGGGTTGGAGGGGCTCCTTGGCCAATAAAATCCAAATACGTCGACAAGAGAAGCGAGAGTGAGAGAGAGAGAGAGAGAGAAAAGCAACCCCACCAATGAGAGTTCCAAAGTCGCGACCTTTTCCCCCCACAGAAATAAGTGCATATCCACGATAAGCGAAGTTCTTGATGCCCACATGAATTCCTGACGACTTTGTTGTCCACCGGCAGAAACGGACGCTGCTGATCGCGACGACTCTTTCCCAAAAGTTCAGACAAAGACAGCGAAAGGGGAGGCCCCCCCACTGGAGAAACGTCTATTCTTCGTTTTACCCTAACCTTACTTCATTGACTCCCCCCCGTTTTGCGGGTATTTTTGTATTTAATTATGACGACGCGGTGTTAGACAGTGTGTGGTACGTTCATGATGCTTTATGGCACGGCTCCAGCGCCATAGAAATGTCACCCCGTCTTCTAAAGTCGTCCGAAAAGGGACTACCTTTCCTCCTTTTCCTTCCTCTGGCAACTGAAACATCTTAGTAGCCAGAGGAAAAAAAAAAGCAATAAAAGGTATTCTCGATTTTACCTTATTTATCGGTGACCATAACTATTTCAGCGTCACAAACTTCTCTCGTAAAAGAAGTGGGCTATTTCTTTGTAACATATGCTTGCATATTCATCCATAGGTCAAATCGGATATGTAACTATTGGAATAATTGTTGGAGACTTCTTCCACATCCTATCATGACTTCCATACAAAGCAAAGCAAATTTCCGCAAAAATTTGTCACGTTTTCACGCCGACATGCACACGATGCTTGATCTACTCCTCCCGTCTCTCTAGCAGAAAACCATGCGTCGTACAGACCACAGATACTATACGAAACGTACACGACCGAACTTTTTAAGATCTTACGAGGGCGAGATTTATCGTTTTTACATCGACGGCTATCAAGGGATTGGCGATCCGTTCCCTTCCTTGCTTTTGTAGTTCACAGCTGCTTGTTTGCTCTCTCTCTGTCTCTCTCTCTCTCTCTCTCTCTATACGCCCGGTTCTTGAAAAACTCAATGCAAGAACTCAACCTAAATGTTACTAATGAAGACACGAGCAAGAATTCACAAGTATTCCATATAACTGAAGGCCACTATATAAACATATATCGAAAAATCAAAAGGGATATGAACGACCCATCTTTCGCCCCATCTTCTCCACAAATCTTTTTCCATACAATAACACATCAGGAAGCCCCTATGCCACATGCTCCGACAACAGTCGAAGACGGTACTCCACTGACTCCATTCCCTCGGTCAGCAGCGAGCGAGCGAGCATTATCAAGCCCAAGAGGAAGACAAAATATGAAACAGATGTACATGTAGTTGTCACACAGGACCACAGCTTGTGACATGTCAAACCGAGATCGAACTAGCTCTGGAATCCAATCTTCTACCAGGCAATTGAGAGGATGGACTGTGAGCCATGCTACCGCCACCTTGAGTTGCCAGGTACTCGAGTGCAACAACAATGTCACCAATGAGTGGACGGAAATTAGGCTGTTCCTGGAGACACATTGCTGTGATGGCAATCGCATGATGAAGACAGCGTACAGGAAAGTGTCCTTGCAGTAGAGGATCGGCCAAATGAGCAAACTTCCTTCGGTCCTTCAGATACGGCCTAGACTGCAAAATGAAGAAAAGGGAAAAACGAATCAATAGTCAAGCAGTAAGCAGTGAGCAGCGAGCAGCGAGCAGCCACATGTTCTGTTATGTCTAAAAATTTGAGGTCTACTTGAGCTGAATTGTCCTTTTCCGTGTATTTTTATGGCCAATTATACAAACTGCCTTCCATCAATCTGATAACAAGGTAGAGGCATGGAATCGTCCCCAATTATCAAATAAAAAAGTCATGGACACAATTTATGAGACAGATGAACTAAAGAAAAAGGCAAGACAGCTGACAACAAAACAATTCCACGTTTATCCAAATAAGACGGTGCATCACACTTCCTATGTCACTGCTACTGTCACAGAAAAGCACAAAAATCTCACTTGCCACAGCAGATTATGACAATGGAGCAAATAATCAGACATAATTTGATCTCTCAACGCACTTTTATGTCCAGTTGACAGAAAGGGGTCAATGGCACAGAATACAGAGTACTAAAAATTGATAGACAGACAAGAGTACATTCTTTACTCGACATGCTTTGGTATATCAAAAACATGACTGCATGGATACTTCACAAGTAATTATTGACTAGTTTAGAGACACCTTTGATGAGCAGCAGCTAAAATATCACTGGTGAACTGGAGAAAAGAAAATAAAAGCACTAAGCACTCACCCAAACGATCAGATTTTGTTCTCCTGGCTTCTTGGTGCTATCTATGGCTTTTCGTCCACTAATGAGCTCCAAGAGAACCACACCAAAGCTATAAATATCAGATTTAAGAGTCAATTTGCCGCTCATAGCGTACTCTGGGGCACAATACCCATATGTTCCCATCACTCTCGTCGAAACATGAGTATTATCACCAACAGGACCTAATTTAGCCAGCCCAAAATCTGACAACTTTGGATTAAAATCATTGTCAAGCAAGATATTTGCTGACTTCAAGTCCCTGTAAATAACAGGTGGATTTGCTTTGCAGTGTAGGTACTCAAGGCCCCTTGCTGCACCTACAGCAATCTTCATCCTTGTGCTCCAATCAAGAGGTGCCTTACCAGGATCAAGCTCTACCAAAAAAGAAAAAAAAAAAAGAGTAGATTATCTAACTCAGTCTGGTTATTAAACAGAAATAGATCAAGTTCCCATGATACACTAGGTGGTAAAGCAGTATATCAATATGCAGCCCATGCATTAACTCCATCAACTAATTTGACTATATAGTGCTGTAAATTTCGAACACAGTATACACTCTTGCTAAATTTTTATGCAAGTATTCATTAGCCTACCATAATTTACAGTTTTGAAACAGGGCCTACCAAGTCTGGCCAAGTCTGGGGACATACACGGGTTACAGGATCATCATTCTTTTTAGTTGCCATAATCAGACTTTTCTACTTAGGTGGAAAGCATATAGCTGTTAAGTCACTAGGACCAGCTTGTCACATTGCCACAACATTGCTCTTCAATTTACAGCAAGAATTTGCCTATTCCCATGCTTTTTCCAGCTATGTTGAATAGAACCTATAATTAATTTTAGAGTTTTGATACACGGGTACTGAGGCACTAACCTCAACATATTCATTTTGCCAAGCATGCTGAATGTTTAGATCAAATAAGTTCGTTGACTTAGTGCAACACACCTGAACTTTGGGAACTTTTTATTGCAATAGCATTTCATCGAATTACCAAATGGATGATGTGTAACTGAAAGAAGTAGAAGAAATATAGAGTTGTATTCCCAGTCATCCAGCAACAGCAACACATAACGTCCTTAAGACTTATTTGCAATTGTCTACTGGTGTTAATTAAATCTATGTCTGTATCTAAAGCTCCAGCCATCAACTGGTAACATAAAATGCCCGAACAGAAGATTTTTCTTAGACTCCGAGCTTTTGAAGGCGAACTGAAGTCATTCCCTCGCTCAAACAAGCAGGCAGATTTTCTCCATCTTCCCCTTCTTATGGACATTTTTAGAACAGAATTTTTCAATAGGAGTCGAAAAGAAGAGTAGCATTATACAGCAGAGACAATACTTTTTTGCTGACACATGTGGTTAGATTCAATGTAGATTTTACAGAAAATTGCAGATAATGGAAAAAGCACACAAAAATGCCAGGCAGAACTTTACCGAATAGATGATCTTCCAAGCTACCCATTGGCATGTACTC
The DNA here is from genome assembly GCA_014182555.1 of Eucalyptus erythrocorys. NCBI lineage: Eukaryota > Viridiplantae > Streptophyta > Magnoliopsida > Myrtales > Myrtaceae > Eucalyptus > Eucalyptus erythrocorys. Next base: position 29,599,152 of record CM024602.1, read on the forward strand.
ATAAACCAATAGTCTTTGATCTCCGTCAGTACAATATCCAAACAGAGTCACCAAATTGGAATGGTGCAATAGACTCAGCATAAGAACCTCCACAATGAACTCCTGAAATCCCTGAAGACCATCATGATTGAGTTGTTTAATTGCAACCACCTGCTCCCAAGAAATAAAGGATCTGTGTCAACCAATGATGATACCAATTTAATCCAGGTTGACCAGATACAGTGAATCAACAAGTGACACTAGAAGAACCATTTCCACTTTCGAACGGCAGCAAGAGTGTTCCTGCAGCCTCAGCAAGCTGCAGTGGACACAAACCTCAAGCGCAACACAATCAAAGATTTTGAGATCAAAGAGACATATAATGTGATGCAACTTGCCTCGCCTGTTTCCAATCGTCCCTTGTAAACCTTTCCAAACCCCCCTTCACCAATTAAGTTAACTTCCTTGAAATTTCTCGTCGCTGAAGCCAATTCACGGAACGTGAAGCTCCGTGCTGGATTGCCCTTCGGAACACTACCATCCTTGTTCTTTCCATTTCTAGATCCTTTTCTCCTTTCGCTCACTACATATAACCACATAATTAACAGCATAACACAAAAATAAGATCTTGAACAATTTAAAAGCAAAGGTATCGAATTTTCTCAAATGGATATCCAAATCATACCATCATCATCATCATAATAAGTCTTGCGCTTCCCGCTGGCTGCAAATCAGCGACCATTCGAATTCAACATGAGAAAGCAAATCCACTCGGGCCATTTACCTTTTTAATCGCATCCGGAAGGTACGAGACATAAATGAGAAACAAAAACAAACTAGAGCAAAACCTGAGGCATCCGCCGAGTAGCGAGAGCTGGATCGAACGCCATTATCGATTTCAATCCGGCTGCCCTCCTTACGGCGTGAGCTGATACAGGAGAAGCAGCTCATCTCTTTCCGCAGGCCCAAACCCCGCTATAAGCAAACCGTATCGACACGGAACGCACGCCACCACCGAAGACCACGAAACGCCCAGGAATCGCTAGTCCGAAACGAGGATCATCCTCGACGGCAACAGGGCCTCGCGACAAACCCAAAATGCGATCTTTACAAAGGAGAGTAACCCGCCGGAATTCCGGGCAAAAAGCGAAAGGAACCGAGCAACGCCCCCAAGCTGCAAAACACGAAGCAGAAAGCTCCGTTCCCCTCCCCCCCTCCACGGAAAAGGGGGAGAGATCAAGACGCGAAGCCCTCAAAAGGGAATCACCGTTCGCGAAAGCTCGCACAGCCTTTAAGGATCTCACTGAACACGCCACGGCCGCGGGAGGAGGTAAGAGAAATATCCCACCTCCCCAAAAATAGCAAACGACACGAAATTAGAAACGCCCCCCTCCAACCGAGAAAGAAAGGAAGGAAGAAAACCCAGTAAAGCCCGCGTCCTGTTATACCGCTCGCAGGAAAAGTCCGGACGCGCTGAATATACTAATCAAGAAAAGGGGAGCAGAAGAGATCACCCACGGAGGAAAAAAGGCAGAAAAGAGAAACTAAAAAACCGCATGGGAGGGAGGTGGTGGCATCGGGAGTGGGAATCCAAAAGCGAGGAAATCACGGGCCTAAATTTGGATCATCGACGACCCCCAAGAGCGCCCCCGCCCGCCCCCCGCGACCATCTCCTTTCCCGAGACGCGCGACGCGCACGCAGAGGCATCGCCCACATTCAGCGGGTCGCGACTCGGAACGACGAGCGCGGTCGGTCGGTCGGTCGGTCGGTCGGTCGTCGCCACGCTCGGGTCACCACCGCCAGCAACGCGAACGCAACAACGGCCCGGGCGAGGGGGAGGGAGAGGGAGTGCGTTGCGCTCGCAGCTGGACACCGCAAACGCCAGCACGGGGAGGAGAATGCGTGGGGCCTGCTGCTGCCCGTCTCCCTCACTCCATAACCCACTTTCTATCTCTCTCTCTCTCTCTCTTGCCTTTTTTTGGCCCTTCTTTTTCCTTCTCTTCGCATTTATGGCTGTGTGGATGCGCGTGAGATCGTTGCATGTCGCTCTCCGTCCTGGCCACCCCCACCCATTCCCCTTTTGTATTTTTCTCGCGCGTGTACTCTCTCTCTCTCTCTCTCTCTCCATGTTATAAGTCTTAAGCATTTGAACGGGATGCGCGGTGGAGTCCTGGACCGGGGCCCAAGAAATTACGCGCCTCGCCACGGGAGTTCCCGATATTTACGAGAACGACACTGAACTCGAGCTGGTTCCGCGCCCGGCGGCACTGGATTAGATTTAGACCCGTTGGGATATTCCATTTCGCGTTGGCCCCGGGGAGGCTCGGGGGGACCGACAGGTGTCGGGCCATGATTGGGCGCCGCTTCCTGCGGATTAAAAATATTTTAATGTAACCTCTTTTTTTTAAGCCCTCGGATGTTTTCTTTTCCTTGGATCTCGTCGAACGAAAGTCTTTGCATATTTGGTAGGAAATTACCTTCTTGCCACGACATTGCCGAAGAAAGATCGCGCGGAGGGCGAAAGAGATCGATTTCGAGACTTTTTTCTTTTTAATTTTATCAAAAGGCTCTTTTTATTTTATGGTCAAGCCAGAAAAAAAGAATCGTATAAGGAGTATAAAAAAATCGTTTAATATTTTAAGTCTTCCATCGTGCACATTTAGGTGCTGTATGGTAACATTTCTAACTTCTCCCATTTTCGTTTTTTTGTTCCCTAATAAAAAAGAAGAGAAAACCGTTTGGTAACGTCGAGTTGTTTTTTTATTCCCTAACAAAAAGTTAGCCCTAGGGAATAGTTTTGGAACAAAACCGTAAGAAAAAAAAGTTCTTACTGGTTCCTCGGAAACAAGTTTAAAGAAATAAGTGAAATTTTTTTTTTTTTTTAATTCTTCTCTTGCACACGGCCCATTGACCGCCGTTGATCGCCACGCCCCGGCCGACCGCCGCCACCGCCGCCGACCGCCGCCGTCGCCCGGCCGGACGCCCGCCGCCCGGCCGCACCGCCCATTGGCCGCCGTCAACCGTCGGCCACCGGCCGCCGCCGGAGGTCGATCGACCGCCGACCGAGCCGCCGTCGCCGCCGCCGGCCGCACGCCATCGGCCGCCACCTCCGCGGCCGATGGCCGACGGTCAACGGCGGCCGATGGGCGATGCGGCCGGCGGCGGCGGCGGGGCGGGCGGGTCGGCGACCGTGGTCGGCCCGACGGCGACGGGCGACGGTCGGCCAACGGCGGTGGCGGCGTCCGGCGGCGATCGGCCAACAAAAATAAAAAACAAATAAATATAAAAAAGAAACCGTTTTTTACCAAACGCATTTCTATTCTTTTTCTATTTCTAGAGTAGAAATTTTGTGTAGTTACCAAACGGGTTTTTACCCAAAAATTGTCCCCATAATAGAAATAGAAAAGAAGCATTTCTAAAAAAAAAACTACTCCCCGCCCGAAGCGTTGCCATACGCTACCTTACAATCAAGATTGGTCTATCTCAGTCTCGATTTTCCATTTCTTTGTCTCCAGTGCCAATTTCCTGACACTTGAACAATCGGTACACCTCTCGAGTAGTCTCCTATGTCAATCCCGTTTCATTTGAAGCCTCACTTGCTCCAAAATGATCTCAATTGCAAAAATCTAAAGAAAAGAAGAATTAATGATTAGAGAAATATCTCTTCAATGATGATTATTTTTTTTTTTTTGACCCAAGGAACCCCGCACGGCGGATCTGAAAAAACCACTGGGCGACATGTCTTGCTAGCCCACCACACACGTGTCACCGGGTAAGTCACCCCGCGACGAGCTAGAATTTCGAACCCTTCCCCTTCGTGAGGGGGAGGAGGCCCAAAACCAACTGTGATTCTTCAATAATGATTATTTGTATCATTTATAAAAATTAAAAATAATCTCAATTTTTATAAAGATATTTAAATATAATATATATTAATTAATTATTTCAAATGATATAAAATATTTTTTAAGTTATTTATTTTTTCTCGATCAGGTGGGGACTAAACCAGAATCCCGACGGATAAAAATAATAAAGTAATTGATGTGAAGGGAGTTGAAAGTAGATTGGATGCGTAGACGTACGTCGTGACGCACCGCGTGATGGAGCGGATTTTCTACGCCGAGTGGTCATATTCTAGAGGGAGGGGGCGGGGATCTGATTTTGATTGGATTCTCGTGTTGACTTCGGCGGCGACAAAAACGAGATTTTGGACGTAATTTGGATTGTTTAAGGTCTATAAATTTGAGGGGATCTATGTAGGCTATCATGATGTCCACTTGACTCCCTTTTGTCCCTTTTTTTTATTTTGATTTTCTTTTTTGTCCTTTCTTTGACGTGAGATCTCGCCTGTGAACGAATTAGGTATTAGCTTTTGGCATTATTTATTTATTAATTTATTTTTCACCCCCCGAGAGAGAGAGAGAGAGAGAGAGAGATTGAGGGAAAAAAAGGGGTTTTTAGGGTGATCTTTTGATGTCCGATTAAGAGAGATAATCTTGCACGCATTTCCAACGCAATGATAATGTTGATTAATTATTCCATCCTAATTTATTAGGATGACATCGGGATTGGACATGAATTAAATAGGTGCGAAGGTTATAAAACTTCATTAGGACTTTTCATTAATTCAAGCGCGTGATCCTTGACTTGGGGAGATATGATTTTGATCTTTACGAGGTTGTAACATGCATAATTCTTGAACTTTCTGTATAGCATTTAATGTTGTTTTTGAACTTCTCTCTTATTCGATTAGTCCTTGAATTTTCCAATTTTGCTCAATGAAGCCGTTTCACCAACTCCAATACCGCATGTAGACTAAAATTGACATGATTAGTCACATCATGTCCTTTTCTTTTAGATTAAGAGAAATTTTTCTACCCTTTTTATTTTTCTCCCATTTCTTCTTAAATATCATCACACGGTCATCTACACATCCATAATCATTGCTGACACGTGTTTGACGACCTTGTAGCTCCATGACCTCCGGTGCACCAATGTAACGTTTGTAGCATGTCGTTTCTCTGTTTCATAACTACAACTGGTGGGACGTTGGACCCAAATTCTAACTTAAGGTCAAGTTGGAAGTTGTGTGCCTTATATTTGTATTTTGTAGGGTGCTGCTAAGTTTCATTGAGAACATGGAGAAAGATCTTGACGGGCGATGGGCAGTTGATCTTCAAATTTTTGTAGCAGTGTTGCTATCGAAGTGTGACAGGAAGGGGTGCGATGATAGGTAGCAGCTGCACTTAAGGACAGAGCTTTCTCTAAATCAGTAAGCATGAAAATTTTAATATACATAACTACGAGAAAATATTAAGCAAATCATATGATTAACCGATTAGCATTAAAAAAATAAAAAGATCAAGGGGTAAATAATCTATGTTAAATTTCCCAAATAAAGATAAAGAAAATGAAGAAAAAAAAATTGAGATTAGGGGAGAAAAATCAAATTCTAATCAGATTAAGGTACTCTTTACAAAAATTCCAACCCCGAGAGAGAGAGAGAGAGAGAGAGAGACAGAGACAGAGACAGGGAGAGATTGAGGGAAAAAAGGGGTTTTGTGGCACGCATTTTCTTGGCACGCATTTCCAACGCATTGACAATGTTGATTAACTATTGCTCCATCCTAATTTATTAGGATGACATCGGGATTAGACATGAATTAAATAGGTGTGGAGGCTATAAAACTTCATTAGGACTTTTCATTAATTCAAGCGCGTGGTTCTTGACTTGAGGGGATGTGATTTTGATCTTCTGACGTGGTCAATACAACATTGTAACATGCATAATTCTTGAACTTTCTGTATCATTCATTTTCGTTCCTCAAATTCACAATCATTGTCACTAGCTGGCCCGTTAATTTTTAATATCTTAGTGGACTTTCGGCTAAGTTGATGGTGATCAGAAGTCTTCGCCACTCAAGTTAGTGGACCTCAGCTATGGTGAAGAAAATGACCATGACCTTGAAATGTAATTACAGTTCTCCTATTGTAAGCACTGAGCTGGATAGCAGTTTTAACTCTATTGCTAATTCTATTTTTTTGAGTTTGGTAAACGAACACGACAGAAGAAATGGCCGAGAAAGGATCGCCCAATCAGATATTTGGTACAACGACGCGTATCGCCAATCTGGATCCTCCCAAAGAGGAAGGCGAGAAAAAATCTTAGACAATTATAGCGTTGAACCCTGGCCGCATCAACCACGCATCACGCGCCGATGGCATCCAATTCGAAATGCGCAATTAGGGATGACTTGGAGCAGGGGAGACCGGTGAATGTGTTTCAACCTCGAAAAGAATAAATAATTTAGTCTTGGAAGATGTACACAAGTGTATAGTCGAAACTCCAAGTATGGAGATGCTGCCCTTACTTTTGCTGTGTACTCTAATCAAGTCCTTAAAGAGATATTAGGAAGTACTAATCCAAATGTTCCTAGACTCCGAACTTGACCAATATGTAAGATATTTTGGATTGAGTGTAAGCTTGGTAAAAGAAATCTTTAGTTTAATATAAGAGATCATCTCACCGCTTGAATCCATGTCACGTACGAAATATGAATTCAAGACAAGTTCAAAATACTTGCTTTTACAAAATAAAGATGAATAAACGCATTAGCACTCTACCATGATATGTAACTGAAAATAACTCATCGATGTGATATAAATTATTCATTTAAAAGCAAGTACATGGCATATTATTTCATAATGCGCAATTAGCACATGACAACTCATTGATATACATAGGTGAGAGTATCTTACGCTGCTCATGTCTAGCTAATACTCATCTTTACTAATGAGATATTGTCATCACCAATTCACGGAATTATAAGCTCATCCAACCATATCTCAACTCTCCATCATAGGTGTTCTTTACATTGACAAGATAAATACGCTATCATTGTACACTTATGATGATTATCTCATAGCTAGCTACTTAGACTGGATCATATATCACATATGTGAATCATAAGCCCATCACATGTAAGAAATCATTGTACCTCATGTGCCCTAACTCTGTAGAGTCAACGGTAGAATATATGTATTTTTCAGTGTCTTATGCACATGCTTATACAAGGGATTTTGCTCTCCTACAAATAGGCCATGGCATAAGTATTTGGTACATGGCATCATTCGTGCACAATTCATTATTACACAATAAATGTCACTTGTATTTCAATAAGCACCATTGTAAATAATAACATACTGACCTCTTGACATCTCTAGTGCAAATACCAACAATCAAATAATTATATGCATTTCAACATATAAACCTTCATTGTCTTTTCACTGTAGTCATCATAATTTAGTGTTGCACTCTTGCAAATTCACAAAAATATCGAGAATAATTTTTCTTAGTCAATCAAATTTTCTGTAATTTAAGTAAGCAGTTATTTTTCTATAAAAGATAGGGCCTTTCATATGTTCGCCTTAATCATGAAAATAAAAATAATTTCCTATAATTAATTTATTAAATTAAATGTTTTATTATTTCTAAAACTAACTTAACCACATATATCATAAAGTTTAAAGTTCTGTGATCAGCCCCCATAATTCTCAGTTTTAGCAAATTAAGTCCCCTAATTTGGTAAAATTACAGCTTTGCCTTTAAAATTTCAAAACTAGTTATATTGAACTGGTTTAATTTCCTTTAATTGATCTAACTTTTTTTTTTTTTTGTCAGTCCTACTCTATACCTATTCTACACTCACTTTCAGACTTTTGCCCTGGCTCCTGCAGGGCGTGGGAGTCGAAACCCACTCCTGAAACTTGCGTGTTCCCATCCCATCCCTCCCTGAGAAGGTGGGGGTTTGAACCCCACACCTCCCTCTTCCATGTTGGAAGAGTGGCCATTAATTGACACTGCAAACTACAAAATAAGACTGTTAAAAGAAACCTCTCATTTCTGTAAGTTCTCTGAATTGCACCTAAAGAAGCGAAAGTTATTGAAATGCCCCTTTTAGGTCTAGTCTTGCCATTTTTACATTTTTCCCACCCAAGATGCAACAAGACCCTTTCAGTAATCATTCAAACTCGTTCTAGAGATGTAGAACACTCTGCCATTTGAGCCAAGAAATCACGATAGCTCAACATGCCATTGTTGAAGTCCAATCACACTTAATATAAAATTAAACTAAATGAACAAATATCAATCAACCAAATTCAAATGCCAAGTAGATCGATATAATTTAATCTCTATGATTTTCACTTACCTTGATTGGAAGATAATCTTTATTAATCTCGAAAGCGAAACATGCAATAAAATTAATACGTCTCAATCTGTAGAAACAAAACTAGTTTGATGGAGTCCACGATTTACCTTGTAAACACTTGATATGTGAGATTGAAAACTCACACAACTCAATTGAATAGATTTTGGAGGTTAGTTGACATTTTGCTTTCTTTTTGCTTTCTTTCCATAAGAAATTGGAAAGTGAAACAAAATGTGAAGTTGATGGGGGCGGCAAGTCATAGTTGATCACATTTAGGGTTTAAAACCTAAGGTGAAGGTAATAAAAGTGTTCAAGTAAACGAGTGACAAATGGCATACTTTAGATGATTAAATGAAGATATTTGATATTTAAATGATATTTTACATTTCACTAAATAAATAAAAAACTAACTATCCGTTTTAGATTCCAGTAAGTAGTTAATTATTAGGAACCCATTAAAAAATCATTAGCAATAGTTAGTGGACGTTAGGGAAATCTTAATTCAGTAAATTCTAACTACGACAATTATTTGATACATGATTCAAAGCATATCGATTCCCAATTCTCGTAATCACAACTCACATCCATCTAATCTAGGGGCATATATAATTTAACTCACATGCGTCGAGTGCAATCAAATATTTTTATTAGAAAGCCTAAAGGGCTTTGATTATTTATTGGTATTTTCCGAAGACGAGGGGCATCGAGATGCTACTCGAGAGGGGAAAATGCATTGCAAGGTGGGGGCAATGATTGCTTTTGACCCAACTTTTTGGGGGCAACAAAGGAGAGGAGAAAGTGGGCGCTCGATGTCCACCGTTCGCATGCCACGTATAAAGATGCCTTTCAGCCCGCCGCCCGCCGCTCGCCCAATCGCTTATCTTCTCCATGTCTCCTGCGTGGGGGTCCTCGCGGGGATCGGCTGAGGTTTCGCATTCCTGGCTAGGAATCTCGAAATCGAATATGTGTGTATATGCTGGAATCAATCTGGGTGTAGGCCTATTGTGTCCAAAGGCATTACATAGGCTATGTTGCCTGGATCATACATAATCTTAAAATAAGATTATTTGTACTTTGTCTAGCGTTTGGTACAGCATGAAATAGGAAGGTGTGCAAATAGAGTTTGAATATAATTTAGGTCAAGAATCTCGTCTAGGGTGTGAGATATGAGGATATGATATTTACTATTTTGTGTAGGTAAAAGGAAGCAAAATTAGGAAGAGAAATGGCCTAGACAAACACCATGACAGAGAGGGGAAAGGAGAGAAGACATTAGCTTCAAGCGCAAGAAGGCGCTTGCAAGGTAGTCGCCATCTTAGGCGCTACCATGACAAGGGGTTCCATTGTCATCCTTTGGGATGAGCATGATGACCACCTCCACCCCTCCCTCCCTCCCTCCCTCCCTAACAGAGCACATATTTAAACCTACACATTTGTGATCAACAATAAAGCATGGTGTGGTTGTGTGACCTTGCATTGGCCATGCCGCCATTAAGCACTAACAACTTTGGGTTGGCTACACAAGCAACTCCAGACCCTCAATAACTTGGCAGAGGCCATCTTTCTCTATTACGATGGCCACCACCTCGAAACAACTAAAGCTATGGTGGTTCCCCTTATTCCCTCTGGAGTAATTTATTTCAGAATTTAATTTTTCATCTAACTCTATTATAGATTCATCAAATATTTCATAAGATTGGATTAGGCCGTGACCGTGGTATATATAACCCAATATTGATAGAACACAGAAGACCGGATAACTTCATATCTACGGGATTTCATATAAAGAAGTTGTTAATAATAGATTACCGAGAGAAATGGGTAAAAGAAATTTCCATCCAAGATTTAATATCCTATTCAATCTCAATTCATGTCTGAGCAACCAATCGCGGGGACATGCGAAAAGGCCTCGGAACCCAAAAGCGCCGGACCCATTTTTTGGGGGACCAGGCAGGGCCACCGGGCCGAAGTTCTTTTAAAAGTTCGGGCCGGTCGAAGCCCAAAAAAAAATTGTGCAATATTAACGAATAAAACCCAAACCTCGTTCCTTCTCTTTCTCTCCTCATCTTCCCCCTCGCGCCTCCCTATCCCGAGTCCCTCTCGTGCCCTTCGCCGTCCCACCACCACGCCGGGAAGATCGGCGCCTCGCCACCACCACCGTCCCAGTAGACCGCCCTAGTGAACGCAGGCGGCGGCGGCGGCAGGCGGGCGGGGGCAGTGGGGCGGACGCCGTTCGGCATAGCCGTAAACCCAAAGAAACTCCCCCAAGAAAGTCGCAAGTTCCTGTTTTTTCTTCTGGGTGTGTGTTTATGTGGACTAACTTACTACGCTACGGATCTTTGAGAAGTGGTCGGATATCGGGACGAATGCCCAGAAATCTTTAGCGCGTATTCTGGGTCGAAGTATATGTGGGTCGTCTAAGTTCTGAAGTTCTTGTGTCTGGATCAGATAATGTCCGGTACACACCTGCTCGTGCTGGGTTCTTGCACTGGATTGTGTATTTGAATCGGGCACTTGAGCTTAGACAAGTTGGAAGACCAAATTCCGGATTCATTCCGAGGTGTTTCCTCACTGGAATACTTGTATGTTATCTGATTCCTCAACATTGTCTATTGCGAAAGAAGATGGCTTTCATTAATGGCTTATTGGCTCTTTTTTTTTTGGGTCTTTCTACATAATTATTTATTCATGGATATCAGCTTTCTTGGAAACAACAACTTGGTCGGGAAGCTTCCTGCGAATAACGTCGGTTGAAGCCTCGATGCCATGTATGTTTCTCTGTCATGGCGATTCGAACTTATAGACGTGAGTAGTACATGTATGTTTCTGAGCTGCATTATGCTCGAATCTCTGTTTACCTTTCTTAGTTGCGTTATTTCGTTTCGGTTCTTCTTTGATTTATGTTTCTTTTGGAGCTCGTGTTAGGTCCTTTTGTCTCCTGAATAAGGGTCTTTTTTGCTGTGTCAGTGTAGGGCTTGAGCCTGTAATCTAGCATGGTGCTTTTGATTTTTCAACTTGTTAGTTCTGGCAACAATTGGTTTCATCTTGCATCCACCATATTTTTCCTTTTCTGTTTTATATTGTTACTTGGACTTTGCTGCGTTCATAAATTTATGGGTGATTTTGTCTATGGTGCAAAGATCAGGCATATGATGGTTTACACTTGATCTCTGAACTTCAGGTAAGTTTGCATGTTTGACAAGTTTACATGCTGATGCTTTGCGTCTTTGCACCTTCGGGAGGAGTTCACTTTGAATCATTTCGCTGCTTCTGTTTTGCTTGAATTAGTAGCAAACAGAGGAAGAAATAGAGAAAAGAAGTCAAGGGTGGAATAGAGAAGTTTTTACCTATAATTCTTGTCTAACAAGATCATTTGAATGCTCAGGAAGGTTAGTCGTGGAATGACTAAATGTTTTCTGGTCAGATGTTTTGAACTTTAAGAGTAATTGATTACACCAACTGTTGCTGATTGTCTTGCATCTACGAATTTAATGGGTGGCCTTTGAAAGCTGTGATTGCAACAAGATTCAACTTCTTTATATAGTTGTATGCTGACATGGTTTTCACAAATTCATGTTGTTTTTAAAAGTGTATTGGAACTCAAGATACCATGAATTTGGTACCTCAATTTCATCTACGGTCAACCTGTACCCCTAAGATTCATCAAAATCTGCAACTTATAGATGGCTTGCTTGCTTTGGTTGCTATTACTTTCTAAATACTAAGCTTGTCGTTGTGAAATATTAGTCCTTTAATTTTGGAAATTAACTTGTCATTTTTGTGAAGTTGCTATGGGTTTTGACAAAAGAAAATTTCAATAGGCTTGACAGAAATAACTTATGTCCCCCTTGGCAAATGGTAGCAAAGCAGCATGGGTTCAGAATATTCAGTAGATGACCTTTCCACAACAGCAACATGGATCCAGGGATGCACCATAAGATAATCTTTAATCATAAGAAAGCATAATAGGGTACAGTGTAGCTTTGCAAGCTAAACGCTCTTCACATGGCATTTCAATTTTGGTCCTACCAGCTTGCAGTGCTTTGGGTGCGTCACAATGGAGGAAGACATGTTCACATTCCTCACCTGCTTTCCTCTATAGCATCATTTTCTAGTAAAGCGCCTGGTGGTCCTTCAAATCATTACCATAACGATTTATGTAATATTTATAAAGAGAAGCATTGCTGCCTTGCCGATGAGAAAAACATTCTCAATGAACTCTCTGATTTGTTGCCAATAACTCGGCCTAATGCTGTTTGCAATGTGCGTAATGATGATTATTTAAAGAACGAGATGGGAAGAAGAGAGCATCATGGCTTCTTATCCCCTGAAGAGAAATTCCGGGGGGTTTTTCTTCAAAAGCTGAGAAGCAAAACTGCTGTGGAACATGCGTTGACAAATGTTCCTGCTGATTTGAACATTGACATTGTTGCTAGAGTTGTGAATCGTGGGAACTTAGGAGGGAAAGCTATGACAATGTTCTTCAAATGGGCGCTAAAACAGCCTACAGTTAGTGCAGACACTCATAGCTATAATGTGATTCTGAAAGCACTTGGAAGAAGGAAATACTTTGGTTTTATGGAGGAGATGATGCATGAAATGAAATCAAATGGTACAAATGCCACCTTGGAGACTCTTTCAATTGTAATGGACAGTTTTGTGTGTGCTCATCGAGTGAACAAAGCAATAGAACTTTTGGCAAGCTGGAAGAGTTTGGATTGAAACGTGGTACAGAGTCTTTAAATGTGCTTTTGCAAACACTGTGCCAACGGTCCCATGTGGGTGCTGCCAACTCACTTTTGAATTCTGTGAAGGGGAAGGTACCGTTTGATGTGACAACTTACAATACTATCATAGGTGGGTGGTCAAGGATGGGTAGAGTTGGTGACATAGAAAAGAATTTGGAGGCAATGGCAGCAGATGGATTTGCTCCAAATTGTTCGACTTTTGGACATCTCATTCAGGGTTTGGGGAGAGCTGGTCAGATTGATGATGCTGTCCTTATATTTGATGGATTGAAGGAGAAAGGTTATGATCCTGATGTGAGTGTCTACAGTGCCATGATTTATAATTTTGCAATCATTGGGGATTTTGATGCATGCATCCAGTATTATAGGAGCATGTTGAGTGAAAGATGCAATCCTGATTTGGATACGTACAAAAGTATGATCAACTCCTTGCTCAAGTTTCGAAAAGTGGCTGATGCTCTGGAAATGTTTGATGAGATGTTGAGTAGAGGGCTTGTTCCCACTACTGGGATGGTAACCTCATTTATTGAACCTCTGTGTGGTTATGGTCCACCTTATGCTGCACTGACAATCTATAAGAAGGCAAGGAAAGCTGGATGCCTCGTGTCTTTGAAAGCTTACAAGTTACTACTCATGCGGCTTTCTAGATTTGGTAAATGTGGAATGCTGTTGACTGTATGGGATGAAATGCAAGAGGCTGGTCATTTATTGGATGCGGAAGTTTATGAGTACATTGTCAATGGACTCTGCAACATAGGACAGCTGGAAAATGCAGTGCTTGTCATGGAGGAGTGTCTGTGCAAGGGTTTTTGCCCTAGCAGGCGTATTTATAGCAAACTAAATACCAAATTATTGGTTTCAAACAATGTAGAGAAAGCTTACAAGCTATTTCTGAAGATTAAAGATGCTCGCCTCCATGATAATGCAAGAAGATACTGGCGTTCTAAGGGATGGCATTTTTAAGTTTGCTTATGGTTTAGGTGTGCCAGAACATACTTCTTTTTGCTTCTCAGGTGGTCTTGTCAATGGGAGGGAGATAATTGTTGAGGTAATCATCTTGTAAATCTCTTCCAAAAGAACACGGCGATCCACAACCCTTTAACCTTCCTATTGTTTAGTCTAGCACCTGTTTAACAGTATACCTTCACGGAATGCTTAAATTCTCTGGCTTGGTCAGGGCACATCTTCAGAGATCAAACGAAGTACATCAATATTGCAGCTTTTTTCTTCTTTATATTACCATGTGAATACTCATCTCTGTTTATGACATAGATAGAATACATACCTCCATTTAGTTATTGTCATCACCTATTTTTTGGGTGACTTTGGTTTGCTTGCATTATTCTAGACTCTTTTGGACAAGGAAAGGCAGAAAAGAATGAGAAGATGGTGAAGGATGCTCAGCTAGCCTAAGTTCTGTTTTTTCCTTTGCTCACTGACAAGCATGTGGATGTTTGTCGTGGCTTTTATGTCAGAGAGAAATGCCCAGGGTGGTTTCTCCTTTCCTTTCTTTTGAGCTTATACTCCACCTTTTATTCTAAGTCTATGTAACATGAGTTTTTATTGGAGTTTGCTCTGGAGCAAGTAGAATGCTGAGTTTAGATTAATTCTTTGTTCTCTTTTTGTTGGATATAAGTTGATTAGCAAACAGTGTGCTTGAGGTGTTGACACTTGGAGTCAGAGGCGTTCAACAAAATTTGCCTTTCTAATCTTATTGTGGGTGCACCTCTTGAGTTCTTGTTGCAAATTTCCACTGGTTCCTCAGTCAGTCCCCGAATTGTTGTTTCTGGAAATGGATCTTCTTCAGATCCAATTTTTGGAGGTGATTTAGTTTTCGCAAAACCCTCTCCATCTAAACAAGAATCTTCTGCACTAACTAATCCAGTTGTTGTTGCACCTTTGTCCTCTGCTATAACATCAGTTTCTGGAAGCCAACCTTCTGTGAGGCCCAATGCACTGACTGTTTTGTGGAGGTCATTCTCTATGCTTTCTTGTGGCAGTCAGGTTCAGCGTCCCTATATGCCTTCAAACCCACGAGAGCAGGTTCCATCTCTAGGTTCTTTGCCTTTCTCACTGCCTGGAAGTTCAGTTAGGATAGCTAATTCTTCTTCCAGTGATATTAAAACTTGCTTGGCCAAAGATGAAGCCATCTGATGTTAAAAAGTACATGAAAGTGTTTATGGAAGTAGACATGGACAGAGATGGGAAGATCACTGGCTAGCAAGCTTGCAACTTATTTCTAAGTTGGAGGCTACCAAGAGGTATCTGAGGATAGGTGTGAGGTAGTTTCTCCACTCAGTTGTACATTACTTTCCTTTATTACTGTTTCCATTTTTCACAACATCATAGGCTGAGTTACTTGGCAAAGAGTATGAAGAGAAGTACATGCAAGTTGCAGAGATAGAATCTGAGTTAACAATTGAGGAGGAAACCTTTTGTGGACTTCAGGTAGTTTACTTACTGAGACTTCGGGGCTACGGTGGTGGTTGTATGTCTATTTTGTGGAATAACTGAAACAAATATATTTTGATGCTGTTTTTGCCCTTGGATATTTTTTACAAACGAATGAGTTTTCATGGTAAACATAAACGGTTGCTCCCTGAATACTTTATATTTCAAGTTTGCTTCTAAAGTGCTCTAATCCCATTGCCCTCTCTGAAGGAAACTGGTTCAAATTCTTTATGTATTGTATAATGCTTGTAAATAGATGCTCTAATATTTACTTTAATCTGCCCATTTGTCCTTTGCCATTCTGATAAGATTTCTAATAGGATTTGTATTTGTTTTGTAGGATTTACTGTGATCGATTTACTTTACATCATGTCTTCACCACTGTTTTTTCCCCTTTTATGGTAATATGGATTCATGATTACTTGTCCACATCGTTTCCGAGATTATTTCTGTTGTTTTGTATTCCTGCTTTAACTATTCTCTGGCAAAAGGCATTAATACGCAATTGTTCATTGGACTTTAGTTCTTCTTCTTCTTTTTTTTTTTTGGTGGGTGAATACTTTTCTTTCAAGAAAATGTCCTGTTTCCTTTCTGATTGCTGAAAATATTCTTTTGTGGTGTTTTGACTTTACATATGTTCTCTATTTTTGTGTGCAATAAATTTTATCATGAATGAGGTCCTTCATATCAATTATTAAGGTTTCCACTTGCTAGTAGCCATAGTCCCAAGAAACTCCCCAAAATTGTCATCCTCTTTCTGCGAGTGTGCGTGTGTGCAGTCTGAAGTTCTCATTCTTAATGGGAAGCAGATTTATGAACATGGTGATTTAGACTTATAGACAATACTGGTGCACATATGTTTCTGAGCTGCATTATATGTGAACTTCCATTTAGCTTTTTGTTTTCTTTAGTTTAAGTATGAACTGATAGTTCTTGTTAATCGGAGTTGATCCATTTCTTCTTTATATATCTTTCTCAACTCATGTTAGGTTTGGTTGTCTCACATACAAGGATTAATGCTGTGACAGTATTAGTTTCTAGCACGTAATCTACTACAGTGCTTTTGATTATTCAACTTGTTAGTTCTTGTAACAATCGGTATCATCTTGGATCCATCATGTTTTTTCTTTTCTGTTTTCTATTGCTATGTGGACTTTTCTGTGTTCCTGAATTTATGGGGTGATTTTTTTTTTCCTATGGTGCAAAGATTGGGCATATGATGGTTTACACTTGATCTCTGAACTTCAGGTAAGTTCACATGTTTGACAAGTTTACATGCTGATGCTTTGCGTCTTTGCACCATGGAGAAGTTCATATGTTCATTTTGTGGCCTCTGTTTTGGTCAAATTAGTAGCGAACAGAGGAAGAAAAAGACGAAACAAGTAAAGGGTGGAATATAGAAGCTTTGACTTATAGAAATGTCTAGCAAAGATCATTTGAATGTTTAGGAAGGTAAGTAGTGGAAAGTCTAAATGTCGTCTGGCTGATCTTTTGAATATTTAGAGGAATTGAAAAGACCAACTGTTGCTGATTGTCCTGCATCTACAAATTTAATGGGCAGCAATTGAAAAATCTGATTTCGACAAGATTCAACTTTTTTCTAATATGTTGACATGGTTTTCTCAAATTTGAATCGTTTAGAGAAACGTGTATTGTAACTCAAGATACCATGATCTTATTACCTCAATTCATCTCCCATTGATGGGTATTAGGGAATTGTGTGTTTACAGTCTAGGGAATTGTGGGTGGTCCCCTTGAGGTTTTTTTTTTTTTTTTTTTTTTTTTTTTTTTTTTTTTTTGGGGTCTGTGTGCTCCCCTTTGAGTTTTTGTTTGGAAATATGCACTACATCCCCTGTTAGGGCCGAAATTCCTAACTTGAAGTCTTCAAGGCTTGCCATGTGGATTTTGTGGACCAAGTGTTAAATGTCTTCCGTGTAGCAATTTTTGCTAATATCCATTTACAATAGCCTTCTTCTTTGGACTGTAATTTCCCTCCTCTTTATCTTGAATAACTAGATTTAATGCCAGCTTAGCTTGGCCTTTCTCTTCACATGAGGTACTTGCCACACAATTTATAACGAGTTGAGCAAGTTCATTACTTTGTAATAGCCTAGTTTGCCTACATATATTAAGATTTTTTTATTTATGTTGACATCTGTGTGAAATTTTGGTAAATTTGAGGTACCATTGGGCGCTTAAACTAGTGGGAAATCTTTGTGGACAACCAGGGATTTGAGCCAGCAGCGGAAGATCCGACAGTCATGACTGGGCATGCAAACGTAGCCACATTTCCGAAAGGCAGTCAGTGATTGGTTCAGCTTCAGATTGGTTATCAAGTTTTCAACCCCAACAAGCAGACTCGCAGCCAGGAGTACAAGACTTGAGCATGCAACGGGGACGTCTGTAATGGTACTCAACGATAGCTTTGTCCAGTTTGAAATGAAAGGCAGTTGTTTTCGCCAGCAGCTGATGCTGAACCAGATGATCAGGCAGAAAGCTGAAATGGAGTCCCCAGAAGAGAAAAACGCAAAATGCAAACATCTGTACGGCAATAGAAGTTTGGAACTTTGTGTCATGTTCATATTGAAATCTGGGTCCACTTCTGCCACACATACATATCTTCACTATTGGGAATAAAACCCGTGTATTTTAGGACACACTTGCACTGGCTGAACATACATGGTTTTCGCTATTGCTTCAGAGGTTTAGAGGAGGAACTGAACACGATATGCCATCGAATCCATGTTTCACTTATTCATCGTTTGAGGTTTGAACTGACTAATCTGTTCTCAAAGACGATAATTATTCGCTTGGCTTTGAAAAACCGTCAGATTCATACGATATCACATGATCTGCTCCTAGAGTAACACGATGTCTGAATCCGGAACTTATATCCGGACTTGCCATGTCTGAGGTACATAACCAAAGTACCGAATCAGATAAATTTCATTCTATCCGGTCTTTACCTTTTTCAAGCGCCATTTGAAGTCCTAGGTTAAGATAAATCTGCTTGACAGCGGAGGTGATGTCTGGCCATTCGCACTCAGTTTCTCGAAGGCCAAATTGCCATATATGCTTGAGATTTTTTGACATCGAATTAAACCCAATAGTCTGTCAATCGACTTTCTCCAACTCGGTCATTTAATTTAACTTTTTCCAGAAATAGAAAAAGGAAAAAAATCGCCCTAGTCACCTAACTTATGCCTTACTTACCTGAGTTAAAAGTTTAGTTTTTCCTTTTCTGTCACGCTGCAAAAAAAAAGAAAAAAAGAAAAAAGAAAGAAAAAGGAGATAGGGATCTAAGTCGATTACAAATGTGTAGTTAAAACTCATCTTTATGAGTATGCAAAAATTTTTCGTATTTTTATGGACCGCTCTTGAGATCGGAACTATATAGTATTCCTGCACTCTATAGTCGTCCCCATCTGGTTGAAACTATTTTTTTTATCGACTTTCCGGAAAGGTTCTGGTTCGCCCTCCCTCCCTCCCGTCCCCGTCCGCAGCAGCTGCTCCGTCGACGGTCGTTCTCCATTCTCGCCATTTCCCTCCTCGATCGCGCGCGCGCGAGCGAGCGAAAAGCTCCGAATCCCGACCGATTTGCGCCTCCCCCCCCCGAAATCCGAGGCGAATCCGTCCTCCCGTCCCGCCGTCTCTCCTCGATCTGACCGACCCACGGCCGGCCAATTCGATCCCGCTCCCTCGCCTCTCGGGGATTCGGCACCGTTGCGCGCTCGTTTCGATCGGATTCGGTTCGCGGCCGCGGCTGGTGCCGGCGGTGGAGGGCGCGGGGCCTCGAGTTGGCGGGATGGCGGCGCAGGGCCAAGGGGCGGGCGCGGAGCAGTTCGAGGCGTACTTCAGGAGAGCGGATTTGGACGGGGACGGCAGGATCAGCGGGGCCGAGGCCGTCGCCTTCTTCCAGGGATCCGGCTTGCCGAAGCACGTCCTTGCTCAGGTCACTCCCTCCCCTGCGTCTTCCGCTGCGTTCTGTGTGGTCAACTGGAAATCTTTTATTTTTCCCCCAATTGTGGTCGGTGCTTAGTTCATGTTGCGATCCACTTTGTTCGGGAGTCCTTGGTGATGGCCTTTTTGTCTGATTTGTATGAGTGGGCGGATTGGGAGATGAATCCGAACGGGTCGAGGCGAAACTCCGGTTCCGTTCGATTTGAATAGCTATTGTTGGGACCTGGATTTTCTGGTCGTTTGATTAATCTGCGAGCTCTCTCTTGTGTTAATGCTGGAACTTAGTTGATTGGTGATCAGTGAGGGATTATGGGCTTGTTAAGTTATGGGTGTTTCCTTTAGGTCCGATGATCGAAGTTTGCTCGAGCTTCTTCTGCATCAAGTAATAGATTATATTGCTGAAAAATCACACAATTTCTGGAGAATTCACAATATGCAATTGAAACGAGGCAGTGAGGGATCCATCTGTTTTATGATCCACTGTCAAGAACGAGGTTCCTTGTTCTGTTTACCCATTCTGCCTGAGTTAGCTCTGATTGTTTGATTGTTCCAATTCTTAGTTGTTAGGATTATTAGCTAGCATTTGTTTGTTTAGGAAGTCATTGAGGTATTTGTTTGATAACCGTTCTGTTCCCAGAAAAAATTTCTGCTTAAAATTGATTTTTTTTTGGTTCCTTAGACGAGTTTCTGAGCATTTGAAGACGTTTGGTAATTGTTTAAAATTTCTATTCCTGAGATAAAAGAGACCTCAAATTCTTTTGTGAGTTATAAATTTTTTAAAATTTTTTTTTAATAGTGGCGACTGGCCAAATAGGAAGAAGGAGAAGAAGAGGAGGAAAAAAAGAAAAGAAGAAAAGAAAAGAGAGAAGAAATGAAAATAAGAAAAAAATGGACTTGATTCCGGAGTTATTCTTGGGAACAAAGAAGCAATTTTTTTTTTTATTATTTTTTTTTTACTTTGTGATTTTGTTTTAAATCTATTCGCGGGAACAGATTTATTCCCAGAAATAAAGAAGTTATTAAACGGATTTATTATCTTTCTATGTTCCGGAGAATAAAAGAATAAAATCAGACATTGTTTGGTCGCTTACCACACTCAGCTTTGCATTTATGCTAAAGGATGCTCATTGTGATGTTCCCATTGCTGCAGATATGGATGCATGCTGATCAGGCTCGTACTGGTTTCCTTGGTCGGGCAGAATTTTACAATGCTCTGAAGCTTGTCACAGTAGCACAGAGTAAAAGGGAATTATCGGCAGATATAGTCAAGGCCGCCTTATATGGCCCCGCTGCTGCTAAAATACCCCCTCCACAAATTAATCTTGCTTCTGTACCTGCAGCACCTGTGAGGAATGCAGCTGTTGCGGCAACCCCGCAGATGAGAGCAACAGCTCAACCAACATCTCAGAGTGTTGGCTTTGGATTTCCTTCACAACAACAACAACAACCACCTGTGAGACCGCCTCAACCTATGCCTGCTCCTACTGCTTTCCATGCACCACAGGCCAATACAGGTTCACAATTTCCCATGGGGAGTAGTTTAACGGGTGCTGGGGTTCCAAACGCAAACATTTCAAGTGGTTGGACCGGAGTAAGGAGCGGCGGAGCGTCAGTTGGATCCAGAGATACTAATTCTTCGGTTCTGTCAGCTTTATCAAAGCCACAAATTCCACCTTCTTTATCTTCACAGACAATGGCCATTGATTCGAAAGCACTAGTTGTTTCTGGAAATGGATCTTCTTCGGATACTTTTCTTGGAGGTGATTTATTTTCTGCAAAACCCTCTCCATCTAAGCAAGAATCTTCTGCACTAACTAATCCAGCTGCCAGCACATCTCTCACCTCTGCTATGACTTCTGTTCCTGGAGGCCAACCTTCTGTAAAGCCCAATGCACTGGATGCTTTGCAGACTCCATTCTCTATGCTTTCTTCTAGCAGTCAGGTTCAACGTCCTCCTACACCTTCGAACCCACGAGCGCAGGGTCCATCTCTAGGTTTTTCCTCATTCTCATCGCCTGGAATTTCAGTTGGGGTAGCTAATTCTTCTCCCAGTGATAGTCAGCTTAATTGGCCAAAGATGAAGCCATCTGATGTTCAAAAATACACGAAGGTTTTTATGGAAGTGGACACAGATAGAGATGGGAAGATTACTGGCGAGCAGGCCCGCAACTTATTTCTGAGTTGGAGACTACCAAGAGGTATATCTATTTCAAGTATTGCATACAAAAGATTCGTTTTTTTTTTTTTTTTTTTTTTAATCAAAAACACTCTTTTTCTGTGTTGGTTTATTTTGTTACTCTTGATTTGCTAGTTTTGGTGCCCGTGATACTGTCCTGTTGGACTTTCTATTTGATGTTGTGTCACCATATGTTTGGTGATATTATCAAAATGTCTTTATGGTTTACAACCAACACAAGCCTGAAACGTGTTGCTATCTTGAAGGGAACATTCCCAGGGAATATGAAGGATAAGTCTCTTTAGGAGGTAGAATCAATGGGGTAGTTGAATTTCTTCTTGCTAAATCTCTACAATGTCCAACCTTTTAGCTCTCTCTTATTTTCCAGAGAATTGTTTGCTTGCTGAAATCATCGAATCCCTCTGTCCCTGGTGGAACTATGGAGTTCATGCCATGATGCCATCATTTCCCTTGGTCTTATGATAATTGGAACCATAATGTGGTTGGGCCCTCGGGAAACTACCTTTTGTATCCGAGTCTGTTGATTAGTCATTTGTTATGCCTTTTGTTTTGCTTTCTCCATTTGTTTAGATTATTATTTTGAGTATGACAGCAAAAGTTAAAAGTGAAAAGTATTTCCCTCTTCCCCTTTTGTCTTTTCTGTTTCATCACACCAGTCTATTTGTATATATTACTCCATCATGTTAGGCAGCATGATCATTAAGCAAGACTGGTGTCTGTTACTTCATCATGTGAATCAGCATGATCATTAAAAGGCAGTATCTGTGGCTTAAGTGCAAGAATAAGCTTAAGACTGAATGTGACAGTGCAAGAATAAGCTTAAGACTGATGTGTGTGTCACATCGTTACAATTTAGAGGCTTAAAGTTGTTCACGCTTCTTCTTTTTCCATGTTTGTTATATTTTAACTGCTGTTTCTCGAGGAAGGTCAATCACAGTTGTTGTTATTCTTTTAGTTAAACGTGGGCTATACGTTAAGTTAGTGGATTTATTTTTAAAAACTATCATCAACTTTGCATTCATAGGAATCTTTGCGCATGCTTTTTGCAATGAGATCTTGTATAAGCTCTGTGGATGCTTCTTTTTAGTTTCTGATTGTCTTGTATCATCTAGATGATATGTGATCTCCTTGTGGTGACAGAGGTTTTAAAGCAGGTGTGGGACTTGTCTGATCAGGATGGTGACAGCATGCTCTCTTTGAGGGAGTTTTGCTTTGCCCTATATTTGATGGAGCGACATAGGGAGGGTCGTCCTCTTCCCACAGCTCTTCCTAGTAATGTCATGTACGATGAAACACTATTGTCAATGACAGGTTTACCAAATGTTGCTTATGGAAATGCCGCTTGGGGTGCCAATTCGGGTATTGTCCATAATTTCCTTCTTATTTGAGAGATGGTCCTTTGTTGGACAAGGCCTGTGATGATACAGTGTTTGGTGGCTTCTGTATCAGGTTTTAGGCCACAGCAAGGAATGCCAGGTGCTCGACCATTGGCTCCTGCAACTGGCTTGAGGCCAGGAATGCAGGTTCCCATTCCTAAGGCAGATGCCGCGAAGCAAAACGATCAACAAGACTTGAGAGGACCAACTTTGGGGGACCCATTTGCAAACATAGCTGGCAACACTGAACCAAATTCAGTTGGTTCAGCACCTCAAGATGCAACAACTGGGGGGAAAAAGGCATACACATTATTTCTTGTCGCATTTATCATCTTTTTTTCCCCTTGCTGAATGCCTGTCATTTCTTTGGTGTTTTGACACGCGTCTTCAATTTTTATTCTTACTTTTAAGTAATCTGGGATGTTGCTGAAACAGTGAAGGACAATCATGGTTATCTTTGGTTCACTTTTGGTTGAAAGTTTAACTTTACAAGGATTATGATGCTTTTCACATCCTTCTTTCATTTATATTCTTTTCAAATTAGAATTGATTTGGCCTTCATTTATATTCTTTTCAAATTAGAATTGATTTGGCCATTTGTTAGAAGTAAAAGGACTACTCTTTTCCTGATGACAGGTGGAAGAAAAGGAGAAAGTTATATTGGATTCAAAGGAGAAGATTGAGTTTTACCGCACAAAAATGCAAGACCTTGTGAGTATTTTCTTTGCATATTTTGTTAATGATATGGAGAATTTGACAGGCTTAATGGTCTGGAATCATGCAGAGGTTGTTGCATTGTTCATTGTATATTTGCCCCCGTTAGAAGATTTGCCTTGTATTGACTCTATATTTTTGAACTTGAAGGCAGAAGCCTGGAACACAGTGGATGTTATTTTTCTTTACAGTTATCTTTCTCAAAAATTATTTTACAGGCATCATGAGACAAATTGCTGCTGTAATATTACATGAACTTAAGTAAGAAACTAGAACATTTTTGAAATCTTATGGTTGCATGTTGTTTGCTCAAGCTTGTCCTGATTTCTTTGCCTATTATTAGTAGGGTGCTGGCAATGTTTAATACAAAGAATGTGGGAAAGGCCTTGCTGTCGCAAAGTTTGTGGGCACCATTTCCCCCTTTTTAGATTACATTTGGCACCAATATATGATTGTTAAATCTATATGTGATAAACAAAGGACACAAATTTATGATTTTGATGGAAAGGAGGATCTGCTTTTAGTTTCCATATCTTGTTTGCAGCTTTGCTGTGGACACAGATCCCTATTCCTCTTGCGGCAGTTCTGTGTGATAAGGTCCCAATGAGAGCAAAACACTTTGCACTAAGCAATCTGGAATCCTTATTTGATAAGAACATCACAATTCATTATCTGGTCGATGTTCTGTTACTAATTTCATATGAGGACCACTAGTCAAGTTTTGGCATGTTTTGGTTGGCTGTGCTGCGAAGGTCATGGTGACTCTTGAGCGTCTGAGCTCTATTTTTTCGTGGTTTTTTGTTATTTTGTCTTCCCTTTTCTTTTGTTCCTATGTTTTCTCTTGTTGATATTTGCTCTTCATTCCTCAGGTTTTATATAAAAGCAGATGTGATAATAAACTGAATGAGATGACGGAGAGGGCATCTGCAGATAAGCGTGAGGTGCTTTCTCCACTCAGTTGTACACTACTTTCCTTTATTATCGTTTTCTTCGAATCTTTATTCATTCTATTTGAGTAACTTTGTAGGCCGAGTTACTTGGCAAAAAGTATGAAGAGAAGTACAAGCAAGTCGCAGAAATAGCATCTAAGTTAACCGTTGAGGAGGCGACCTTTCGTGATCTTCAGGTAGCTTACTTGCTACTGAGTATTCATGAATACTGTGGTGGTTGCGTCTCTGTCCTGTGGAATAATCCAAACAAATACATGATGACGCTGTTTTTCCCGTTGGATTTTGTTGCTAACCAATATGAGGTTTCATGGTAAACATAAATGGCTGCTCCCTGAATACTATACTATTCGAGTTTGTTTCTAAAGTAATCTTATAAGCCCTCTCTAGAGGAAATGGTTCAAGAACTTTACGTGTTGTATAATTCTTCTGAATAGATGCTTTAATCTTTACTCTAATCTGCCCATTTGTCCTTTGCAATTCTGATGAGATTTCTAATTCAATTTGTATATGGTTAGTAGAATTCACTGTAATCGATTTAGTTTTCAGTGCATGTAGTCACAGCTGCTCTCCCCTTTTTATGGTAATATGCATTCACGACTACTTGTCCACATCTTTCACAGGTTACTTCTGTAGTTTCTGCTTGCTGCTTCAACAATTCTCTGGCAAATGGCATGAATACACAATTGTTCCTTTGACTTTTCTTTAAAATGCCTTTTTGTTTTTCCTTTCTGATTGCTGAAAATTATTCTTTTGTAATGTTTTAATTTTACTCATGTTCTCTTTTTTGTGTTGGATATATTTTATCGCGAGTAAGGTCCCTTATATAAATCGGCAAGCATTGTTCCTCCACCCTCCTTGAAAATTTGCATCTCTGTATGATTGACCTAACATTCAATCCTTGAAACCCATTGAACATTGTAGGAGGAAATATTTATTTTTCCTTATTTGCATGTTTCTGATCTGTTGCACTTACAGGAAAGGAAAATGGAGTTGCATAAGGCCATTGTCACAGTGGAACAAGGTGGCAGTGCAGATGGCCTTCTTCAGGTACTTCTTTCTATATTTGCAAGCTGTTTGATTTTAGCTTTTTCTCTGTGGATGCTCTCCAACTTTCTACTTACGCTTTAGTATTTCATATTAGGTCCGAGCTGATCGCCTCCAATCAGATATTGATGAGCTTATGAAGGCTTTGACAGAACGTTGCAAGAAGCATGGTCTAGATGTCAAATCAACTGCACTATTTGAGCTTCCAAATGGTACTTTTTAAGCTCTGTGCTTCACCGTTTCGAATCTCTCACATTGGAGAATTGATTTGCTTTTTTCCAGAGAGATTTTTCTGTTCCTTCTGTTTAGGAATTAGGATGAGATCGGAGTTAATCATTTATTTTTATTTTTTTAATTTTTTACTTGGACTTGCCATTGGATGTTGTTGTATTTAAGGAAATTAAGGGGGTCCTTTCATGTATACTCGATAAAAGAGAATCCACTCAGCAAGAGAGCTTTGAGTTGTTTGCATCAGGAAGTAACTAATTGGTTTTCCTTCATTGATGTTTTTGTTAATTGGTTTACTTGTTTGGATTTATTTACCCTCTGATCTTGGCTTCTGTTCCTGTTTGCATTCTATGGTCTGAAAAGAGTCTATGTTGGCATTTAAGGATGTTTAGAAAGTTCACACTTCCTTTTTAAATTTGATGCTGAAGGAGCTGGTAGCCTGGTAAAGCTAGCAGTTTCGTCACTGGAATGCACCGCAAATTATAGTATTACCACTTCAGCATGATGTTAAATCAAAGAACTACCCCAGTTAGGATTTAATGTTTACTGCTTGCATCGGGCTTGCAAGGTCTATTACCTTTTTGCTTTCATGTCAAATTGCCACCATAACAAGCAAAGTTGGTCAATTGTTTTATGTGTATGAAGTTTTTAGCATTCTCTCTGTCAATGCTTAGTCTCTGAGCACCTCGATAATTTCATGTGTGTTGAAGAACTTCCTTTCTTTCTCCATTAAATGCAGAACATGCTTCTTGGATGGGTTTGTACTAACTGGACCAGTATTAGAAAACTTATTCTTTTGTCTAATTGATGAAAGCAAATGGTTTAAACGATACATGTTTTAGACAATTTCATAGACACAGTTCTCCTCGAACAACTTGGATATTCATGACTTCTATGGCTTTTCCTACAATGTTCTTCTCATCTCACTTGTATACCAACCTCAAAGCAAGCATCATGGGACCCCTGATTGCTATTTGAGTTTTAATTCTCCATACTAGCTGAATTTCCTCTGAATTTTTTTTGATCTCACTGAAATTATTGATGACTCTGTCATCACTATTATATTTGCACTTATGTTTCAGGCTGGCAGCCTGGGTTTCAGGAGGGAGCTGCTGTTTGGGATGAAGATTGGGACAAGTTTGAAGATGAAGGTGCATTATTGGTTTACGATTGTGACTTTTTTCTTTTGAATGTCCCGGCACTGTCTGCTTCTCCTTCAGAGAGTGATCTTGGGCTCTTTTAATCATTGAAAAATGGGCATAAATAGCATGTGGAGTAAAGATTATAGTTTTCTCCTTCAGGCTTTGTCAATGACCTGAATCTGGATGGGAAGAACGTCTCTGTCGAGAGAGAGAATGCTTCTACTGAGAATGGTTATGCCCATGATTCTATCTCAAATCCTGGTGAAAAGCATCAGAACTCTTTGGGTACCATGGAAAATGCTTTTGAGAGTGAATATCAATATGCCCGTAGTGAAGATGAATCAGCACGAAGCCCTCATGAAAGTCCGGTAGGTAGAACTTCTGTAGGGAGTCCATCCCAAGTATTTTCAGATCCACATTTTGAAAAGAGTCCTGAAGCAGATACTGATACACACGGGTAAGTTGTCTATTTTCTTCTTCACAATTCTGTTACGACTTACCAACCTAATACTGAACCTTTTGATTTGGCCCCATGATGACCTGGGAATATCTTAAATTGCTGGAGCAGAAGTTTTGATGAATCAACCTGGGGTGCCTTCGACAATAACGATGATGTGGACTCTGTCTGGGGATTTGGTACCAAGGTGAGACAGTGCTAACTGGTGGATGTTTCTGTTAGGTTGTGCATGAAGTGTTTGGCCATTGAATATCTGTTTAATCGACTTGGTTAAAGATGGTTCAGTTATGAAAATTTATATATTGGAACAAGCAAACCAGATGTTCTTTCTTCCCCATCTGTTGCGTTTGACATCCTTATTGCTTTTCTGGAACAGTTACAAGAGAGTCCTTCCAAAGCAATTTCAACACTCTGTGAAGTGACTAGACTACATAATATGATATCCCTTCACAATCTTCTGATCCCTAATAAAGGGGGGCTCTGGATCTCGGGTCCTTACCACTATTATGCTTCTCCAACCTAGCTGACATCTTCAATTGTTGTGTTTTCTCAAGGGTTATTTTTGGCGTGACCTTTGTGGGTGTCTCTAGTCTTTGCAAAGTCATCACACACTTTTAGAAAGAAGATATAGTTTGCATCTCTGATTGTAATTATTGGCTTTTGCTGGTATGTTCCGCTTGCAGACATTGTGTCGGGTTTTGTAGATGGAGGTTCTGCTTTTTGCACCTTGCATCCTGCTCGACTCATTAACGATTCTTCTTGCTTTTACCTGGGAAAAGAAAAATCTTCTCTCTTTTAATTGTTTTCCTGTGTTGAGGAATTGCAGGACTCAAAGCATGGTGATTATTCCTTTACATCGGGTGACTTTGGAGTAAACCCAATACGAACAGGCTCCCCACGAGCAGATAATGCTTTCCCAACCAGGAGTGGTTTCGCTTTCGATGATTCTGTCCCAGCCACTCCTCTATCTAGACTTGGCAACTCCTCACCGAGGTACAGCGAAGCAGGGGATCACTACTTTGACAACTTCTCGAGGTTCGATTCCTTCAGAACCCACGACAGCGGATTTTATCCCCAACAACCTGAGAGGCTTACTAGGTTTGACTCCATCAGTAGCACCAAGGACTTCGGCCACAGTCGTGGATTCTCTTCTTTTGATGATTCAGACCCATTTGGTTCGTCCGGTCCATTTAAGGTTTCTTCGGAGAGCCACACTCCGAAGAAAAGTTCAGATAACTGGAATGCCTTCTAGCCGGCCACTTCCGTCCTGTTTGTTACAAAATGTGGCTCGTCTTTTTTCCCTGGGCTTCGCGCTGTTTAGCTTGTTATGTAAGCCGATTTTTTCTTTTTTTTTTTTTTTTTTTTTTTTTTGCATGCTGTATAGCAGGAAAACAGAGCGGGGTTTTTGTAATGTGATTCGATGTGGCCTTGTATTTTCGAAGGGACGATGTATTCATTCTTGTAGGATGCTGAGACAGGGGAGAGAGATTGCTTTTCTTTGGCGTGTCTAATACTATTTATACGGACTCTTGTGAAATATATTCCGATTTGTCTTCCCCTCGCTACCCGGCTCGGTGTGGTTTTGCCCGTTTTGTTGCGCTCCATGCATCCTGCTTGCGGTGATCTGTGCTTTGCATCTGTGCTTTGCAGGTGGACTGAGCAGTCGGAGGATCCTTCTTTGTATAAATGTCAACCACCTTTAGGAACTAAAGTAACCCAAAAACAAACAAGGTATTTTACGAGCGGAAATCTAATAAAAATCTTATTGTTTTCTTTACCTAATATAGAATTCTTTCTGAGATGACGAGTGATGCACGATGGCGGACATCAAACGTGACAAATCTGATTCTTTTTTGAGTGAAGCGACGTGAATGGGGATATAATTTTTTATTTTTTATTTTTAAAAGAGGCCTTAATTTACAGGGGACGAGATCCATGTACGAATCTTGCGATATAAGCCAGACCCTGCCCCGGTATCATGCTCCCCTAGTTATACGCCACACTCTGTGCTCGAGTCCGAGTCGAAATCACGGCTGGAGATAAGTCAGAGAGGCCTTCCTTCCATGCACGTACGAACTTCGCTCGCCGACTATAGTAAATGGGAAAAGAGTTGATCCCTCGAGATTATGAGGTCGATCTGTAGTAGAATACTCATAGGAGAATTTGTCGTACTGTCGATGTCAAAGAGTGATTCACCATTTAAGATTTCAATTTGTCGTGCCAATCTAATTCTAAACATTTTGAAAATTTATTAGTATAATTATTCCAATCAATTTTGATAAAAAAAATATTGACGTGATAATGTAGTTAGTGTCGATCGTTCTGTATAACATACCCGCTCTGATGTGAATAATCTTTATGATTTTTTTTTTTTTTTTTTCTTTCCTTCTTGTCGGTGGTCGATCTCAAGAGTGTCATCCTATAATTCAGTCAATATAATAGAGTTAGTCACCTAATAAAG
Organism: Eucalyptus erythrocorys; assembly: GCA_014182555.1. Lineage (NCBI taxonomy): Eukaryota > Viridiplantae > Streptophyta > Magnoliopsida > Myrtales > Myrtaceae > Eucalyptus > Eucalyptus erythrocorys. The sequence continues at coordinate 29,629,070 of CM024602.1, forward strand.
AATACACATATATGACATAACTCACTGCCGGTGGAATTGTAAACTTTTTCAACAAAGGATTTAAAGCTATCTAGGATTCTGTAATAGTGCATTATGTAAAATATAATGATTGCAAACCTTTTTCATTGGTAAGACAAGATTGTCTACAAGAGCACTCTTCATCCAGCTTAGACTTTAAACAATTGGAAAATCTGATGCTTGAAAGCTTCAATATAACAACTCTAATTAATCTGTAATATTTTTCATTCTTTTGTCTCTTTAGTCAATAGGTGATTTCTCCCCATATCAGGCACTTTCGTCGTCACATTTTTACTCTATAGTAGACATACCAAATTTGCTTCCACATATAATATAAACCTTAACATATGGTAATGTTTAAGATACAATATATATATATATATATATATATATATATATATATATATATATGGACATATTTTCCAACAGCTTAAATTTTTTTAATGGAAAAAAGTATTTCGAACCTTGTATCAAAACATAAATTTACATTTCAAATTGCAGCACTTAATTTATTATAGTTATGCCTATTATCATGTTTTGGTACTCCTGGCTCCAGTTATGAAACTGATTTGAATTTCATGTGTCAGGCTGATTTATGCATGACGTGAAGTACTAAGAAATATTTATGTATACATTGTGAGCCCATTTCAAAATACTTTTTATGTTTTTAAGGAAAACTTGTTGTCTAAAGTAAATGATAATCACTCAAATGCAAATTTACCATTTTGATATAACAATGAGAAACATAACTTTTGAAAATGAGTAAGAATATTATCTCTCATTCTAGTGGCATAGTGAGAAATTTTGGTATCTTTGAAGCCTCGAAATACGCCTCACATTGCAAAAGAAAGAAGAATAGTAGGAGTCCTTAGGGATCTTAATTTCAAGTACCTTTTGACAAGGGTTAGTATGGGAGAACCTTATTCAAACAAGTAACTAATGTAATTAATTAAAATGATGTCAAGGTAATGTAAGTTATTATTAGTTTTGAGTGACCTTAAATATACCAGATTGGATTCTCAGCCTGAAATGATCATTTAGTAAGTGGAAAATGAGTATAGTGAGACAAAATATCAATAATGTCATCGTTATTAACCTGATGGTAGAAAAGGATAAGGATTAGTTGGCATAAACCACCCGTATTTCATTGTTATTCGTCTTCATGCACATGCAAACTATTACAAGCATTTTTCACAATGTTTATCTGGGATGTAGTTGCTTTGTTGCTTATAGTTAGGATAAGAAGAGGTTTTTAGGTAACGAGGTGCAATTCTAACTCTAACAGGTTCCCTTAGGGAGACACCCTAAGAATTGGAACTTGTGAAAGGTATTATGCATGTTTTGTTTTTCAAATGTTATATCAAACAACTAGAACTTTACACTCATAGGAGCCAGGAGATTTTTAGCAATTAAGAAAGTTCAACAAGAGATAAAATCAAAACATTTTATAGCTATTACACTCATAAAAACCAAGAGGGTCGCAACACTAAATAATAGAGAAAATGTGTGTAATAGATCAACGACCCCGCCAACTACTGGTGCAATAGATGTGCAAGAGATATGTTACTTTTTCTTGCTCAATTTGGCTTTATTTGTTTTGTCACTGATTATAGGATGAGAGTTACATGTAGTTGTTGTAAAATTTGATCAACAATATGTTAGAGACCTAACATCACACCAAGTCCCACACTTAATTGGTGAAATTTACAACATGAGAATGGAATAGAGCACATGGATAAAATTACCAAAATCTATCTCTTTTGGAATACCTGCTTGAAGGGGAAAGGGGTGGGGTGTTAACTTTTACTTTATTTTGGAAATTAAAAGAGAACATGGAAAAAAGATGATGGATGGACTAATTTGATTTTTGGTGGGGTACATCGAGTCAATCTCACTCTAGAGTTATTGCCATGGAGCTCAATTTGTTTCCTAATCTTTTTTACCTAAGGTCCAGTGTTATAATTGTTATTTGAAGGGTGATTAGCTTATTTGTAAAATGAGTCTAGGTCATGTATCTTTAGAAATAAGGTACTTTCTAATGAAATTAGATCTTTTACTTTATAGTTGGCGGTGGAATCTCATTACAATTTCTCAAGCATTACATTATTGGACATTAACTCTCATTTCTATATTCTTAGTTAAACAATTCTTAGGATTATCATCTTTTACTAGTTTAGCACATGTTTTTTTAAATAATTTCCTTTTTGGCAACGAATGAACTTGTTGTATAGGTTGGATTGTATGTGGTAATGTTCAAAACTTGATTAAATATAGCAATAAAAACTCTCACAACCTATATTGCACATAGATTGCATTTATATCTCATTTTCATTGTGCATATTTTGATTGCGATATTATTTTAGAATAGTTATTTGATAAAGCTTATATTTTACTTCACAGCTTATTGTGGAACCTTTTTTCAATTTCTCAAGCATTTCATCATGTGAGATCAACTGTTTTATTTCCATGTTCTTAGTCAATCAATTTTTAGGTTTATTATCTTCTACTGATTCAACACATGTTTTTCCAATAGTTTCCTTTTTTGCAACAAATGAATTTGTTATACAAGTAAGATGGTATGTGGTAATGTTCAAAAATTGATTAAATATAGCAATAGAAGCTCCCACAACCTATGCTGCACGTATGCTGCACGTATATCTTTCTCTAATTGTGCATATTTTGGTTGAGATATTATCTTTGGATAATTGTTTAATATAGCATTTAATAGACTGATGTATTGTTCATTAGCATTAGTACTTAAAAAGTTTAACAAGAGGCATAATCAAGACATTCACAGATTTTGCACCCATAAGAGCCAGGAGGGTTTCGGCACCAAATAATGGATACAATATTTGCACGAGACCAAAGATTCCATCAACTACTAGTGTTGGACCTGAGTAGGTCCTTAAACTGCTCAATGGAAGTACTCCAGGGAGAACCTGGTTGGGGTGAGAGTCCCCGAGTGTCTCCCCTGTTTCTCCGTCGGCAGGTAAAACCAAGATGGGGAATTAAGGGGCGCTCCTTCGCTGGATCCTCATGATGCCGGGCCCTGGTAACCAACCTGGGGAAGGTACAAGGAAATGAAGGCCAGGGGTTATTCCCCTGTGGAATGGGTCGATGCGAAAGGGATATGTTGTCTTTCCTTACTCAATTTGGCTTTATTTATTTTGTTATTGATTATTGAAAAAAAACTCACATGTAGTTGTCGTAAAATTTGGCCACTTAAAAGTGCAGTTATTAGAGACCTAACATTGCACCAAGTTTTATGGTTAATTAGTGAAACTAACAATATTAGATTGGAGTGGTACACATACATTGAGAGTGTCAAGATTTGTATTTATTTTGGGGCATCCGTTTGTATGAGGAAGGGAGTAGGGTGTTAACGTCTACTTTATTTTGGAATTTGAAAGAAAAAAAGGGGGAAATAATGATAGATAGACTAATTTGACTTTTTGATGGAGTACATGGAGTTGATCTCACTCTAGAGTTAATGTATAAAGCTCATTATGTTTATTGTTCCTTTTCTACTAGAGGTCCAAAGCCAATCTCACTCTAGAATTAGAGCTCATTTTATTTATTGTTCTTTTTCTAGTTGAGGTTCAATATCAACATTGTTGTTTGAACCACCGGCCGCGATGGCTTTGCTGGATAAGGTCCTGCTGATCCTCAGCTCAGAGGTGAGGGGTTCAAAATCCAGTGGAGACGCTAGGTGACTTAAGTGTGACGCCTGGGGTGGTGGGTCCTCCTGCTTACGTGTCACTTGGGGGTTTACGTTGTTGCTGTTGGCGGAGGCGGTTCCTCCAGCACAAAAAAAAAATTGTTGTTTGAAGGGTGATTGGCTTAGTTTTTGAAATGAGTTTAGATCATTTATTATCAGAGATAATGCAACTTTTGCTTGAACTAAATCTTTTACTTCATAATTGTTGGTAAAACCTCTTTCTAATTTCTTAAGCATTTCATCATCAAGTATCAACTCTTTCATTTCAATGCTTCTAGTAGCAATTCTTAGGGTTACTATTTTTCGCTAGTTTAGAACATGTTTTCCTAATAGTTCCCTTTTTGACGATAAATGAAGTTATATAGGTTATAGGGTATTGGGTGGTAGTCAAAACTTGATTAAATATAGTATCAGGAAGTTCCATAACATATATTGAATGTATATCTTCCTTTATTTTGTATATCTTGATCGAGATATTATTTTAGAATAGTTATCCAATAATGTCTATAAATAGGTGGATGTATTCTTTATTAACATTAGCAATTAAGAAAGTCCAATGAGAGACATAATCAAGACATTTGCAGATATTACACCAATAAAAGCTATGAGGGTTTTATCATCAAATAGTGAAGACAATGTTTGCAAGAGAACAACAATCCCACCAACTACTCGTGTAGTAGATGTGGAACGAATATGTTGTATTTTCTTGCTCAATCTAGCTTTATTTGTTTTGCTACTAATTATTGGAGGACACATGTAGTTGCTGTAAAATCTGGTCAACAAAATGTATAGTTTTTAGAGACCTAATATCATGCCAAGTCCTATAATTAATTTGTAAAACTAAAAACATGAGATTGGAATGGAGTGCTCTATATTTCTTTTGGATTACTTGCTTGCAGGGAGAAATGGATGGGTGTGACATCCGGAATTTCCCTATTCAATAATAGTATTTAAAATTCATTTTTGCAATTGGATGGTTAGGAATAAAACTGATAAGCTGCTATTGACAGTATTGAATCATGTCAGCATCGGTTGGCCTCCATTTCTTAACTGATTAAGAAACTGAGTTTGTGGGTTTTTGTGTTAGTGAGGCATATGGGCTGACAATCGACCTAAAGTACTTGAGGTGTGATTGACGAGAACGATAACGATAATGGGGTTTCCTGCTTCTAAATCCTCGTGCCTCATTGAGCTTGAAGTTCTGATTCAGTTAGCGTTAGGATTATCGCTTATCCTTTTTGAATGGCTACTAGGATTTTCACGTGCCATTGCTTGTAGTTGGTCTATTTGTATGTTGTTGTGTCGTCAACATGTCTAAACTTTCTGCTTATTACTATGCACTCAAGGCATCTGTTTTCTTTGTTTCCTTTTTTGTAGTGCAATTCATCTATGACCATATTTGCCGAAGAAATCTGCCGATGCCCAATATGATGCGGTCATGTGCCGTATATCCACAGTTTCGAGTTGTTTTCCTTGTGGAATGCGCTTCGAGATTCCAGGATAAAATGGTTTTCCATTTTTTCCTGGATCCTCAAGAACTTCTGTTGAGGTTCTCCCTTCAATCCATTTGACTACCCGAAGGAGCACTTGGCTAACTTCTAATTTCTTGAAGCCTCCGATGAAAGCCAGCACGCGGAAGATGATGTTTCGGGGTTCAAGTTTGCATCGTATGTCCGTCTTGTGTTCTGTAAGCAGACGGATTCTTGAATTCGCTATACACTGATATCGCCAAGTTTTGAGATCGTTATGCACAGTGCTTGCATTCTCAGCACATGGCGTCCAACATTCATTGTCGCGGCGACATATTGCCATAGAACTTTAGCGCTCCCTCTCTCTTGGCGATGAACGTTGCAAACATTTATTAGCCACCTGTTTTTTCTTCCTTGAGCATTTTAAGGATAGGATCAAGTCCAATAAACTTTAGTACTGATACTCAAATAACATGAGAAAACGCCAAACTAGCCGTGGATGATCGGTTCTCAATTCGATTTGGTCTCACCTAAGAACTGGGAACCTGAGTGGGAGGGCCAATTTCCAATTTCTAGGATAGGGGATTGAACTAGGCAATCTTGGGAGTAGGAACCGGTTACTTAACCAAAAAATATCAAAGAAATTACTAGTGTTGTTATCATCTTAGGGTTATTGCTGTTTTAAGAAATTAAAAAATATATTAAAAAAAGAGTCAATCTAGTCCATCGGTTCGATTTTCCCTCAGAATCAGGAACTGGATTGAAAATCATCAATTCCATTTTTATGGAACCAGGAAGCAGGCCGATGCTCCCAAGAATTGTACCAAATTGGCTAGTCTAGTTCAGTTTAGTCTAGGCATTTCCAAGTTTGGTCGATTCATTATGTTCACCTCTAAAGCGAGCTGTTATTTGAAACAATCGGATTTTGACAAAATGCATATGATGTCGAAGGTTAATCATGTTTATACATGATAGGGCCATTTGGGGTGCGAATGGTAATACTTTTTGGTTGGGGAAGATTTTTTTTTTCAGAAATACTTTTTTTCAATTTCTATTCCGGGGAACAATTTCTGAGTAAAAAAACATATTTGATAATTACACAAAATTTTTACTTCAGAAATAGAAAAAGAATAGAAATATGTTTGGTAAAAAACAGCTTTTTTTTAATATTTATTCATTTTTTATTTTTGCCGGCCGGCGGTAGCGGTTGGCCGGCGATGGCAGCGGCCGATCGGCGTTCGGTGGCGGTGGCGACAGTCGGCAATGGTCGGGGCGACCGGTGGTGGCGGCAATCGGCGGTGGTGGTGGCGATCAGCCAGTGGCAGGCGGCGGTCGACGGTAGTCGACGATAGCCGCGGCAAGAGAGAAAATTAAAAGAAAAATAAAATTGAAAATTTTATTTATAGAAATTGTTCTCAAGAACGAGAAGTAACTTTTTTTTTTTTTTTACTTTTCATTTCTGTTCCAAAACCATTCCCGGGCTAACTTTTTATTCCCGGGAATAAAAAACAACTTGTTGTTACCAAACAAATTTCTGTTCTATTTTTGTTCCGGGGAACAAAAGAATGGAAATTGTGGGGATGAGAAATGTTCTCATGCGCCCCCTTAGAGACCAAAGTGATTCCGGGCCATTAAAGGCATGTTTGATAACGTGTCAAACAATATCGCGTTATTAAGGGCGCATTTGGTAACGATTATGTTCCTGGGAACTGATTCTGACAAGAAATGATTATTTTTAATTGTTCCCGAAATCCGATTTTGAGTAAAAGAACGTATTTGTAACTGTCCAAAATTTCGATTCGGAATAGAATTGCGTTTGATAATGTGTTCATTGATTATGTTCCAAATTAATTTATTTTAATTTTTAAATAATTTTTCTTAGTTTTTTATTTTTTCCTTTTTCTTTTCTTTTTTTCCTTTTTCTCCTATTCATCTTCTTCTTCTTGTGGCCGGTCGCCGGATCGGCGATCGGCCGGACAAGGGCCGGCGACCTCACTGGAGCGTCACCGGCCCTCGGCGAGGCTAGCTCTCATCGATCGAGCCTTGCTGATAGCTGGGCGAGGCTCGGCCTTGCTGGTGGATAGGCGAGCCTCGCCGGTGGGCTGGGCTTGCCTTCGGCAAGCTCGCCGGTGGCTAGGCTCGCCTCCCAAGCTCGTTGGATCTCATCCCGGCCTAGTGAGCTCACCGGAGGCGACCAGCAGCGGGCGGCGGCGGATGGCGGCGGGCGGTGATCGCGGGATGGCGGAAGGGAAGAAGAAGAATTTTATTGTGTTGATTCTTTTTTGATTCTTGGACGCTTGAGAATCAAATATATATATATATATATATATATATATATTTATTTATTTATATTCTCAAATCTTGTCCTTTGTTCCCAGAATCGGTTTGGGACAAGAATTTTACCAAATGCGATTCTTGTCCCAAATCGATTCTCGAGAACAAAAATCGGGAATCGACACTATTTGGCACGTTACCAAATAGAGCCTAAATCATGTTTGATTCTGTTCTTTTGTTTCTTGAACCAAAAATCTCCTGGAAATAGATTTGGAATAGATTTAAGAAGTAGAAAAAATTGATTCTTTATTTCCAAGCTAAATCATTTTTTTTCTTTTCTTTCTTCTTTTCTTTTCTTTTGTCTTCTTTTCCTCGGCCGATTGCAAAAATATAGTAAAATTATTTTAAAAATAATAAAATTATATATTAAAATTATTAAAAAATTAAAAGAAATTTTGAAAAATATAATAAAATTATAACATAAAATTATATTTAAAATGAAATAAAATAAATAATAATATTATATTAAGATGGTAAAATTATATAATAAAAAATAAAAATAAAAATTATTTTACAAAATAAAAGAAAAATTAAAAAATCTAATAGAATTATATTAAAAATATAATAAAATTACATAATAAAATTATATTAAAATATGATAAAATTATATAATAAATTTATTGAAATATTAAAAGATAAAAATATAATAAAAATATTTTAAAATTAATAAAAATTCGATTCACAAAAATATTTTAGAGTCATACTAAATGCATTTCTATTTTGGGAATAAAAGTTTTGGACAATTACCAAATGTCTTCACATACAAAACTTGTTTAAGGAACAAAATAAAAAATAAGAACATTTCGAGTAGAAATCATTTGCGAGAATAGAATAATTACTAAACACAAACTTTAAGCTTTCTATTTCTTTTCTTCTTCTTTTTTAAAAAAAAATTCCAAATAAAGGCTCAAAGTTCTTTTTTTTTTTTTTTTTTTTAAATAAGAGCTTAAAGTAGATATTATTTTAAATAAAGACTTGAAATCTTCATTTCATTGTCAAATAAAGATATGAACTCATCGGTTGTGAAAGGTAATTTCATCTTTTTAAATTTTTTCCTTTTTTCTTTATTTGTCTAGTTTTCATAAAAACTGAATAAAACTAAAAATTAAAAAAGGGGATCCCTTTTTTTTTTAATTTTTCCTTTTTAAGTTTTAATATAATTAAATTTAAATTATGTTTGAACAAAAATCTCCTAATTGATCGAAATTTTTTACCAATTGATGAGTCGACGAGGTTAGGCCTTTATTTTAAATAATTATAATCACTTCAAGTCATTTTTTAAGATTAATATAATTACTTTAGATCTTAATTTGAGATAAGATTCACTTCAAATTCTTAGTTGAGAAAATGATGACATTTTTATTTGGAATTTCCCCCTTTTTCTCTCTTATTCTCCTTTGTTGCTCTCTCTCTCTCAACCGCTGTTCGCGCGCTTCGCTCCCTCCTTCCCCCACCCTAGGCCGTAGCTCTTTACCCCTCCCCCTTACTTCGTCTCAGTAATTGCGAACACCAGTCATTGCCGCCGTCCGTCGCCGTCGCCGTCCGTCGCCGTCGTCTTCTTCGACTGCGCGCCGGCTCCATCGAGCTGAGCATAGGGTTTCCGTGCCGCTCCCCGGGGGCTTCGCCGCGAGGTGATCGCATTCCCGCTCTTCGGTCCTCTCCCCAGTCGTCCAGTTCCTTTCTTTTTTTATTTCTCTTTTTTGTTCCCGCGGTTATGATTAGAATGAAAGTGGTCTTTTTTTTTTTTTTTTTTTTTTTTTATTAATCGTCTCCGTCGTGCTGTGCAGCGGCGGTCGAAGCCGCGCCATTGATGATCGGCCATTGAGAGAAGAATGGAGGCGGCGGTGAGAAAATTCCAGCAGAAATTCAAGAAAGTCCGGGAGGAGATGGATCGTTGGGGGGAGCTTCAACTTCGTCTAGTCTCGCAGTTCAGGAACGCCTCTTCGATTACGGACAGATTACAGGTATTTTGGTTGGATTCTGTTCTGGGAATTCAACGTTTCTTGTTTCCGTTTTTGTCGTGGTTTTTCCCAACCTTCTTTCGTGGGACGGTCAAACTGAATTAGTAATCTCGCCGTTAGGTGATTCGGGATGGTAAGAACTACGGTGCCCTGAAAGCTGTTGATGGCATTGGTGAAGCTGTTTGGACTAAGCAGGTGGAGTCATTGGAAAACATTATGCTTTCAATGAGGAAGACCATGTAAGTCTAGACAATGCCCACCAAGTGTTTGGCAAAATTTCTGTGCTGGTTCGAATCCATGAATTCTACTGCTATGTAGTTGGTCTAGGGGTAAGGGGTCACTTGTCTTCCATCACTGTTATGAATTCAATTTATGTCGTGAGCGAACCTTTGAATGGGCTTGTGCTGTGGTGTTTAGTCGTGTCATACCTTATGTGAAGAGACTTTCTGTCTGCTAACACTTTGTTGCTAGTGATGGGCTTGCGAACCTCAAACTTCCGGATTGAAATTTGGTCCTCAAACGGAATATTACATAGAGGTGTGAGACCCTTGTGGTAACACCTAGAGGGGGTTGCAGGTGCTATTTACCCCTCCCAATCTTTTTTTTTAGCTAGATAAATGATAGAATTCACTCTTAGCTTCCACCAAGCCTTACAGATTTAGGACAAGAGATACTTTTATTTGCGACTTTCATTGGGCTGTATGTCATTGGATTGGTGAAATTTTCAGGGAGGAGTTTCATGGTGTTGTCATGTCTCTTGAAAAGATCCATCGAGATGGCAAGCAACTAGTTAAAGGGGGATCCGGCCAGCCCAGTGTCAAGTATCTGCAGCAGCGAGTGGGAGTAAAACCATGTCTTCAAGATTGCTTGGATGGGCTTATGATTCTCTATGAGATGCACCACTCAGAGTATGCAACTTCCCTTTCTGGAAAAACAACCTCTTTCCTTGCTGATGCCTAGTTTGTGGGGAGACCTTAGTTTGAGGGAAATGCTTGAGGTTTTTAATGAGCAAAGCGGTCAGAGGTTGAATATATCTACAGTCTAGCCCAGGATTTTATCCCAGGCTCCTGGGCCATGGTTGTAGTATTTCCATGAATTAAGCAAATTGCAGACCAGTTTTGAACTTGGGAAGATGGTCGTTCACCCGTATGGTGCTTCGGCTAGATAAAATTTTATATGAATCTAGCATGGCGTCAGTCACTTGAATAACCACAATGACTTTTTCCCCATCGAGAGGATTTTATTAGATGCTTGCATCTGTTCATTTCTGAGGTTCTTTTAGTTCTTATAATTTTCTATGTCCTAGCATTTAGCTTTCTTCACATGCTCCAATAGCATAGCCTATAGTCCCCTGCATCAAAGTATAAGCAATTTGAAGTCAATATGTTTATTAGAACACCTTCCTTTGTTTTGCCAGGTATTTTCTGAAATCCTCGGTTGTATCAGCACTTTCAACTCTGGCCTTGAAACCAAGGTACTTGAAACTGTCTCTAATGGGTGAGGCGGCAGTGAATATTGTATCATCTCAAGTTTGTATAATTGTATGTTTACGTTGAAAATCTCAATAATTTGGCCATCCATTCCTCTTCCATGATCTCCATTCAGGGATATTGATGTGCACTTGTTCATGTTCATGCATGGTTTCCAAGGAATATGTAGAGTTTGCAATTACTGCACAGATTCCTGACATGCACACTGTTAATAATTTGTTCTTGTATGGTTCACACTGCAGTGCGAGTGACCTGCATGCACTACAGCAACTTTTGGTTGATCAGCCTAACATTCCCAAAGAGGAAGGTATGTATTCATGTTGGTTTATGAACAATCTTGAACAGTGAGCTATCTTATGCTGATCCTCCCAGTGATCTCAAACACTACAGAGAGCAATTGAACTGATAAGCTGATATTGACAGTGCTGAATCACATTGGCATCGGTTGCCTTTATTCTTATGTGATTGAGATTCTAATTTTCTTCAAGTTGCTATCGTTGTTTACATATAAGATTTGGGAACCACAGTTCTCCCTTGACTGAGAAACTAGGTTTGTTGGTTTTTGTGTTAATGAGGCATATGAGCATGACCTACAGAACTTGAGGTGTGATCAATGGGAATGATAACAATAATGGTCTTTACATCTTCCAAATCCTTGTGCTTCATCGAGCTTGAACTTCTGATATAGTTAGCATTGAGACTTTCACTTGCCATTTGTTGTAGTTGGTCTATATGTGTGTTGTGTTGTCAACATGTCTAAACTTTATGCTTATTACTATGCACTCAGGGTGTCCGTTTTCTTTTTTTCTTTCTTTCCTTTTTTGCAGTGCAATTCATCTATGACATCATATTTGCCGAAGAAATCTGCTGATGCCCAATATGATGCGGTCACATGCTTAATATCCATGGGTTTGAGCAGTTCCCTCATGGAATTTTCTCTTCGAGATTCCAGGAAAAGATGTGTTTTTAGTTTTCACTGGGATCTTTGGGAACTTCTTTTGAGGTTCTTTCTTCAACCCATTTGACTACCTGAAGGAGCACTTGGCTTAGTTCTAATTTGTTGAAGCCTCCGATGAAAGCCAGCACGTGGAAGATGATGTTTCAGGGTTCAATTTTGTACTGATATATGTCCGTCTTGTGTTCCATAAGTTACTCACCGAGCAGGAGGATTCTTGAATTCGCAATACACAGATATCACCAAGTTTTGAGATTGCATATGCACAGTGCTTGCATTCCCAGGACATGGTGTACCTCATTCATTGTCCCGATGGCTTACCGTCATAGAACTTTAGGGCTCTCTCTCTCTCTCTCTCTCTCTTCGAGATGAACTTAGCAGACCCTTATGATAAACTTAGTACGAACGCTCGAATGACATGAGGAAAACGCCAAGCTTGCTCATATTTGGAACGCCTGGATTTTGCTGAAAAATGCATATGATGTCCGAGGTTATTCCCGTGTATACGCGATGGGGCCATTCGGAGACCGAAGTGATCGTGGATCATTAAATGGAGCTAATTCATGTGGACCTTCCAATGAGAAACTCCCCGGTGGCCTTTATTTGTACGATCGCGTGTTCTTCCGACATGTCACGGCAAAATTAGAAACTCCACTTACTCCCGAACATTACCTCGTCTCATCACTTGTTGCGCATGTCCCCAAGGCTAAAATACACGAGCCGGCGCCGCCGTTCCAGTGGGAGGACCACATCGATCTGTGGATGGCTCATGAATGACCTTGGCAAACGACCCCATTCGGAAAAGGCCTGGCTCCCTTCCTTTTTATGCCTGGCCCACCTATTTGGACCGGATCCATCGACTTTTGTAGTCTCTTGAGAGGTCCATTCATGATCACGACGCGCTGTACCGAATGCATTTCCTCGCAATTCCCTAAATCAAGCATTCAAGACATGAGCACTTAATGGTGGTCCATTGAAGGGGTAAGATTTGTAAATTAGTGATTCAGTTTGTAACGACAAGGGCGAGAGTGATTGTCGAGACTAGAGGGCTTAGACAAATTGTGGCTCTGGCGATGGGGGCAAAAATAAGCCAAATCCTACATACTTGGATCTAATAAAGTGAAGTGTCATATGTGTGTGATAATACTTATCATAACTTGTAATGAGATATTTTCTGATTTGCTCAGAAGAAGACTCTAACACAAAGTCGACAATATGATTTAGGACAAAAACCGACCCCATGCGTTGGGGTCGGGTGGGGTCGGGGGCATGGTCCCATGGGTTGGTTTCGGTGCGGGAGTCTCTCCGTCGTCCTTAACCGATGCGGAAAAGTGAAAGAGGGGAAGGAGGACGACAAAACTTGCCAGGCCGAGCACAGCCACCACCACACGGTCCGCCACCCACGCCCGCCCCCGGGGGCCAGCCCGCCAGCCAGCCTGTCTGACTGTCCCTCTGTCTCTCCACGTTCGGTTCGTTCGTCCGCGAGGCCGCAACGACGACTGTTCCCCGCTCAGTCAACCTTCCCCTCTCTCTCTCTCTCTCTCTCTCTCTCTCTCGCTCGATCCCGAGTCAAATCGTGAAGTCGGAATTGCTTTTTTTTAACCTTTTTCCTTTGAAAGCTTTCTATTTTCTTTCCATCATTTTTTTTCTCTCCGATTCTCTGGCTTTGTCTGCTTTCTCTCAACCACTGTTCGCGCACCTCCCTCCCTCCTTCCTTCCTTCCTTCCTTCCCCCTGGCCCCTTCGCCTACCGCTCCCCAACTTACTTCGTCTCGGTGATTGCGAACGCCAGTCATCGCGGGCCGCCGTCACTTCTGCTCGCCGCCCGCCGCCCGCCGCCGTCTTCTTTGACTGCGGGCCGGGTCCGTCCGGGAGAGCTGCAGCGATCTCCGCGCCTTGCTCGCGGTGGGTTCCCGTCCCGCGGGCCGCGCGATGGCTCCGTCGAGCTGAGGGTAGGGTTTCCGTGCTGCTCCCCGGGGGAATTCGCCGCGAGGTAATCGCATTCCCGCTCTTCGGTCCTCTCCCCAGTCGTCCATTCCCTTTCTCTCTCCCTCTCTCTTCCCTTTTTTCTTTTGTTCCCGCGGTTACGATAAGAATGGAAAGTGTCTCTCTCTCTCTTTTTTTTTTTTTTTTTTTATTAATCGTGTCGGTTGTGCTGGAATTGGGAAGTGGATCGTCTTTTGCGGCGGTTTTTGCTGGTCCGGTGGACAAGCAGTCTCGTGCCTGAGCTGTGCAGCGGCGATCGAAGCCGCGCCATTGATGATCCGCGATCGCCGGTGAGGAAAATCAATTGGGTCTAGCTAGGATGGGACTATGGGGGAGTTCTTGACTCGACTGAGTTTTAGTTCTAGCTTTGGAAAGCAGTGTGATTCGACCGTAATTTACGCGTGACCAGGGATTTGGCTGAGACGGTTTCTGGCGGTTGTCTTGCATTGGTTTTTTTTTCACCTTTTTTTTCCTTTCTTGGGTTGGTAGCTTGATTTAACTCATTCCATATCGGTTCTCTTCTAAGAGGCTGCGAATCTTCTGTCCCTTCTTTTCGGATTTATTTGCATCAACCCGCGCAATTGGATGTCATGAATGGAATCTTACCATTATCCTCTCTCTTTATAACCTTATGTGCCTAACGTGCAGAAACTCGTGTGAAATTATTGTAAACACGCAGTTCCCCAGAAAAGACCATTCATTGATGATCATCATTCTGCGGCTAGGGCATCAGATGGGGGTTGCATATTGGTTTTCTTATGTTTACGTGGAAGTCTATCATGGAATTATAAATTGTTATCACTTGACAATTTATCTGGACTGACCGCGTGTGACGCAATGGGAATTCGCATGCACACTCATAGCTCCATGCGAAAAATTGAAACTAAAAGAATTCTAAAAATCAGCGTTTTTATAGAGAGGCGGCCAGATGCTTCAGCTGAACAAAATTGAAAAAAAATTCATTTGAAACCCTAATTACTCGAGAGTAGAGTCTAAATAATGAGAAAACAAAAACAACAAAGAAATAACGAATTAGTCAAAAAGTGCTGAAAACAAGCCTAAAAATAGAAATTGCCCTCAAACATTTCAAACTAATGGATATTGAGACGGTGTCTGTAAAGTATACTTGGAATGTCGACTTTACTTGATTGAGTAGCAAGCGAGATTATACACAAAGAGACATATGTTAGTCTATATGAAGACCCACAGACTTAATTGTACCGGTATGTGAACCCTTGTAGTTGTTTGAGATATGTCATAGGCTCTATGGAACGATTGATGTGGCACGAAGGTGTGCGCATGATGTATATGGTGACCAGATTGTGGTAGAGACATGGTTTACCATGTACAATTCACTGTTGTACTGTTTGTGGTTTGTATCTTTCTTATTATGCTTGATTCTAAGCTAAGGTGGTGGTTTAGTTGTTCAGTCGATGTTTGCTTACTCAGCTATGAGGATGAGCTATAGCATTTCCAGGCTTGTTTAGCTAGGGAAAATATGGGGATTGGGATCCTGATTAGAGTTGCAATGGAAGCATTGTCGGTATTTATTTGTTTTGAACTTGATCATTTACTAAGAGTAATAATATACATGAGGTTATTTGGGGGATATCTATTTTTGCCTTCATTTACTAACGATCCAGGAGCATACTTTATGGAACCTGAAACTCCTTCCGGATCAGAAGTTGTGACCTGTTCCCTCTATAGTATACACACCTTACTTCCAGGCCTATTTTATTGGTTTCTGCTTCTTGTACCACTTCAGGAACTTTTCTGCAATTGTGTCCACATCAACGTGTATGCACGACTTAGGAATAGCATAACTGCAGTGGATGAAATGGTTTAATACCAGTGTTAAGCAGCTTGATAACTTATCCAGATAAGTTATTTGATGCATGCCATTATTAACTATACATCTGCCAGCTCATGTTTTGCGCCTCTCAAACCGGAAACTTACTGTCCATGTCTGTTTTGCATATGGACCATGGCACCTCTGGCTGCTGGACTTAGAATTAGCTGCCCATATGGTGTTCATCCATGCATGAGTTTTCTCTTAACAAGTGTTATTGCATTTAGGGGAAGAAATGGTGGTATTGAATCACCGACATTCTATTCGCACGAGGTGTGGTTATTACACATTTTCTGTGAGAGGATTTATCACTTTACGGATCTTATTTGGTGATAATCTTGCCACTCTTCTTTGTTGTCAAAGAAATTAACATGCAGCCTTTCTCTGGTTTCATTTCGCAGTCAGATATTTGGATCAGATGGCAGGAAGTTGGGATGGAAGCCATGACACTGGCAGCCAGTCAGATGAAAGCCATCAGTTTGACAGGCTGCATATTGAGCCTCTCTATGATGCATTTGTATGCCCTTTGACAAAACAAGTTATGCGCGATCCTGTGACGTCAGAGAATGGACAAACTTTTGAACGTGAGGCCATCGAGAAGTGGTTTAAAGAATGCAGAGAGAACGGAAGGAAGTTGGTTTGCCCACTGACACAAAAGGAATTGAGAAGCACAGAGCTTAAACCTAGTATAGCTTTGAGGAACACGATTGAAGAATGGACTGCTAGAAATGAAGCTGCTCAACTTGATATGGCGCGGAGGTCATTAAATTTGGGTAGTTCAGAAAGTGACATTGTGCAGGCGCTAAGGTACATTCAGCACATCTGTCAAAAAAGCCGAATAAACAAGCATGTAGTGCGCAATGCAGCTCTTGTACCTATGATTGTTGAAATGTTGAAGAGCGGTAGTCGTCGAGTCAGGTGCAAAGCTCTTGATACCCTTAGAATTGCGGTGGAGGAAGATGAAGATGTTAAGGTTTGCATCTTTTCTATTACTGGTGGACTTTGAGGAATAGCAAGTACAATTAACAGCGTGTTGATTTTGTTGCCTATTTTCATTGCCTGTCTGATGTCTTGTAGGAAATAATTGCTGAGGGGGACACTGTTCGCACAGTAGTTAAATTCTTGTCTCATGAGCAGTCTAAGGAGAGGGAAGAAGCTGTTTCTTTGCTGTATGAGCTCTCCAAATATGAGGTCTTGTCTGAAAAGATTGGCTCGGTAAATGGTGCTATACTCATTTTGGTTGGAATGTCTAGCAGCAAATCAGAAAATGTTTTGACTGTTGAGAAGGCTGAGAAGACATTAGAGAATCTGGAGAGTTGTGAGAACAATGTGCGGCAGATGGCTGAGAATGGTAGACTGCAGCCTCTTCTGACACAACTGCTTGAAGGTGCTTTTCTGGATACTCGTGGTTACATGAATGCCTTTGTTTCTCTGTTGACTTTATCAAACAAGATGATGCAAGTCGTGAACTATATTTTTTTCTTGTGCTTTTAAGAATAAACTTCAACCCCTCCTCCCCCCCAAAAAAAAAAAAAAAAAAAAAAAGGCACATGGAAGGCATTGGCAGAGAGATTCTTAAGAATTAGTTTTGTGCTTTGCTCATTCAAAAAATCAATCGACGGTATATTGTTTTTAAGGCAGTTCGTACTCTCCATTTTTATTTCTTGGGGTCAAATCATACTCTCCATTTCAAGGCACAGGAATTGATGCCTAATGATTCGTAGTCTCTTCTAACTCCCAGCTGAAATAAACATTACGTTTCTGAGAGATCAGAGAGAACAAGGTGTGGAAGTTTGGACATCATTAGAACAAGATGAATTCCATGAGGGTCACTCTAGTTTCTCAATGAATTTAAGTGCAGAGAAATTCCAGTGAGGACATTAGCACTTAGCATTCTCCTATTTTAGATATTTTCTCAAAATATATCTAATGCCTGCTTTCTGTGTCTTCTGTGACTGGGACTGTGTTAATGAGCTGACAGTCCTGCTCCTAATGGGAGTTTCTGTTTGAATTTTCCGCTTTAATTTTAATTTGACTATGGTTGTTATGACATATTCGAACCGTCCTGAGCTTTGTTGTCTTACCATTTTTAATGGGAGTATGGATATGCTGTTGATTTTTGGATGCAGGGTCTCAAGAGACTAAACTTTCCATGGCTAGTTTTCTTGGTGAGCTGGCTCTTAACAATGATGTCAAGGTCCTTGTAGCTAAGAGGGTGGGCTCTGCACTGATCAATTTAATGAAAAGCGGCAGCATTCAGTCAAGAGAAGCTGCTTTAAAAGCTCTAAACCAGATTTCCTGCGAAGCAAGTGCCAAAGTGTTGGTAGATGCTGATATTCTTCCTCCTCTTGTCAAAGATCTCTTCACTGTCGGTGCTAATCAACTTCCGATGCGCTTGAAAGAGGTGTCTGCAACAATTCTTGCCCACATTGTCAACTCAGGCATTGATTTTGACGGCATACCTGTGGGACCAGACCATCGGACTTTAGTCTCAGAAGAGATAATCCATAATCTGCTCCACCTTATTAGCAATACTGGTCCGGCAATTGAGTGTAAGCTTCTTCAGGTTCTTGTTGGGCTCACCAGTTCTCCTGCTACTGTTCTGAGTGTCGTAGCTGCCATCAAAAGCTCTGGTGCTATCATAAGTTTGGTTCAGTTTATTGAGGCTCCGCAGAGAGATTTGCGTCTAGCTTCTGTTAAACTTCTGCAGAACCTTTCCCCACATATGGACCAGGAGTTAGCAGATGCCCTTCGTGGCACAGTTGGCCAGCTTGGGAGCCTAATGAGAGTGGTCACAGAAAATGCAGGCATAACTGAAGAGCAAGCAGCAGCTGCTGGACTTTTAGCTGAGCTCCCAGAGAGGGATTTGGGTCTCACACGGCAGATGCTAGATGACGGTGCCTTTCAGCAGATCATTTACAGAGTGCGAAGGATACGACAGGGAGAGACTAGGGGCATCCGCTTTGTGACGCCCTATCTGGAAGGGCTGGTACGAATCCTAGCTAGGATCACTTTTATTCTGCCTGATGAACCAGGCGCTGTTCAACTCTGCCGTGAGCACAATGTCGCTGCACTGTTTATTGAATTGCTTCAGTCCAATGGACTTGACAATGTACAGGTGGTTTCTGCCATGGCCTTGGAGAACTTGTCTAGAGAATCCCGAAACTTAACGAGATTGCCAGAATTGCCCCCACCAGGATTATGTTCTTCCATCTTTCCATGTTTTAGTAAACAGCCTGTCATAACAGGATTGTGTCGGCTTCACCGAGGAACATGTTCACTGAGAGAAACATTTTGTCTTCTTGAAGGACAAGCTGTAGAGAAATTGGTGGCACTTTTAGACCACACGAATGAGAAAGTGGTTGAGGCAGCATTGGCAGCATTATCCACATTGTTAGAGGATGGGGTTGATATTGAGCAAGGGGTTGCCATCTTGTGCGAGGTGGAAGGAATTAAACCTATTTTAAACGTGTTGATGGAGAAAAGAACAGATAGCTTGAGGAGATGGGCAGTTTGGGCAGTTGAGAGGCTGTTACGGACTGAGGATATAGCATATGAAGTATCTGGCGATCCTAATGTGAGTACAGCACTAGTTGATGCTTTCCAACATGCCGATTACCGAACAAGGCAGATTGCTGAGAGGGCCTTGAAGCATGTTGACAAGATACCCAATTTCTCAGGAATCTTCCCGAATATGGGATAGGCCTATTTAGATACTTCCCATGAGATCAACACTCTCCAACCTTGTATGTAATTTCCTTTGCTGCCTTTCAATTTTGAGGTCCAGTGTATTGGTTGTGATCGATAGTATATGGCAGTGCTATACAGAATTCTTTGAGGGTTTTTAGATCTTTCCTTTTGTCTTTTATATTGCCCCTTCTGCCAATCTTCTGTTTTCTCGCATGATCTGCATTTGTTGTATCAACATAATGTCAATGTTATATATGATTTGACTTCAGAGATTAATTACAAGTAACGGAATGTATCTGCATTATATGTCAACTGCCGTACACCACATTGGGTTTTTCTTGCAATCTTCTGTTTTCTCGCAAATGACTTCTGATCAAACAGTGCCAATCTTTGGCTCTCTAGTAAGATTTACCACTATTTATGACACCTCGAGGAAGTGTATTGATTGTGAAGTTTCTTGGAGAAGTTTTGGCCATAAATTTCCTGTTCTCATCTTTTTTGGGAATTATATGTCGACTGCCATACACCACATTGGGTTTTTCTCCTTTGGATATATCCCCAACCTCTCTCGCTGCAACGACAGTTTATGGTGTAATTGGTGAATGATAGAAGCCTACGTTTCCTGTAAGTTCCGAAAATCTGATGGTCATCCTGCAAGTCGGCTCATCATTATACAAGTCGTGATAAGAAGCAGCATGCAAAGTAAATACGGACAAGGCCACAAATACGGACTGCGGTGGCCTTGTCCGTCTTTCTGGTTGTCATCAGAGAAAAAGCTAGTTTGGCTGCATCTGGAGAATGATATACTATCATCTATGCAGCTGTTTCTCTCTGTTTCCTTCTCTCAACTGACGACGGCAAGACGTAGAGCATGTGATTCCTGCTCAGAAATGTACAGTCCTGTCATTTGGTGCGATACCACCATAAACAAGGACTGTTTCAATCCCAATCATCCAGCGTGCAGCCCTGCGGAGTTGAAACTAGCAGGGTTTTGATTTCAGGAATTGTCTAGAAGGTTTTTGACGTGAAGTCGGAATTGTCCTCAAGTCCAATGACTGAGAAAGTCACTATTTCTGAGCGATGTAACGAGGAAAGAAACTAATCACCTACACAGCAACACGTACTGATCATGGCATGAACATGGCACGTCGCACATCCTATTTTTCCTTTACATGAACCGTAGGCATTGCACATCGTACGTCCTAACAGTCTTGACGGATGAATTGTTCCTGCTCTCGAGTCCTTCAGCTGCACAGCAACACATACTGATCATGGCATGAACATGGCACGTCGCACATCCTATTTTTCCTTTATATGAACTGTAGGCATTGCACATCGTCCTAACAGTCTTGATGGATGAATTGTTCCTGCTCTCGAGTCCTTCACCTACATTGAGTGAAACTGCTTGGCAATATCGCTGAATGTTACGTCTTTCAAAAGTCCAGAGTAGAAAAAGGGCATTGCCAAGTATCCTGCCAAGTATCCTGCCGAATTCAATTGATCCTCCCTTAGGGCTGGTATTTTTGTCTTAAGCACAATTCGTGGCCGTCTTAGTGTATGTAACCCACTTGACAATTGGCATTGTGGCTTTGTATCTAGAGATTTATCCCTCACTTGGTGGTACCTGTTTTATATTGCCTAATGTCTTCTTCACACCTAGATGTTGTCTCGATAGTTCTGGATAAAGGTATGGTATCAGCAAAGGAGTAGCACTTTTGTAATAGATGATACCCGCAGGCATATGGATATTGTGAATCTCAGAGCTGGATTACTGCTCTCTGCACCAAACTACACGTAAACACTAACCCCAAAAAAGAAAAAAAAAAAACGAAGAACGATCAGAAGGAGAAACTCGGTCGATAGCTGCACAGACAAATATGTCCTTCAAGGCTTGGCGCTGAAACTCAACTACAAGGCCTTGGTTTGTATGGCTCCGAGCCTCCTAAGAGAAAAAAATCAAGTATGCTGGAGAAAATCCCCATATAATCTAAGTCTGAACAGAACAGTTACAGGCTAAAGCATTCCAACATAGTTGAATTACTATTTTAAGGAATATGCCTTCGGTGGCTCCATTAGACACTCTGTTCACTTGTTTGGAAATGGACCAGTATGACACACCTTCACCGTACGTTCAATCAACAAGTTGCTGAATTGTTTCAACAAGTGGAGAGTGCTGTAGGCTACTAAACCACGTACCGCATATCTGTACATAATTTTAAATGGCAACGGAAAACAACATGAACAACAGAACCGTGTAGTACGTAATTTTAAATGGCAATGGAAAACAACATGAACAACAGAACCATGTAGCCAGTAAGTCGGCATAATCACTCCTCTTTGTACCCCTTTCTGCCAACGTGGAGCAACGCACTGATTGCAGCCAGAGACTCAGATTAGAAATACACCCCATTTTTGTGTTTTATCAGACGGACTTAACAGCATCGATACTGGACTAGGCTTTTATTAAATCAAATCTGCATGAGATTTTCACAGGTCAAGTAGACAATTTGGGAACTAGCAAGACCAAAGTGAAGAAGCAATGGAGAGCATATATATGAAATGCGAGAGAAAGCAACAATTAAAGTACAAAATTAGTCTGATACTGGAGAAATCAAATTTTACATCGAAAGTTACATGGGAGAGTTGCGCCTCCAGTACAATCAATGTGAGAAACACAGCACAAACGGAAGGAGTGATGAGAGACTGGAGGCAATCGCCCATGCAAAAATCATTTTCATCAAAGAATTAAATGCAGGACCCAATGTTGCATCTGCAATGCATGATCAAAACCTCTGCACAATGATAAATAGAAATCAGAAACTATCTGGGTGAGTAGCAACTTCCTTAGAGGGATGATTTCACAAATAAACCACAGCTAGAGACTTGGTCATGCAAGATGAAGCATCGAGTTCATGAGCCATCTGATTCCTCGATATATGACGCCAGTTGGGGCCCTTTTCTGAAACGTCACACATTGTCATGAAATCCAACACCTGACCAAATATTTTGAACATTTCGACCCCAAATATGGAGTTCCTATCGGCCACAAATGAGGCGTTCCAGTCCATCGGAGCATCGGGATGTACAGACACCTCACTCCAGCCCAGGCACCTGAGATCTAACTCCCACAATTTTCTCACAGCCTTGTTTCTCCTGCCAATTTGACCATCCCCCTCGCACCAAGACACTGAGAGCATAAAAAGCCGGCCATCACAAGAAACAAGTTTCGGGTAATACTCATGAACACGTGGAGGAAATGGGCTAGTCTGTATCCCAATCCAATATCCCCTTTCTATGTCAAATCCTGCAAGCTTGTCACTCTCTGAATAGACATAAAAGATGCCATTACAAACAGTTCCAGAGCAAACAATCCCAAAATCTGCTGGCAGCTTCTGGATTTCTGTCCACTTATTAGATGCAGAGTCGTATATTTCTCCAGAATCCAATGGCTCGTCCCAGGAGCCAAGCCCTCCAACAGCAATAACCACGAACCTTCTAGAGCTCTTTGAGCTTGATTGATCGATCTTTTGCCTGACCAACTTGTGTGGCTTTCTAGCAGAAGAAACCGACAAATCATTCTCATCAAAAGTGTTTCTTTGTTGACGTCTTAGAGAAAGCCTGTGAGGATCCTCATAAACATCTGATCCACCACCCATCCTTGACCTATTAAAACGCCTCTCTTGCCGGATTTGATGTCCCTGAGTCGCTGAAAAATCTGGATGGACCTCCGAAGCTCCTAAGACAGGCATTGACCTGGCGTATTTCATAGAAGCAATTTTACGCCAAGATTTAGTCAATGGACTGAAAACAAAGGCTCCTTTGTGTGTCTTGAATGAGCTTCTATCCACTCTGCCGAAATTGGTCAAGCTAGAGCATCCCCCTACTATATATACATCTTCTAGGATATTGGCAACAGAAAACATGAACCTTCCCTTTAGGATATCGGCGTCTATCTTGTGCCATTGATCCTGATGCACATCCAGCACATGTATTTCGGCAGAGCAATAGCCATCTTTCACAGCACCAAACAAGAACAGCCATGGATTATGATGCAAGCCTTCTCGTCTCATCTGAAGGAAGCGCGAAGTAGAAGTCAAGTTTCTCCACTTCTTGCACACAAGGCGTGCATTCATGAGGCTGGTTAGTGGCAGCCTCACCAAGCACATCTCTAGAATATCATCTGGAAGAAAAACGTGCATTCTGCTGTTAAAGGTTGATTCTTCAAGTTCTAAATCCTTTCTGGTATTTTTTTTCCAAAATCTCTCTTTCACTCCATACGAGAAGCAGTCTACTCCAGTTTCTTCAGTACCGCATATGGTACTGTATCCTCTGCCATCTTCACTGGCACTCGACCTTCTCCTACTACTTGGGTCCCCATATTCCTCGCCCGTGTCAGCACCCACCTTGCAACCCCCACCTCTGCCATATATAGTTAGACATCTCAACGAAACCCTTCTAACACCATCGTCTTCATCTTCACTTTTGAGGCTCTTCTTCCTCAATTTTTGACTGACGCTCCGCATGAGACGTTTTGATACACTCAAGGCCTCAAAATCTTGACGCAAATGGTTTTCATCTGCCATCTACTCAGCATGCTGATCTCCAGTTGTCTTGCAGGTCGAAGCAATCATCGTCTCACTGTATCACACAAAGATCCATTCATGTTAGAACATCAACCACCATCCAAAAGCAAAGCGTGAAGAAATTAAGCTGAAAAGAAACACTTCGAACAATCTATCATAGCCACAATCACAGGGAAAACAAATCACATCAGCCTCAAGAATGCAGCAGCCACAGACACCCCACACTGCACAAACAACTTTTGAGAACTATGCACACTCAAAGTTCAGGTCATGAAGTACCTTATGTCGGTACTGAGATCACCCTGGGCATTAAATCCAGAAATGAAAACAACAATTCAAATTCTTCATCCTTTCACAGCTAAATTTCCTTTTTTCCTTTTTTTTTGACAAGCAACAAGATGACCACATTAATTACTGCCGATGAAAAAAGTTCGAATTTCAACACAAACCAAGAAGAGGAAATGCAGGAACAAACTTTCCATAAAGACCACCAAAAACTACCAAAAACTAGATCCGCAGATCCGAAGCTACGAATCAAACCCAACTCACATGAAGAACATTCAAATCCACGCCACATGCCTCCCAATCAAAAGTTAATGGTCTTAAGCAACGATTCCCTACAGACAAACTTCAACCCAAGAACGGGGGCGCAAAGAGAGCCCGGATCGCAACGACAAGAGGAAGCGACAGCAACGAGCGATCACCCACATTAGATCGAGCCCATCAGACACTCAAGAATCTCCAAAATCACCTGAAAGAGACGTCGCTCGAGGAACCCAGAACGCGATATCCCTCAAGAAGCATCCGGGGACGCCGGAAAGCCTCATTCGGAAATGGGTAATGCGGGCTCGTGCTCCAAAGGTCCTTGCTTTTCGAGAGAGAGAGAGAGAGAGAGAGAGAGAGAGACGGAGGAGGTGGGTGGGTGGGTGTGTGCTGGGTGTGTGGGAGTTTCTTAAATGGGGAAAGTGATCGATCAATTCATTCGGACAGCGAGAGACACTGTCGATCGTTAAACCTCGAGCTTTACTAAATCCAAACAAAATTCTGAGTGGGTCGGAGTGGAATTAGCAAAAGCGACGCAGGCGTTCGCTCCTCAGAAGTGACTCCCCACCTCTCCTCTTTTCAGCCCGCCTCCCTCTCTCTATAATTTGTTTTGTTCCCTGTTGTCTAAGGAAGAAGAAATAAAAAAGACAACTTTTCTTCTGTCAATCGCCATTTTTGTTGGCAACAGTGAAATTTGATTTGTTAGTTTCCCCATCAAAATCCATGATGCCATTTAAATTAGCAATTCAAAGTTTTTATATTTAAGTACGGTGAAGATTTAGAAATTCTATCATTAAGATCTGTTAACCTTGAGCGAAGGTCGTTATTAGAATTTTTAAAAATGAGAAACTAAAATTTAGTGCATTCCACGGAGTGAAATTTGAAATTCAAATACATCGTTCTCTTACTATCTTGTTCTATTGCTAAGGTTATCGCGCTAAAATCGAAAAAATCTAGATTGGTCATTTTATGAATTCAAGTAGGTAGTTCTTTTTTGAGGTGGCTAATTTCTTCCACTAAAAATTGATCCCTCGCGATGCTCTTAAGTTTTTGTTCCGCTTAATCGTTGTTGCAAAGTGGGCACATCTTTACTTGTTTTCTTTTAATTCAAAACTTTATTAAGTTTTTGTTCCGCTTAATCATTGTTGCAAAGTGGGCACATCTTTACTTGTTTTCTTTTAATTCAAAACTTTCACAGTATACAAATATGTGTAAATTCTTTTCTTTTTGGTTGGTATCAATTTGTAAATTCACATATAACTTTCTAGTGATTTTCCGAGACTCAAATAACATCTTTAATTTCAATGGAAAAATATAAAAGTTTTTTTTACTTTTGCTTATATAAATATAAGATGTCAAAGGGGTGGATCGAGTCGAAAATGGTCCAGCCCATATTAAACCATTTTAATACAACATAATTTCGATGATTCATGCCGGACTTGACCTTGATTCAACACATATCCGACCTAACCCATATTACTAAAATATATCAATACTTAATCCTAACTACAAAAATAAATAATAACTCATTTAACTCCATAAGCTCTCCATGTTAATGGGTTACTTAGATAAATTTTTACATAAAATTAAAAAAGCAAAATAATAAAATACAAAGATGCAAGTAAATGAAACGAAAGATGTAAATTAACAAAAAAATTAAAGATACCAAAGGCGATTATGGTCTTTTATTTTATTTTATTTAAAAAATATTTTCTTTTATTTCTTTTTCCTTCTTGTTTGCTCGATAGCCGATCGCGGCAATGGCTGACGATGGGCTGCACGTGAGCTTGTGCCGACGGTAGAGGTTGGTGAGCTCGAGGCTTGCTAGACGCCAGATTAGTGAGCTCGAGCTTTACCGGCCTCTAGCTAGATTGTCCTTTGCCTCTGGTCAACTGCCGTCGTGGCCAACCATGGGTGAAATGAAAAGGAAAAAGAAATAATAGGAAAGAAAAATAAAAATAAAATAAAAAGAAAATAAAGTGGGAAAATCTAAAAAATTTAAATGACCTATTTATAATTAACTAAATACTCGTTAGGTAACTCATTTATAACTCATTTGGAATCTATTTAAGACTCATTAAGTTCTTATGTAATTTGTTTTTTAAATTTAAAGCATACTCGTGAATGACCCATATTATCAAATATGAGTTAAAATATGGACTCTAGACCATTTTGCCTTTTCTATGTATAATTAATTGCGCCCAAAAAGAAAACAAAGAGGCGGTGGAGGTGGAGGTGAGAATGAGCAATTAGTACGTGCCGGCCTGCGGCACGTGCGAGGCGAAGCGGCGGAAAAGCGGAATGATGGGCGACACCTAACGAGTGCGGAAAATGAATCTCTTTTTCTTTGGGGTAGTTTTACGGAATGCAGAAATAGTGGGGCCCATCGCCTGAATTAATTCCAGAATGTGATTATTAATATCATTTATAAAATAATTTTTTATCATGCTGTCCAACCAACCACTACAGAGTGGAGTGTGGTGGTTGGCAATTAGTACCTCTTTTTTCCCCCTGTTTTGGTGAATAAAAGACAATCGGTTTTCCTCTTTACCAAAAAAAAAAAAAAAAAAAAAGAAATCGGTTTTCCTCCATTTTTAGGTTGAAAAAAGAAGGCCAAATTCATAATAAGAACGTGTGACAACTTCAATTTTCAACTCGGAGCAAATAAACGACACGGACCCGAATTTTTTTTTGAGAGAAAAAATGTGATATGTTAAAATAAATCCCATACCTACTTTGACTCGGTTACTGAGTTTAAACTCCGTCATTATGGAAAATCGTCTAATAGAAAAAGGGTAAATTGTGTCGTATTCCATAAGTACGACAAGGTGACGTTGGGATGAGTGGAGTCATTGTATTATTAGTCTTGGGGTCATTCGCATAATGACGGGACGTGGGGTTATAAAAGACGGAGAAATTTTTATCGAGGTTGGACCCACCTAAAGCCCTCCATGTGATCAAACAAGGGAAGGAGCTGAGAAGTACCCTTTTTCTGGGGGTTTACCACATGATCCGGAATCATTGGGGGAATGGTTTTGGCTTTGGCGAGTGGTCCCAAACGTGGTAACAAAACACAGACACCAGACTCCTTGTCCCCTCCCCCTTTCATCTGGGTCTGACTTATATAGGATTTTCGCAAGTACACAAAAAAAATGGAGCCTAGCTGTTTTGTCCCCTATTATTCCGATGCGCCGGACTTTGTTGTCGCCGGGCGGGCTATCGACATGGTCGCGTCATTCCCCTGAGGCAACGAGGATGGCGCGATTTGACCGTCGGTTCGACTTTCTAGGTCAGTGGCGCCGCCTCGATTTAGAGAGGGGTAGCCGTGTACGGTGGCTCGTCCCCGAACGATCAAAAGGAAGAGTCTTCAAAAGAGACCGCGCGAAGCCATGGGCCGCTTCAAGGCCCAATTACATAATTGTGCTGGCTAGGCCCGTGTCAAGGCCCAAACTCAACAAAATAGGGCTGGCTCGGGCCCAACACGAGGGGCCCGAGCGAGCCCAGTTCTGTTGATGGGCCTCGAAGCGGCCCATGGCTTCGCGCGATCGAGAATCCAGGGGCGAAATTTCTAGAATCCTGACTGACTGGACCGATCAACATCTAAATGGTGGACCGCTGAACTTTGACGAGAGCTGACCGGAGACTTGGAGGAGCGATCGGAGGAGGAGGACGAGGAGGAGGAGGAGGAGATGGCGGAGTCCGTCGCCGTCGCCGCCGCGTGGATCCTCGCGATGCTCGCGGCGGTCACCCTCGCTCATAGCGTCGACGACAAGTGCGCCGCCTGCAATGCCGTCGCGGTACTTTTTTCTGTGGCCCGGTTCGATGGATCGCTTCCTGACTTCGTCGTCTCGATTTAGACTGTTGCATCGGCAAATCGCGCTTCTCGCGGAGGAATCGATTTTTTTTTTTTTTTTTTCGTTTTTCGTTTTGCGAGTTCGAGTAGGTCGTTGATCTGACTTCGGTGCCGATGGTGTTTTTTTGGGCAGGGAGAGCTGGAGATCGGTCTTTCCAATGTGAGTGAGTGCACGTCGTTTCCTCTACGACTTCAACTGACTATGGAGAGAGTGTGTGCTAAAGGTTTCGTTTTTCTTCCTTGTTTCGGTTCTGTCCAGGAAAAGCCGAGGAATCATTTGGATATGAGGCATCGCTTGGATTCTAAAGGTCAACGTGAAGGAAAGCTCATCGATTATAGGTAATGCCTGTCGTCTTTTTCCTAATTTTTTTGTGGGATGATACAAGTTCGATTATGAAGCAATGCCCTTTTCGTTTATGTTGTTGGAAAAGATGCATTCTGTGATTAGATTTTGACCCGGTTTCCTGAACTCGTATCTTTCGAGAGGCGGGTCTTGCGTCGTGTAATTTGTCAAGTTTATAGTAGATTTGGCTGATGGTTATGTGCTGTCGGTGATAATATCAAACAGGGTGAGTGAGCTCAGAGTCGTCGAGCTTCTGGACGGACTGTGTGAAAAGATGCAAGATTATACTCTCGAGAAGGTACTTACATTTGTTTTTAATGAGTGATAAGAAATTCAATATGGGACACCAGGGGGTGCCTCGCTTGGCTCATTCTTGATGCAGTAACACAATGTGGCAAAACTACTTAAGCTTTCTACTTTCGTCGTTACTAAAGTTTAAGCAGCAGTTCCAAATAGGAACATCCCGGTTTGATTTTTTGTATGCTATTGTATTTAGCAGTTTGAATAAATAAGATCAGTACTGCTTTGGCTAACTGTTAGATAGCTGTACATCCACTTAGTCGATCTCTCCAGATGTATAAGTTTTTCACCAGGCTGTCTCAGGTCATCTGAACTGAAGTACTTAATTGCTCATTTTTGCAGAGGGATTCTACCCAACTAGAATGGGTAAAAGTAGACGACTGGGATCAATTGACGACCAGTATGTATTCTAAGTTTGGTATCTAGTGGCTTTATTGTCCATCATTTTGTTGTTTGAGTGTAGCTCACAATTTTATAACTGATATTTAACAATAACTGAGAAAATCTGTGTCAAGTAGATAATTTATGTTGGTAGGGAACTTATTTTCAAGAATTACCTTTCGAGAGAAGAAAAGCATTCTAATGTATATATTGCCAGCAGTAGTTTGTCACCTTGTATTAGTACATTTATGTTTCAAATCAGTGCATGCTTGGAAGAAAGAGTTAACCAGTGAAACAAATGAATCTCTTTATAGCAATATTTGACTATTAAGAATCTATTTATGAAGAGGAAGCTACCCTTTTAAGATTTTGAAAAGATGTATGGCCAAGCCTGAGACCTTGCTTTATGTAAATATTTCATTCCGAAAATTTTCTTTATTTGCTTAATTGCAAATATTAATCTTGTGAATGTTTGGATTGATCCATGGTGCGTGCTCTTGTGGATTATATTTCCTTCTTCTTGAATCAATCAACAGAAGCATCAAATAAGGTTCATAAATCTTAAAGTAAAACAGGGATATCAACTAATTGGTTACTGATAGTTCATTTATGAACGCCAATTTCCAGCCGATGATATCAGCTTAATATGCATATGACTATTACAGAAGCTTCTATAACACATAATAATACTCAGATTAGCAATGATATGTGGGGGTCGACTGTTATATCAGCATGTATGGGTGTTATTTGTTAGTAAAACAAACATTTCTGATAAAGATGAAGGATGATGATGACTCTCGTTGAATTGGCCTAGTTGTTAACAGTAGGATATTCCATCCCAATAACTTTGGAGGTCGTTTGGGTTCTACTTTGGTTGATTCTAATCATATTATGTCTTCCTTGAATCTTGATTAATTCTGTGTCAGCATGTCATGGTCCCTACGTCTCTCAAATTCTCACAAGTCTCTAGGATATTGTAATTAATTTCTGAATTTGAAATGGTCTCTTTCTGTTGTGGTGTTAGACAAACAGGAAGCTAGAGCACATTCAAAAGCTATATCAACTTATTGTGGAAGGTGAGTAAATCAAGAGGTCCGCCCTGAAAAGGAAAAAGGAAAAAAAAAAGAAAAAGAGAGAGCACTAAATGAAAGGAAAAGAAAAATAAGTTGTAGGAATTCTTTTTCTTACTGTTGTGTGGTGAGCTTCATTTTAATGTCCATTCCAAGTAATTCTTTGTAATAGAGAGCGCCTTTTGAATTATCAAGCCACTAGCCTAATATTGTTTAGGTAACATTGCAGGTTACTTGAGGATACAGAAGATGAGGTGAGATTGTACATGTTACTTATTATCCATTTCTACAGGTCCTACATTTTCCACAGGTCATTTAGAATTCCTGTTAACATATATTGCAGTTGGCGAAACTTATAAGACAAGGTTCTGTGAAAGCTGGAGGTGTAACCAAGGTTCTGTGTGAAGATTTGAGCAAGCACTGCAGCCAGACAAGGTAACCTTTAAGTAACATCAGTCCCTGGTGGGATCATGTGGATTGTGCTGTGAGTGAAAACATGATATATGTTGACTAGTGCTTACAATGATCAAGAGAATAGCTGAAGATAATTTATTACAGCCTCAGCTTGAGAAGCTAAATCTTTGTTTTTCTGGACTCAATCTTTTTAATGTCAAATTTTGCACGAAAACACTTGCAAAGATCTCTTCTCTACTGTATATCAGAGACCGAGGTGGTAGTTTTTATTCTAAAAGTTTGCCCATGAAATTCAATTGATTGTCCTCCTTACAAAATCTCTCTCTTAAGTGATTTTGTTCTGGAAAACTAATTTCCATTCTGGTGGTAGTTATCTCGTCCCTTCACTCCCTTGTTTCATCAACTAAATTTCTCTTTTCTACGTATTTTTATGGAGAGCGTACTCTATCTACATCAATGTTGCACAAGCATGTTGCACAAGCATGTACAGGCATGCTTATATGCACATGCTTGTGCACTAGTGAAACTGAAATGTCTGGAGCTTTAAAGAATTCGTTTTCTCAGACGGATGTGATTTGCTTATGGCCATATCTACCTTGGGTGTTTCGTAGTTCTTTCTTATGCTATGCAGCTCAATCCTTGTTTTACTCCGCAGTGGATTTCACGATGGGGAGGGCCCTGCTGATGATGCTAAGGAAGAACTCTGATTCAACATGACGAGAAAAATCTCGTCTTTCAGATCCATGAGAACAGATTCTGTTCAACT
The DNA here is from genome assembly GCA_014182555.1 of Eucalyptus erythrocorys. Taxonomy (NCBI): domain Eukaryota; kingdom Viridiplantae; phylum Streptophyta; class Magnoliopsida; order Myrtales; family Myrtaceae; genus Eucalyptus; species Eucalyptus erythrocorys. The sequence continues at coordinate 29,660,792 of CM024602.1, forward strand.
GTACGACATTTAGAAAGGAAAATGGGATCGTAACCAAACGTGCAAGCTTCTCCCAAAGTGGGATTGCGAATTCTCTCTCCTTCGTAACACAAATTTTGCTTTCAGTTTCTTGGATTATGTTCAACAGCTTTGTCTTTACATGCTGGACTAATAATTTCTGTGGCTTACCGAGAGACATCAGTATCCTACTGGAGAAAACCCTCTCCGAGCTGCCCTCATGATCCACTGAGCTATGTCACAGGCTTCCTAGGCAATGAAATCAGATGTTTACCACTTAAATATGTTTGAGAAATGTATCGATTACCAACACTTGTTTAGTGCATGATTCACCATCTTATCTTGGCTGTTCTTGTAGCGATTGGTTAGCCTGCTCATGGTATAACTACATATTGGATCGATTTCGATGCTTGTTAACGAATATTGGCATGAACTTTCATGGATTTAATCTGGAGCGTCTAACGTGTAAAGGTTAAGCATAGGCATGGCGGAGTGAATTTACATGAATCGAGGAAGCTACTTTTCGACCTTCTGGATGAAAATTGAAATACATCCGTTAGCCTCATGCGGCAGGCAACACGAGCATATGGATCAACAGCGAGGATGCTACTGTTGTGGATGGTGTAACAATCTGTGGACTCGAATAATGTAAGTTTCAGTTCCCTCCCCTGGCTGACAAATGGGCAAATTGAGTCCAGTGATCGCTGGTGTATACCAGTTTAATCCTGGTTATGCAAAATGATCTTTGTGGATGCCATGCGCAACCTAGGCAAACGTAATTATTGACAGCTAGGAGATGTCGCTGGCGCAAAGCTTACTGAGATTGCTGATAATGATACCGAAAGTAAACCGTGTCAAACCCATAAGTCCTCACAAAGAACACGAAGAGATAGGTCACCCAAAATTTGAAGACCAGAAAAACAGAGCCATCATACTTTTCAACTTCCAACTATTTACAATGCTCGAATGGTGAACATCCACTGTGGTTCAGGCAACCACATAAATGAGGGGGAAAAAGAATTCAAATCGTTACAACATAAATAATCACATATGAGCGTCAACTCCCAAGATCATGAAGAATTGAATTGACTCGGAGGGATCATCTCGCTCATTTCTGAGTGGGACTCATGTCTGTTGCATTAACTGGTGCAACTTGCAGCGTGTCATCCGTGTTGAAAGCAGGGAGCATGATCCCCCTCAGTGGCTACTGCAGATCTTCTCGCTTTTGGCAAATTCCTGTTTGCTCATGCATTACAATCCAATGCACCCTTCAGCAAATTCAGACCTTCTGCTGATATGCTCCTTCGGACTCGAGAAGGAGGAATCTCAATCCTCGGTGGAGGATCTTCAGAGAAACAAACAGTGATGACAGTTAAATTGTCACAACTATTACGTTTCAGTGCCTCCCGGACCAACTCCCTCGAGCACCTTTCGGGATCATTGTGCAACATCAGTTCTTTCCTTGCTATCGTAACAGCACACTGGCTGCTCATCACATCCCACAGGCCATCACAGCCCATAATTAAGAACTCATCATCTTCGGTCAAGTGAGTCTCCTGCAACTCTGGCTCTGCGCTGAGTGGACAAGCAGAACCTTTTGGGCCCTTCATGTGCCAATCTCCAAGGGCACGGGCCACAGACAACTGGCCATTGAGGTAGCCATCATAAACAACCCCTCCGAGTTTCTCAATCCTTAGCTTTTCAGATGTGCAATTGGGCTTGTGGTCCTTGGAAAGCTCAATAGCTCTCCCTCTTTTCCCCAGAACAGCACGACAATCCCCAGCATTAGCAACAAACATAGTTCTGCATATAGAAAAATCATGCAACAGGCAGGTTAAAAGATGGGTCTTCAAATGCTGCATCTGTAAACCCAGTTGTTCACACAAGAGAGAGATATATACTCAAAGCGAGCTCTAAATCAATACTTTCAAAATGAGGTGTCTGATCACAATCAACTTCTACAGGTAATGTACAAAGAAAACCATAGAAGTGTCAACAAGTTACCGTCCAAAAATCAGAGCAGTGAGAGCTGTGGTGCCAGAAGAGATATCCAATGAACTGGCATCAGCAAACTCATAATCTGCTTTCAGAAAGGCACTTTTAAGGGCATTCTCCACACTAGCTGGAAAATGAAAATCCTCAACTATGAATCTTAGGATGTTATCCCGAACAAACAATGCTGCATCTGTACCTCCGTGACCATCAAACACCTGCATAAACATGCCGATATATGAGCTTTCGAAACTATCATAAAAGGTGACCATTCCACTGTAACAGGAGCCTCAAACTCAGCTGATAAATAATTGCATAGCAGCAATATAAACTTTGAGTTAAGGCTAAGTTCCCTTCCCTTTGCTTGTGCATGTTTGGAAAGTAACTAGTCATTACCCTCTAAAGTCCATACAATAAGCACAACAGCCTTGCCACAATCGCATTAGACTATGCATCTGGTACCTATTTAAGTCAAGCATGCAATAAATTCTATTCTAAAATGTTTGCAGCTAAAGTTAAGGCCAGATAATATAAATCCTATATTTAGTTTTGATGGAAAATGGCCTAATATGCTTTCTCCAACCTATCAAAGGTAAACATGAATGCAAAAGGAAAAGATTTCACAGATAACTCACCCCATAAAAAGCTCCAGAAGTGGGACAGCCCGACATTGTCCCGCACTGTTCAGCAAGGTTATCGATGCAAATGTGTTCATCTTCCATGTATTGCTTAGGCCCTCTTTCAGCACAACTTCCAGAGCGGAATACAGGTACAAATTCTGATTTTTCATCAGGAGACTTACTTCCAAAAATGCCCACATCGGATTCCTTCAAAGGTGCCATAAGCTCGGTTAAAACATATGTTCAAAACTTTGTTGCAAACAAACTCCCTACTATAAGCCATATCTCCTAATATAAACTCCAGCAGTAGGAAACCAAACAAATTAATGACAACGAAAATTACTAGCTTGGTCCCAATCTTCACTGACCATAAGAGATTGAGCTATTCCACAGTTGATTCAGAAACCAAAATAAGACAATAGAATAGGAAAATTGCATCACACGATTTTGTCATCATTGTGCTACAATTTAACAAGCCACACTGTAGAACTATGATCATAGATCTCAAATCTCAACAGTTCAAGTACTGATATTCAACTTACAAAGTCAGATGCAGCAAGAAACCTTGCAGAGCCCACAGAATGCCGCATTACCGAGAGGTGCCTCGGAGGTTTCCTGCTCGCCAACTGTCTCGCACTCTCCAAATTCTCATCTTCAGCTGTATCTTCCCTATTGTAACCACCTTCTAAAACCGTGAATGGACGAGATAAATCTGCACCAGCAGCCATCCTCCAAAATCATAGATCAAACCAACCCAGCAAAATTTCTTAACTCACAAGCCCTTGGCTTGGACTTCCAACTTCAGATTCCCTTATGTACGCCACGCAAGTGCCCCAACGAACTCCAAAATCCAAAGGAAATACCTCGAAATATTGAGCAACTCCCGTGAGAACGTCCAGCAAGCAAACCCCGAAAGCTTCCGACTTGTTTCCGCTCGCAAACTAACGACCCAAAAAAGTACGTAAAAATCCAACCCGCTCCCAAAATTCCCCCGAATCCCCCCAGTTCGCACAAATCAACGCCGCTCAAATCTAATTTTCCAACGGTAACAGACCCAAATCACCTCACCACTCCCGAGCCACCCACGAACGACCAATCAAACCGCCCCCTCCCCTACAAAAACCGCCGCGCCCGCCGCTTCGTTTCCGAATCGGAACGACTGCAAACCGTCCCCCACCGCCACGCGCCGCTCCCCCAGATCAACCTCCGGCAACCCCCCACTTCAGCCAGCCGAAGCGATTCCGCACGAAACGACCCGATCGACCCGAGATTCGATCGACTCCCGAGCAAAAAAAACAACAACACCAACAACACCAACAATCGCCGCGAAAAGAAGCCGAGGAAATCGCTCACGCGAAAGCAGCGGAAGCCCCGGGGAGAATATCCGATCCCTGATTTACGCGATCGGCGGCGAGTCCAATGAATCAGCAGCAGCAGCAGAAGCGATCGGCAATCGACCAATGGAAGGAACGCGAGCAGAAGAGGAAAAGGGAAAAGAAAACCCTAAGATGCGCGACTTTTCGAAGAGAGAGAGAATCGTATGCCAAATTTAGCAAGAGAGAGAGAGAGAGAGAAGGAAATGGACTCGTTGAGATATGGTTGGCGACCGGCGGTTCCAGGTAAAGTCCCATGGGGTCGCCTAGCTGTCAGCGGGGGACGGGGGTAAGGGAGGAAGATTGGGGAAATGGAGCCCGGAGACGTGGCGCGCCGCGGTTGGCGGATCTGCCGTTCCGTGGCAGGTGGCGTTTTATTTATTTTTTTATTTCCTCTGGGAGAGGGGGTTCCTTCTCGGCGCTGCAACTTGCTCCCAGCCGTCGGATCTCGCGAGCGGGGGGTAGACGTGCGGCGGAGATCCGCCCTTTCCTGGACGTTGCCCCTTGGGGGTCGGAAGAGGATGCGGCCGGTGACGGAAGGTTCGGATGCCGCGGGCCTCACGCGTGTCGGCCCGTGAGTGGTGGGGAAACTGCAATTTGCGGCTTCGGATAAGCGTGGCGAGGAGAAGTCATTAGCTGCTCCGGATCACCGCGAGCTCGGCTAATCTGAACCGTCCAATGATGCGGGGTCTCATGTGACCCCTTTGATCCGATGACTGATATCAACTGGGCTCATAGATGATGGCAACATACATGTGTTGCTCAAAGTGAAGATCCGAAGCTACTCCATGCCCGCCTTTTTCTCTTTTGCGTCGATCGATTTTGTTTTTACCCGGAATATAAGCTTGAAATATTTTTTCCATTTTTATTATGGAGTCGTGACGAGCCATTTCTCGATTCACGTCAAGGGTGAAAGTGTCCTTTAGAGAATTATAATAGAATGGTTGAAAACTAGCTACGTTAGGAAAAGAGAGTAGGACAAGGCGTACTGAAGATTCTCTCTCAAAGGTGATAAATTTTCATTGGTAGATCATAATGCAACGATGATTTGCCGCTCTTTCCTTCAAATGTGTTTGTTTGAGTGAGAAAATTCTCGACAGATCAATTTTTTAGATTTTCATATGTTTGGTTTGATGAAAATGATAAGTCAATATAATATCATTTACAGTTAAAGAAAATATGGATGTTTATGGTTAGGAAGATAAACTTCCAAATTCCTTCACCAAAAGAAAAAAGAAAAAAAGACTTCCAAATTTGAAAATGGAAAAAGAATTCCTAAAAAATGATTTCTTATTATGAAATTTTCTCCAAAACAAATACCTTACATAATAAAAAAGGAATTAACAACCACCACCAATCATAATCTCTTCAAAGCATAAAACCACGGAATAAACGGTCAAAAGGCATGTCCTTGAGGGACGCAACCTTCCACCAACATAGAGTAATAAATAATAATAATAATACTAATAATAAATAAATAAATAAATGGACATGTGAATGTATAAATAAATCAACAACGAGTTTATTATCACATCTATAAATATTCTCAATATCCCTCATTTTTTTGCATAAAAATACTAATTCCCTCGGAACAAATTAACGGTTTTGTTTCTATAAAGGAGTGAAATAATGAGAATATATATATATATATATATATATATATATATATAAGATTGCTAAATCAATCTTGAACCTATTGTATGAATGTTAATTCAATTCTTAAAATTTTCAATCTTGCCAATGTGATCCTAAATCATTGCTCAAAATTCCAATATAGTATTTCTAGCTAGTTGGCGATCAATCGCTAATGTGACAGTTCACATAGGATATCATATCGATTCGAGTTGATCACATTAGTGTGCCACGTAGAATATGTCAATGATAACTAGACACCGCATCGGTAATATCTGATGGCAATTAGCTGGACTTCATTGGAATTTTGTGCAAATGTTTAGAATTAAATTGGTAGAATTGAAAAGTTTAATGTTAAATTGGTATCTATATAATATGTTTAAGATTAATTTTATAAAAATGAAAAAAGAAGATTGACCATCGACATAGCGCATTATACGGGTGTCCAGAACATTGTACTTACAATTCAAATTGACTAAGAGGATAAAACCTTGATCTTGTGAGGTAAAATGGCACAAATAATCCCTAAATGCGGTCTCTAAACATTTAATTTGTTTAATGTGATTTCTAAACTTTAACTCAATTGTAATATTATTTTTGAACTTTTGATTTGTTTAATACGGTTTCCGAACTTTTGGTATATATTCAATTTAGTCTACAAACTAGATAATCTAAGGATAGATTAAACATTCACCAAAAAGTTCGGCACATTGAACAAAGTGAAATTTTAGGGGTCACATTACCGTTGAGCCAAAATCTAGAGATCATTTATATAATTATCCCATCTAAAAACATTAAAATGATGTCACATCGAGCAAAAGTTCGCTAGTAAGCAGTGCGTTACCATGTCACGCACTGATCCCGGCTTAGGAAGCGCCGTATAGTTTTGTCACGACTCGTGGGAATCGACCCCTCCCAAAGGCGAATCCCATTGACATCTTTGCGCCACCCATGTGCTTTGGGTTGTCATACGCAGCATCCTATGCTTCTAAAGGGAATTTGTTCAGCTTGTTCGAACGTGTCGGGCGAATAGATCTCGTTATACACGTGCCTCGTGGTTCAGACTAATAAAATGAATGAGCATTGAACTTCATGAGAAGGATGTAGTAGTCTATGTTAATTTCCTTTTTTAAGTATCAAGACTTATGATTACCAATTTGCATATATTGGCAGGAACATTTCTACACGGCCCGCAAAAGCATTACATCGAAGAAGTCGGATCTCTTCTTCATAGATCTCACTGGCACAACTCATTGGCGACAGGGAATCTTCGTCGGCTCGATGGAGGCGGAGGAGGCTAAACGATGATTCTTCAGAAAAGGGGTGACAAAGCTTAAGGCGAACATAAATTCTGACTCCAGGACAGGCCTGGAGAGTTTGGAGTCCAAAGCTTTTCTGAAAAATCTATTCGTTCGATCTAGAAATGGAAATGCGGACGCCGTAGCAGATATGGATGCTTAACGTTCTCAGTTTAATCCATTCATCACAAGTAAATTTGATAAAAGCAGTAGCTTCACATCAGAACAAAAACCATTCTGATTTGGTTATTCCAAATCTCAGATGCTGTCTCATCAACACATCCTACTTTTTCGCACATCAGCTTGCCCCTCTCGGCTATCACCATCGTATATGCACTTGGTGTCGATACTGAAAACGATAAAGATAAAGAAAAACCCTGCCTCGTGCGATCCACCAGGAATTAGGAGAAGGAATGCGACGAACTAATTATCATAGACCTTGCACTCCTCGTCAGCGGGGTTCTTCTTGCAGAAATCTTCCAATGGGTCTCCGGTCGATCCAGGTATCTCAATGCCTGGCCACTTGACTGCTACTAAATGTGCCAAGTCGACGACCCTTTGGCTGAAAGATTGAAGAGGTAAAATCACATCAAACATCCGAGACAAGAAATGGAAGATGTAACTTCAAATTTGGAGCCATTATCCCTTAGTACTTTATAAATGAGGGTTCTCACCTATAGCCCCATTCATTGTCGTACCAAGCAACCACCTTCACCATATCGTCTCCCATGACCATCGACAGTGAAGAATCGATGGTTGAAGAGACATCGGAGCATCGGAAATCCACTGACACGAGAGGGTCATCACACACAGCCAATATGTTCTTGAGTGGCCCTTCGGCTGCATCTCGGAAGGCCGCATTGACATCCTCGGCGGTAAGGCCCTTCTTCTCGACATTCACAACAAGGTCGACAACAGAGACGTTCGGTGTTGGCACACGGAGGGCGATCCCATTGAGCTTGCCCTTGAGCTGGGGAAGCACGAGAGACACAGCCTTTGCAGCCCCAGTGCTTGTTGGGACGATGTTGAGTGCTGCAGCTCTGGCTCTCCGCAAGTCACGGTGGGAAGCATCCAAGAGCCTCTGAACCATACGGGGTAAAAGAAACGATTATACTTAGACTTGACCAAAACCTAAAGTGCCCCAGTAAGTTTCAGACAGCATGCCTATAAAGACCCGATTTCTTGACACTTTGTTCAATTACCTGGTCACCTGTGTAGGAGTGTGTGGTTGTCATTGTACCCTTCACAATGCCTACGAAAGTGATCATGAGAGTTCAGAAACTAGTCACAACCCAAACAGGTAAGTCACGTTAGGGATAAAAGGGTGGTCAAATATCGGAAATGAAGCCTTACCGAACTTTTCATCCAGGACTTTCACGAAAGGAGCGAGGCAGTTAGTGGTGCAAGAAGCATTGCTGAAATTGGCCAGAAGCTCATTGGTTCAGTTCATACTGATCAACACAATCTTAGTTCTTTCAAGAAAGATTCTGACCTGATTATGTTAGAAACTTCATGTGAATAATCTTTCTCATTCACACCATAGACGTAGGTGGGTATATCAGCGCCTTTTGCTGGTGCAGTGATGATAACTTTCTTGGCACCAGCTTGAATATGTTTTCCAGCACCAGGGCCATCCACGAAGACTCCAGTTCCCTGTAATTCATATTAGCAAGCCACGTCTAGAACAAGTTCTACAATAATTTGATCAATTCATACGGTTAGCTCATAATTTTTGGGCTTACCTCAATGACAATATCGATGCCTAGCTCAGCCCAGGGGAGCTTGAGAGGGTCCCGGTTAGAGACGACCTTAATGGGCTTCCCATCGACGCTGATGGTCTCGTTGTCCACAATTTTCACATCAGCTTTGAAAGTCCCCAGCATGGAATCATACTTCAGCAAATGTGAAGCCTGTCTTGCAAATAAGCTTACTAGTCAGATAAAAAATGAGGCAATAGGTATCTCCAAAAAAAATTATGGAAGCTCACTTGTTGCCAATCTTACTCACATTTTTGACACCACCGCTGTCATTGACAACAATGACATCAAGAGGTGAGTTCTTTCTCCCGTGCCAGCATCTAAGGAAGTTCCGACCAATGCGACCGAAACCATTGATTGCCACCTTCAGTTTAGCGACAGTCTCTCCCTTAGCTGGAGCTGGTGCTGAAGTCTGTTTTCACCATTGATAGGAATTATGAGTATGTTACCTAGGAAGATCGACTATGCTCCAAAGAGATATCATGTTAAGAGTAACAAAGTTGTTGACAAATGTTGAGCTATTTATACTAGGTTGCTTTGCACTTTTCTCAATGCAGCGGCTCAGTCTTTAAATATATTAGCATGTCCACTAAAAGTTTGCCTCTTCAATTCACAATCTTAGGTGCCTCTTTCAGACAAACCATCCTCTTGCAATTTTCTACTTCCTCACTTTTGATCAACTGTCATCAACAAATCAAGTAGCAGCTCTCCATATAAGACGAGTGCTTTTATTATACAGAGTTACAAATATTATCATATACATCCCCCAAAATCATATTCTTTGGTTGTTATTGCAGTTCTTAGTCGCTAGCTCAAGTTTGACATCGAGAAGAGTCGTCCTCTTCCCCTGTTTAACCTTGAATGACTATATTTCCTCAAGTTTCCTTCCATACTCCATCCAAGGACAGCCTTCAGACAACCTCCAAGAACTTAGCAAGAAATTATTATAAGGTCCAGATTAATTTGTTTCCCTCTGTTGGTTCTCTAGACAGTCTGTTTACCCGTGGCTAAACCTGTACCATCAATCTTTGTGCTATGGTCCGGTGTTCTGGTTAATTACGGGTAATCTTGCAGTCCAAGACTCCCTTGGGATTTAAGCCGGAGATGATTATTTGTCATGTAAAGAACACAAAAAGGCTAGTAGTTACTTAACGAGAATCTCTTTTTTTTTTTTTTTTTTTTTTTTTGGTGAAACTTAAGGAGAATCTCTTAATATGCAGAAAATTGTAAAATATGCAAATGATCATGCTATTTCCCGCGAACAATGACCGATCAAATGATGTCCAGAAAACATCTTTCCTTGAAGAGGTTGGTATATTTCCAGGAACTTAATCATCAAAATGAACAATGATTGATTCGAATGAAATTAACAAACTAGCACAAAAACATTCAATGCGGAGAAAATATAAGTAGTGATAGTCCAATTGATCAGCGGACCTTGGGAGTGAGCTGAGCAGCCACAGCATCGAAGAAGGATCCCTCCCCGGCATTCTTCGCATAAGTCACGCACAACCCAGCACGAAGGCCTGAGAATTCCGCCACCTCGAGCCTCTGAACATAGGCGAAAAAAGACATTTTAAAGAACGCGGGTGATCAGCACTTATGCTGCTGAAACATCGAAACACATATCACACGACACGCAACACACGATAGAAAAGAGAGGATCAGAGAGAGAGAGAGAGAGAGAGAGAGAGAGACCTTGGAGAAGCATTGAGTGGGGAAGGAGTGAGAGGAGCTCTTGCTAGAGAACTTGGCATTGGCGGGGAGGGTTGAGGGAGCAAGAGCTGCGTGAGTGGCCATGGCTGACTGAAACTAAAGCTCAAGCGGCTTGCTTCCCCCGGGTTATTTATACCGCGCTAGCTTTCGAAAGCTTGTATTTTTCTTCCTTCCTCATTGGTCACTACATGTGTGTCTGTGAATTATGGTTGGAAGCCAATTAGAAGGAATGAGTGGTGAATATGGTGTTGTGGGGATATATAATGGGATAAGGTTGCTGTTGGGGGATCTCCACGGTATAAATGTGAGCCACAGACTGACTTTAACCTCCAATCCATCTCTCTCTCTCTCTCTCTCTCTTAAAGGCCACTCCTTCATTGACTCGTGAACTTCTCTGTTAAAAGAACGAGCCAGATTTTTGTTGAGAGAGCTTATGTGTTAACATGCACGAGGGCCTACACCATATATGTCCCATATATTTAAAAGAAAATTGGGGTGTGTATATTTCTGGCTTGGAGATCGATGTGGAGTTGATGGTGGAAATAGTTCAGAGAATAATATCCGCCTTCCCTTTCCGGGACAGGCGGCAGTCAGGAATAAAAATACATCTGAATTCGAAGTATCGGCCTGCGACAAAAGCTCAACAGGGCCAACACTCCCATCTGATGGATTTCACAATTTTCTTCTCCCATATCATCCATAACTGGCTTAGTTCAATAGAACTTCAGTGTGTCGTCACACAGCCAGCTAGGATGGTTCATGGATCATTTGATTCGCCACAACTTAGCCTTGCTTTGCCATTCTAGAGCAAAATCTCATTCTCACCATCTGCCAATCTTACATTAAGTACCATCGTCACCAATTGGCTTTCAAGTTGACACCATGTCAACCACACTAATCGTAGTGCCATCTGATGGCACACACTATCCAGACTGTGACGGCGATCACTTGCAATGAAAGACTAGATTTATGCATACACAAGAAGGGAAAAGCTGTGATGATACAGCACAAAGTCTGCGGAGTTAAATGGTATTCTGCATAGTCATACCACGAATGATGCATTTCCTGATGCATTTCCTCAATCAAGACGATCATATCAAAAGAAACTGAGTGCATTGGTCTTTAGAAATAAACAGAAGATTTTACAATATGAACCATTATTCTGTTATATGGAGGCCACCAACAAGGCAGAGCCAATTGTACCGAAACAGAAGATAACCACGATCGTAGGCCTGGGAGGTTTGGGCCATCAGACAGCAGCTTCAATTTCATCAGGGGCAACAGCAATCTCATCTGATGATTCTTCAGTTCGGAGCTGAGAAGATACATCATCTATGGCTGAATTGAGCTGTGCAATCTTCTCGGCAAGCACCTTCCTCGTTTTCTGGAAATCATCAATTTTAAGGTGAATCCATATTTCGCAGATGGCCATGTTACTGCTACACTCTCTTCACAGCATACATGAAGCAGGTCATAGCAAGCATACATTGGACCTCATATACAAACATGACAACAGTTGTTTATCAAATTAAACGCAGGTACAAAAACCATTCTACTCACGACAAACCATGACCAGAAAATCATTTTTATCATGGCACAATTAGTACTATAAGGTGTCATAAATTGGAAGAGTATAATTTATGTGAAAATTAAGTCAAGGACAGGTCACCTCCAAAGCCTTCTCTTCATCATAGATGAATTTCGGTAATTTCCTCATCAAATCCTTCCTGTCAGTTCCAGCCAATGCCTTGCTGATCTACCAGGATGAGAAAAGGATTAACTCAATTCAGGGCAGAGGGTTTCCATATCTAAATCTGCAAGACTATCACATGGAATAATGGAGCTGAAAAAGCATTCAGTTGAACCATGATACTTATGATATTCATTGACAATTACATGAACCGCTTGACTAAAATTATCAGAAAAGAATTTTGGGAAGAATACTGAAATTCTAATGTTCAATAATTCAAACAAAATCTAACCAAAATGAAGGTGAATTCCTAGACCATAGGTAGGATATTACAGAAAAATGCCAGTACCTGAGGTGCATATACACAACCAAGGGCACCGACTATAATTCCTCCTAAGACAAAGCCGCCAACAAAGATGCTTGCACTGCTGGGCCTTCCACCATCTCTGCATAAGTAAACAAGCAAAAGACTAGCATCAAATACATTCAGTCAAAACTAGGACTATAGCCATTATGTCACAATTCGATAGAATTATGAAAATTTTAGGAAATGAGTTTCGTATTATGAACAGAAATTTCTTCTCGTTGGCTGACCTATCTCACATGTTGAGCATAAACTGAAAGAACTTATTATTGAAATAAATATCATTGGTATTTTTAGAATTGTGGAATGCGTTTGCCTCCACCGCATGAATCTTCCAGATCCATCCTTGTCCAAATAGATTTAGAAAAACATTTTCCACGCTGATCAGATGAACAAGTTTAGAGTAACTAAACTATGTCTGCACATCAATGGAAGGAAGCCAGGAATGGAGAAACAGGACAAGGAAATACTGCATAAAAATGTGTCCTGTCTCTCTCTCTCTCTCTCTCTCTCTCTCTCTCTCTCTCCCCTCCCTTGGCCCCTTTCCCCTCAACTTTTTCCTTCCCTTGTGACCCACAACATTTTACAGATTTGCCAGATCTTGACAAGTATTCAATGTGTCTCTGTTTTGAATACCCATTTCAGCAACATAAGGTCTATACAGTGACTGCTGATTAAGATTCCAGTTAGTAATTGCATCCAAATTCCAGCACCTTAACACCAGATCACAACTAAGTTGCAATACTTTGCAGTACCTATACTCAGCACTGACAGTGAGTTGCCTTGATGAGTGGAGCTGCAGCATTCCCGTTTGATTTGTAGCGAACAACAAGTTTGTGCGCCGTACACTTCCCAGGCATTGGACTGATGGCTTAAGCGGACAATCTGGCAATATGTTCCGGAATAAACAGCATAAGTCCACTTAACTAAATGATAAGTCGAAGCTCTAAGCACAACAAGCCTTAAATATATAATGCTGGTCAAACATGAGAGAAGAAACAAAGTTCTTCTAGATCGGGGAGTCAGATTATGGCAACATAAACCATAAAATGTAGAATGACGTCCTATCATATCAGAAGTTAAGGAAAAGTTTTCAGCTATAACTTGTATATCATCTGATTCAAATCAAGAAAGGGAGTAAGACACCGATGTCTAAATAGAGGATGCACAAAACCTCTGCTCAGCAAGCAATCAGGCAGATTCGTTCCAACATGACAAGATGAACCTTTTTCGAGTGAGAATTACACCGTGAGTCAGGCTATTGTGGGAGCACACGCCCATCACGTACTCTAGTCTTCATCGCAAGTTTTTGCACATTCATCGAAAACGAGCACCACACCAACAAGTCATACGATCGATCGGGCGAAAGACTTTCTCACGCAAGACAGCTACTCATCACAAGCATGCCCCAGGCGAGGACACCCATAAGGAGCCGCACAATGCGAGTACTTTATGAGACAAGCAATACACAAGGCACGCGGCCGCAGACACTCGAATTTTATGCCGTGACCTGCAGCAAATCACGAGTCTCAAGCTCGCTAAACTCATCGCAGGCAAATTAATGCAGTAGTAGAGACCCGCGCACACCGGTACAAGAGGTAGTACAACTGATTTAACAGGCATTTGCGTTCTCTTCATCTCGCGGCTCGCCAAAAAAATCCGTCCCATTCAGCTTTTTTCTAGGATCAAGCTCGACTCAAAGCTAGCGATCGGCACTAAACATCGAACGGAAAGGACGAAATCGGAAGGGAGATCGTTACTCGACGAGAGCTGCGCCCGGGGATTTCTCACTGAGGCCAGAGGACTCGAGACTGCGCTCATCGTCACGGCGTGCGGCGGGCGGCGGGAGCGAGGCCGGCGATCGGCGAAGGCGAAGCGCGAGGTCGGCGAGGTTCGATTCGAGAGAGAGATGAGAAATAGAAGGAGGGAGGAGATTAAAAAAAGGGGACGATCCGTTGTGGTGCTCGATAGTATCGATGCAGCTCGCTGGCTTGGGAGCGACACAGTCGAAGAGACGAAGAGCGGTGGCGATCCCCTGCTTCGCGGCTTAGATGATTGGCGTTGAGATGAGGGCTTTCACGGCCGTTGATTCGATCCTTAAGCAACACCCCACGAAGATGGAGCCCGGGCGTCCGGCTGTCGATAGCGGCCGATGGTTTTCAGCCGTTGCATCGTGGCTTGGCCGAGCGTCTTGAGAAGAAATTGAGGGGGAATAGAGGGAAAAAAAGAAGAAAAATGAATTGAAACCTTAAAGATTGACATTGACAATTTTAGAAAAGTGGGACAATGCGAAATGAGCATGCATGCTATAAATTGCGGTCGATCAATTAAATAAGTGGATTATATTCAACCGTCAATTAGAGTCTGACTGATTCTACGAAAAGTTATATACTAAAAGATGCTGCAAAATGCAAATGGTCGATTAAATAAGTGAATTATATTCAATCATCAATAACAATTCGTTGCATAATTTTTGGTATGGATTTTGTAAATCAATCCGAGTAAGCATAGCATTTCCCATGATGAAATTGATTTGCAAACTCTTACTTGATGTTTAATTTAGTCTCTCTAATTAATATGACAATCCAGTTTACTTTGTGAAACCTGTAAAAGGAGAGATAGAGAGTTGGAGTTGATGTTGCCATCACGCCACTTGCACCTTGCAAGGTCCACATACTCTCACTTGATGGTGGCAAGCAGTGGCACCATCATTGAGTGTGGGGCTCGTTGCCCTTGTTTGCTATTGATGAGAGCAAGTAGGCCTAGGCCGACACGAGTATAGCGTGTGACAATACCATCTTGATTATCTCTCTTTTGTCTTTATCTTCCCTTCGTCTCCGACTATCCATGACATTGCTTCTTATTATTATTTGTTGATTTGTTGACGTGGCATGTCAGTAGATGTCGATTTCACATTGTGAGTTGATGGTTATATCCATTAAGATGACTAGATTAATTCAAATTAAAGAGTGTGTAGATCAATTTGACTTAAATTGAAATTTAAGAATCGAATTAAACGTTAAATAAAAATTTAGGGATTGTTTTTTGCGTGCCCCTTTCTCAGAAGGCACTTTTATACGCTCAAAGCTTTTTCTACAAGTCACTTAGACAAATTAAAAATAACATTTCGATATGTTACAAATTATTGAAAGGTCTAGTGATTTTACATGTTAATTTCGATATATCTTTTTGGACAATAACCATAGGCCCATTGAAGAATATACGGCAGCGACTTCCCTCTTAAATACTAGACTAAATTAAAATGTATAGCGTTTTTATTTCTTCATAAATAGTGTTATGTCAATTGGTGGTTAGTAAGTATAACTTATTATGATAATTGAGTGAAACCTCCACGTCATTAAATAGCATATCAATTTCGTAGATTATTCGAATGTAATTCTATTCAAATTTGTATATCCTACTTATTTAAATACTTAAATTTAGACCAAAAAAACTTAAATTATAGACCAACTGTGTAAAAATCAATGTTACTATAGGAACACTCCTCTTTACAACAGAGGAGGGACAAAGGTGTAAATTGGCGGGGAAAGGATATGAGGCGAATGCGGATTTTTTGCGGTTCCTTTTAGCAGCTGACGCAGCATCTGCAAAACCGCGAACAGCACAACGGCCATGGCTTCCGTCCGGAGCTTCCGCAAACCGACCGCCCTCGACGGTCGTCTTCTCCGTCCAGCGGCCGCCTCGAACCGGCCGCCGGACGTCGCGAAGCAGCTCGCCCCTCCGGCTCGCGGCGCTTCGCGGAGGCTCGCGGTCTTGATCTCTTCGCTGCCGCTGCCGCTCGCGCTCGCGCTCGCTTCGCTGCCGCGGTCATCGGAGGCCAGGGAGAGGCGCAACCGGAAGGCCATCCCTCTCGAGGAATACGCCACGAGCCGTGAGTCTTCCGAGCCCTCCCGTTTTTATTTTTCTTTTTTCCTTTTCTCTCGTTCCTCAGTTTCCCGTCGCGTCGGGAGCGTGAATTTGGTCGTGCTCTGCTGTCGCGCGTGCCGGGAGGTGTTGTCGATTCTCTTGTTTGTAGTTGGACGCGATTGTGGAAAGCGAACGCACGACTGAAACCGAATTAGATGTCAGATGGGGCGTTTGAAATACATACTTCATCTGTCCTTGTGATTGAGTGAGCAAGTTGCTACGATGATGCAAGTGATGCGAGTATAATAGGCATTTGAGGAAGCAATTTGAGTTGCAATGTCGTTAGGTACGTCTTGGACTTGGTTGCGTTGCGATAAATGGGAGCTGGAATGGTTCTTGTCAGAGTCTCTGAATTGTGATTTGCGTGGATTTTAGTCCGATGGTGTAGTTATAGTCAAGTTGTTCCTGCAGTTTCATTCATCGGAGGAAGATTGGAGAGGTGGTAGTGTGTTATTGTGTGTCTGCAATTTGCCATTCATGGACTGTATCGTTGACAATTTTGTAGCTGCAACTTGATATGATAATGTAGTTGAAGTGAATATGATAGGCATTAAAGATATAATTCAGTCTCATCGTGTCCTTAGGGACGATTAGAATGTGCACAGTTAAAAAAAGTTGGAGGTGGTAGTAATTACTAGTCTGAGTCTTTGTTCACAATTCGCACGGATTGTGTGGCTTTGTCATTTAATTCTGCTTATGCTAAGATCTTGAAGTTTACCTTGTGACTCTTTGTGCTACTTCTCTTTGTCATCATACCTGATGGAATGCAGTTGGAAAGGAATGCTTCCCTGTATTCATATTATTTCGTAGGGCCTAGCTTAGTTTTACTTTCCTCCCACTCCTCTTTCCCATGTACTACCTCTATAACCCATTTATTCAATTAAAAGTATTTCCTAACTGGACTTGTAAAAAGTTTTTTTTTTTTTTTTTTTTTTCCTGCCAATAGATGCCCAAACTCAAACGTAATTCCTATTCCCCATACAGAGCAAAAAACAATTGAAATCTAAGCTGCCAGATCTGTGGGGGAAAAGGGTTCTCTTGTGTTTCACGAGACGAAGTCGCATTTTAGCATCCTGTCTGTTCTGTTTTAGTAAGCAATTCCAATACTTGCAACAGCTGATGGAGTGAAATACTATGATATCATTGAGGGAAAGGGTCCAGTAGCTACAAAAGGATCGACGGTCCAGGTTTGTTGATGTTGGTTTTCTGTTTATATTTGCTTGAGCAATATATGAACTGGTAACATTTTGTGTTCAATCCTCTGTCGCAGGTGCATTTTGACTGTATTTATCGTGGTATTACTGCTGTATCAAGTCGAGAATCTAAGCTTTTAGCTGGAAATCGCATCATTGCTCAGGTCTTATACTTTGGACTTTCTTTTTTCATTTCATTTTGTTTTTTGTTACAGAGAAATTTCCCTCATTTTTGACTTGTGCCTTATCTGGACAAATGCTTTGCTAATGTGCAAGCTTACTTGGCATTATTAGCCATATGAATTCAATGTAGGATCTCCTCCAGGAAAGGAACGCAAGCGTGGATCTGTAGATAATCCAAATGGATTATTTTCAGCACAGGCAGCTCCCAGGCCGCCACCTGCTATGTACTCGATAACTGAAGGGATGAAAGTGGGTGGAAAGGTGATTTTCTTTTGGTTTCCAACGGCAGTAAATATTCATCAATATGGCTAGTTTGCCATTCAGTACCTGAATTGCATACCCTTTGACTAGTGCTGTTGTATTTTCCTTGTCATATCTTCTCTGTCTTATTGTTCTTGAACTTTCGTCCTTTTTCAGAGAACAGTGATCGTTCCTCCAGAGATTGGCTATGGTCAGAAGGGAATGGCTGAGATACCGGTAGTCTTTGTATTCTTGATCATGACTAACAATCATTTTTATTGTGACATGAGTACCTTTATTATGGCCATCGAATCAGCAGGTCATCGAATGATGTCATTGGGAATTAACAACTTTGTGTTTAGGAGCTGAAAATACCACCGAATGCCCGGTTCTTAGAGCTTGCTTGAATTTTATTGCGTCTTTTAAGATTTCAATTCCAATCCTAACTGGGGTTTTCAGTATATTTGCATGCTGGTTGGAGTTCAGCTGCATTTGGCATCTATGAGCATGTCATTACATGTTATTGAAAGGTAAATATGATTTATTCCTATAATTGTATTTTCCATTTCCAGCCAGGAGCCACCTTTGAACTGAATATCGAGCTTCTGCAAGTAGAACGGCCTGAAGGAAACCAGACTTAGCATTGGGTGAGCAGGACCATGAGGAGATGGAGTTGATATAATGCTGAAATTTTGTCTCTTTTTCTTCTAACAGAAGGCAGATGAGTCAGCTGAGGGATCCTTATGGGCAGAGCCATTAGTCAGATTGAAATTGTGACTCCAGTTTCTACATATACTGTCTGTATCAAAAAAGCCCCTGCACATTTTGTTTGTATCTACCAGGATTTTGGAATTCAACGAAACACCTTCTTCATCTTCTTATATTCTTGCTTCGAATGCTGCAGTTCACTGATAATTGTCTGTACTGTATAAATGAGACTGTTGACCGCATGAGTAGAGACTAAATTTCCAAACTTCTCTCCCATCCTCTTTAAGGAAAACAAGATCGGCACCTGTTTGCAACAACTCTGGTTTATCTTATCACAAGAATGGGAACATTGGATGATAGTGAGGAACGGTGTTTTTGTGCTCTGCCATATTTACAGTTGCGAATTTGGCATACTTGTTCCATCAACCTTGAACATTTGTTGAATGAAGAGGCAAAATTTAGACGGATGAGGAGCATGCAAGTTGCAACAGAATTGCATATTATGTCAAAACAACGGGTAGTCCACTATGTCATTTTTTTTTCTTTTGAATTGCTGGCATTTTTCTTTAATAATGGAAAAATCCACCATAGATAAACTCCAACCCGTGAGATTCCTCAATAATCTTGTAGACAAGTCACACGGGAGCCAAAATTTCCGTTTTCCTTTTGGAAATCGTGCGCGGCATTTTACATATTAATCTTAGTACGAAGCACGAAACCTAAAATCAGTATGGAAGGGTGGTTTTACGGTAACTTTCGTTTTCTGTCAGTGCATCATATTGTGCTAAATGATAAGATCCTGTTTATTATTATTTGATAGTCTTAGTTTTTGTGGTTTTATGGCATAATAAGGTCCATTTTCAGCAATTAATTTTGTCAGTTTGATATTCCAATTGCCAAAATCCCGCACCAGGAATCCTCTTTAGAATATACACACAATCGTTCATTACCCATTGAATACATTATACGTGCAACAAACTAATGGAGTATTTCATAAAACAAAGAAAACATGCAACGGAGATAATTTTTGTCAGTTTATCTTTAGGGAACATTTACATTTTCGTTGAAATGTAATTTCCCTTGGTTCATTTCTAGCAAAACTACAAGCATCGTTTCATTTTATATTTGATTCGTGTGTATTTTCATAATTAGATGGGTCTGGTTTACACGATTCCAGTTTATTCAATAATTAACTATCAGCAATTGTTCGCTTTTATAAAAAAAATTCACTATCACACGTCAGAACACGAGGCTGAAATTGTTTAAAAATGAACGGGAAGAAAATGGATAATTACAACCTAAAATTTTATTGTTTCGGGCACTTAAGTACTGAGACTTTATTTTATTTATTTAAATTCTAAAACTTGCCATTTTGATGAATTTTAAGACCTTCCTTCAGTCGATGAAAGGACCAATTGAACCAAAAGTTACAAGTTCTAGGATTCAAATGCAAGGAATGAAAGTATTAGAACTTAAGTATATGAAATTGACAAGTTTAAGGATTTACTCTAATAGCCAACCTGAAAGAAAATATGAGCTTAAATCAGCATGAAAATGAAAACATTTCAAATTAATTCCATTTCTCGCATAATTTAATTATTTTTATGCTAATGAAATATTCCGAAATGCCTAGGAGGCGACCAGACAAACAGCTCACACAAACAAGGCTTATTCATCATACCCCCTTAGGTTTTTGGTTGTAGCAATTTGCCCCTAATAACTCAATTTTTCCATGTCATCCAGGCATTTTAAAATCCAGTGCAATGTTGACCAAACGCTCTACATGGTATCTCTCATTTTAGATTTGCTGAAATGGGATGAATTTAGATGAGATAGAGGGAAAAAAGAGTGGATAGTGATTGCCAACGGTGACCGGCAACACCTATGACCTTAGGATTGGTTGGTGCTCGTAGTGACAGTGGTCAATGATTTAGATGCTCTTGCTTGGAACACCATTGTGTAAAAAAGAGTCATTTCAAGCGAGAGATGGATCAATCCTTTCTGGGGTGACAAAACCTAAGAAAGGGCAAATGCCCAAGTATCCTTGTTTATAAATCAATTCAAGACCTCCCCCCTCCCCCGCCTTCATTATCTTTTTTTTAGTTTTCTTTCATTTTGTTTAGTCATAAGTTATGTCTTTTGATATTAAAAATACTATAAAGAGAAGTGTTCCAACGAATTTCCATAGATCAGGGGGCACATTGCAAAAGTTTTAAAACATCAGGGGGTAATTTGTAAATGTGTAAAGCAATTCTCCTGCACTTTGGACAATTTTACCCTTCACAACAGGAGCCAGCTAGTCAAACTTTTCGACTTTTCTGCGGTATCAGCTACTGATAGTGGGATTGGGAACTTTCTTATGTGGAAAAAAGCACTGATATATGAAAATGGAGAAGTTGAAGGATTTATCTAGCTCTAAGGGGGGAAAACCCTACCAAACTTTACTGCTTTTAGGCCATATCCTAGCAGATGAATGTTCGGCTTTAGAACAATAAACTTGGAAGGATTTTTCACCTACATGGTTTCTGACGTGGAGGTTCTTTTAATCCAGAAGGGCAACAACAGAGCTTGTCCTAATGGTGTTTTGCTCCTCCAATCTCTGCTATGTCCAAATAAAGATCTAGGGTCTTTAAATTGTCAAGTTCTTTGAAGGAAAAAGAAAAGAAAGAAAAGAAAAGTCTAATCTTGTCTTTGCTGGTTCTGTTCCTTCTCACACAATAAGCAGAGTCAGTTGAACTTAGAAGGCAGAGGTGGCTTGTTAATTCATTTTCCCTGTTGACAGGGTAAGCTGTACCTGAAATTGATCTAATCTAGTGAAAATCTATGGATGGAGATATCAGAATGGCATTCACTCTCGAGTTCTTTTTTTGAATTTCCTGTCACGTACTTGCAGAAAGACAAATTGATGACCTCATGGCGGAGGCTTGGTTTGTAAGAGTACACAGCTCGCAGAAAGGCTCGTTTCTAACCTTATTGAACTGCCTAGAATTTATTAATGACATCTGGTCTTACAAAAGTTGACCTGAAGTGGCCTCTCAATTGGCTAATTCGTTAGATGAGTGCATGGCATGTTGCAGCGTGGCAGCAAATTTGGTTTGGCATCATGACTATTTTCACGCTGCTGTTACTTTCAGCTTACTTGAATTTTCATTGCTTTCTAATGATAGGTTGCAAGAATGAGCATGCAATCAGGGGTTCCATTGGAGCATACATGCATGATCTTACTTGAAACTGTTCGTTGAGAAAACAATATCTGATATTATACAAGATGTACGATCAAGCACCATGTGACTTAGTAGTCTCTACCGTGTGGACCAGATGAACCCAGATAGGTGATATAATAATTTCTCAGGTTTTCTCTTCCCTGACAGATACATAATCAGTGTTGTTTATGAGTGCAGACGTACTTGGAAAATACATAACCAGAGAGAAACAATCATTTTCGTAAGAAGATAATAAATGACTACTATTCCCCATCTGTACTGTCACACCAGCATAAGGCCCTTGATGCAGAGTCTTGAGCATTGCTGTGATATTTCCAAGTCAATCTAAGTAGTAATTTTTTTTTTTGTTGGGATTCAAACTGTTCACAAGCTTCCTAAATGAGCAGTGATCTTCTGTTTTGGGACAAAGATAGGATACTTCGGAATAAGAAACTGCTATTTTGGATTCAGCTTTGTCGTGTAGGATATTTCAAAGCTTAATTTCAGTGTCAGTGGCAGTTCGACAATGGTTTAGAGAGTAAGTTCTACTTACTTCTAGTGAGGTGATCACGTGTGTCTGATGTCATGATTACGAATGGTTCCTATACTTGTGAACATTAACGCATTTTTCACTTCCACTCTCCTAAGGATGTGAGACCACTTTTCTACCGATGGAGAACTGTAACTCCGAGCAACTGTCATCAGTCCACAAGAAATTACTTGCAATCATGTTTATCTTATGCATTTTCATTCCCATCTGCATCTAAGTGTCGTTAACTAAAGTCGACTTTATTTAAAACAAAATTGACCCGCAAAATGCATCTTGCGCATTATTGATCGAGAAATACTTGGAGGATAAACCCAAGCCAAATCAGTAGAGGAAGAGAAGAACAGGGAAGGGATTAGAGATGAAAGCAGATGGGTCAAGACAGCATCCAGCTGTGACCTTCACAAACATTGTAATCTTGTTATTGCAGCCACTCCTAGCTTACTTGTTCATTGCAGTGCCGCCACTTCCAGTGCACTGCATGTTTTAATCAAAAGCTTTGTATTGATCGGCAGCAACTTCCTTAGACAAACAGAAGTGCAAACTATGTTACACTTAGGGACCGCTTGGTCAAATATGTCTACTGAAAATGAAAGGAGATGTCCAGATTCCTGAGTCAAATTTAGCCACATACGCACGACGAATAACAGATTCCTAAAAGATTTAGGTCACCAACTGATCTTTCAGTCCTTGGTTTGAGATAATGTTTTGGAGATGTAGAACTGCCTGCATTTGCTGCTGCACTGAAATCACAAGGTGAGAGGACCCTTATACTTTCATTCTAAAAAATGTCCAGGGACAAACTCGTTTCTATGCTCAGATTTCTGTCGGAGCATCCAAGAACAACCAGGAACATTGATAAGGGCTTGATCTACTCCAGCAATTGAAAGCATCGACAATTCATTAACAGTCTAGAGATAAAGAAACATGCATTCAAATATTCAAATGTGAAATATTTTAATATCAAAGATAAAGAAATATGCATTCCAACTTCAAAAAAGTCTGCAACATGTGCACATGAGATTGATTCTTTGTCGAAGATAAAGAAACAAATGTGAAATATTTTATAAGGAGGCCCGTTCTAATACGGTTGACTAATTCAAACGTGAAATCTTTTAATATCGAAGATAAAGAAAAATGCATTCCTGCTTCTTATGTATTGGTCAAAAAAGCCTGCAACAAATGTGAAATATTTTAGTACCAATTATTTGTCTGATTCAAATGTGAAATATTTTAATGTCGAAGATGAAGAAACATGCATTCCTACTTCTTATGTATTGGTAAAAAATGTCTTTAACATGTAAGAGTCAATGGGAGAAGATCGGATTGGCCGGCTTCGCTGTTCGATGACTGCTGACTCAAGACCATTTGCTCTAACGATGTCTTTACTTTTATGAAGATGGGATTCGCCGGCCTCTTGTTTCTTCTTGCCTTGCTTTCTTAGCTACCCGCTTCCTTCGCCTTTGAGTCATGAAACCCGTGAGCCTTAGTTTTGCAGAGTTTCGATCATGCCACTTGCTTATGGGGATTGCTCTTGTAGTGTGCTTGAACCGAGTCTCATGCACTACCAATGAAACTGACAGACTCGCTCTGCTCACCTTTAAGGCCGGCATATCCGAAGATCCTTTTGGGGTGCTCAGCTCATGGAACAATAGTATTGGGTTTTGCCAATGGTATGGCATTACGTGCGGTCGGAGGCATCGAAGGGTTACAGTCCTGGACTTGCGATCAAAAGGACTATTCGGATCAATCTCTTCTCATATTGGAAACCTCAGCTTCTTAAAGGAGATGTGGCTGCAAAACAACAGTTTCAACCAAGAAATCCCTCCACAGCTCGGCCAGTTGCGTCGCCTTCGTATCCTGGGATTGACCAGCAATTCATTGGTTGGTGAAATTCCCAAAAACATATCAGATTGCTTGGATCTGGTCATCCTCAGGCTCGGGAACAACGAACTAACTGGAGAAATTCCTAGAGAGCTTGGGTCATTGCTGAAGCTACGGGAGTTCTCTTTGTATGCTAATAATCTTAGCGGGAGTATGCCTTCCTCCATTGGGAACTTATCTTCACTGGAGATCCTCCTTTTAACCGAGAACAACTTGAGTGGAAGCATTCCCCAAGTTTTAGGCCGCCTTAAAAACTTGCAATTCATTGGCTTTGCAGCAAACGGAGTGTCGGGTATGATTCCATCTTCATTACTCAATCTCTCTTCCCTAACTCAGTTTGATGCTAGAGACAACGAGATAGAGGGGACACTTCCTGCAAGCATAGGTCTCCAACTCCCAAATCTTGTATTTTTTAGTGTTCCCGGAAACCAACTTCAGGGACCAATTCCTTTGTCAATATCGAATTGCACGAAGCTAGACAAGCTTCAGCTTGGAGGTAATAGATTTTCTGGGAAAGTACCTTCTTTAGAAAATTTGTATAAGCTTAGTTGGCTTCAAATCTTTGCTAATGAGCTTGGTAGTGGAGAACCTGGAGACTTGAGCTTCCTTTGCTCATTAACTAACAGCAGCAAATTAAAGTATGTGGGTATTGACAGGAACAAGTTTGGTGGGGTATTACCTAAATGCATAGGTAATTTTTCCACCAATCTCATATTATTTTCAGTGAACGAGAATCAGATATTTGGTGAGATTCCAAAAGAAATTGGGAATTTTCTCAATCTAGAATTATTGTTCATGGATCTCAATAAGCTTTCAGGTGTTATCCCCTCAAATTTGGGAAATCTACAAAATCTATCAGGGCTAGACTTAAGTGATAACAACCTAGGAGGGACTATTCCATCTTCTTTAGGAAATCTAAGCAAGTTGATTAGCCTACATCTTGGTGGGAACAACTTTCATGGGCAAATTCCTTTACCTCTAACAAATTGCCTGTCTCTTAATTTGCTTGATTTGTCTAATAACAATCTTAGTGGTGCCATACCCCCGCAATTTATGGGTCTCTCATCATTAGCAATCATTCTAAACTTATCTCATAACCATCTTACTGGGTTTCTACCCCCAGAAGTAGGCAATCTGAGAACTTTGACTATGTTGGACATCTCAAACAATTTGTTGGTAGGTGAAATCCCAAGTAGTTTAGGTGATTGCACTTCATTGACTTCACTGAGGATGGGGAGCAACTTCTTCCATGGGTCTATTCCTCAATCAATGAGATCGTTAGGAGGCATCGGAGAACTAGATCTTTCATGCAACAATTTGTCGGGTCAAATTCCAGAATTCTTAACAGTATTTCGTTTCTTGAAACTTATGAATTTATCCTATAATAATCTTGAAAGTATGCTGCCACGTGAAGGAGTCTTTAGGAATGCTACGGGTACTTCTATTATTGGAAACAATAAGCTTTGTGGTGGGCTACCGGAATTTCACCTCCCCAATTGCATATCCAAAAGCTCCAAGAGCAGAAAGATCAATTTAGTGATATTGTCCACTTCTATTATTCTCGGAGTTCTTGGAATAGCTCTTATTCTAGCTTCCATATACGTTTGTTGGTTGAAGAAGATGGAGATGGAACCGGTTTCAAGTTCAAGGGATGATTCATGTCTAAACGTATCTTATGGAACACTCCTAAAAGCAACCGATGGTTTTTCTTCAACAAATTTGATCGGTACTGGAAGCTTTGGTTCTGTTTACAAGGGTGTACTTGAGGCTAGTGGAACTATTGTTGCTGTGAAGGTGCTTAATCTAGTCCGTCACGGTGCTTTAAAGAGCTTCAACGTCGAGTGCGAGGCATTAAAGAACATCAAACACCGAAATCTTTTGAAGATATTGACAGTTTGCTCTGGCATTGATTATCAAGGAAATGATTTTAAGGCCTTAGTCTATGAATTCATGGACAATGGTAGCTTGGAACGGTGGCTCCACCCAAGGGCAACATCATCTGATCGCAATGGACTTATAAGAAAGTTGAATTTCATTCAAAGGATAAATATTGTCATTGGTGTTGCTTCTGCATTGGATTATCTTCATCACCAGTGCCACATCCCCATCATTCATTGCGATCTAAAGCCAAGCAATATTCTCTTAGATTTTGAGATGGTCGCACATGTTGGTGACTTTGGATTGGCGAAATTCCTTATTGGATCATCTTTTGATATTGTGGCTAATTAGATGAGCTCTGTGGGTTTAAGAGGGACAATCGGTTTTGCTCCACCAGGTACTCTCTCTCTCTCTCTCTCTCTCTCGTTTGAAATTTGGTAGCAAATAATAATTCTTATAGTCTTACAATTGATGATATGCACTCCAAATTTGACCTATACTTTGACCTCCATGTGTGGCAGAATATGTAATGGGATGTGGGGTTTCAAGAGAAGGTGGCGTCTATAGTTATGGCATTCTTTTACTAGAAATGTTCACAGGATTAAGTCCCACCAATGAAACCTTTAGAGACAATTTGACTCTTCATGGTTTTGTTGCAAAGGCTTTGCCTGAACGAGTGCTCGACATCACAGCTTGTACTCTGCTTCAAGAAAGTGAGAGCCATCTAGGTCCCCATAATCCTCAACATGACATATTTCAAGAGTGTTTGGTTATGATTTATAGTATTGGAGTTGCTTGTTCGAACGAAGTGCCTGGAAGACGAATGAGCATTAGCAAAGTTACAAATCAACTACATCGGATTAGGGAGAAACTCTTTGCTTTGGATTTACATGGACAGGTAAATTCTATAACTGAAGAGAGAATCAATCATCCGTTTCTCCTTTAGACCATAGTCGATGATTATTCACCATTTGCATTCGTACATCTGACCTTACACAAGGCCTTGGGTGCCTACACATTTTTCGATACTTTTGGTTTACTCAAAGCTCTGATTTGGTGCCATGTTATGTATAAGTAAAGCAAAACTAAATTTTGTTGACTTGTTTTTTTTTTATCCCTTTTCATTTGTATGATGCTCATTAAGATGTATTGCATTCGATTAGCTAGTGGAAATCTTATTTAACGGAAAGCTTGGTTTCTGCAGATCGACTAGGATTGGGCCGCTAGGAATTGAACCAATGTTCCAAAAGCTATGCTCAGTCAAGCATAAGAGCAATACTAGTGCTCTAGTGGGTGAATAAGATGCATAGCTTTCGGATTCAGCGTATTGGCATGATGTGCACAGCAGGAATTATCTAGGAATGTTTTGTAGAATGATGTTAGATGAGTATTGGGTTTTTCTTGGTGTGTAAGTGCAAATTCTTCAGCACTACTGCTATCATTAAATTTTATTTTGGTGTTTTAGAAAAATTACTTGATCGCCTTTTTTTTTGAAAGCACCTAGTCACATATGCATATATGACTTACTTTAGGTAAATGGAGCAGTCATATCTCTTTATATGGGATTCATTAATCACGTGGATAACTAGCTTTCAAACGTAGAAATTACCGATTAATCAATAAATTAGTAACGGCCAATATGCTTAAACTTGCTTCTCTAAATAGAAAATGACTAAAAACGTGGAGCTATTAAAAATTTATAATGTGAAAGTAAGTATACTTTTTATCATGACAAAATTAGTGGTCACTGAAATGCAAACACCTACTTTCCATGGTGAAAAAACTTACTTAGTATAGTACTTTCTTGCTAGAGCAGCACTTCGAGCTCACCGCTTAGTATAATCGCATAACCCAATTTTGTATGAAAGTTATTAATGGCGTGGACAAAATTATAAACTATTGACAGGGCAATAATAATTTTCTTCTTAAAGAAAGTTACTATTCACATTGACAAATAACTCAGTATTAGGGGTGATTGGTTCCCAAGTCTCAAAATTGGGAACTACTGATCTAGTATAATGGAATCAGTCACTATTTTTTTTTTTTAATATTTTCATCAGAATATCTTATTATCCAAAATATGACAATGAACAAATTCAAAACTCAACCGCCCGCCATGGTGGCTGAGCTGGGTAGGCGCTAAACTTTCATTGTGGAGGTCTAGTGTTCGAAGCTCCTGCAAGGAAGGCTGGCTTTGAGACTCTTGGCGACTTATCCGGTGAAATGTGTGTGGTGGCTAGCACGTGTTGCTCCCAGTGGTTTACCTCCGGTTGCCGGCCGTGCGGGGTTCCCTGGGTCACAAAAAAAAAAAAAAAAAAAAAAAAAACAAATTCATAACTCAAGACAAATGTTATACTTCCATTTGAATAAGCTCTTGTTTCGTTAGAAACAATAAACTAGACCTAATAATTTTTTTTTAATATATAGAAAATTAGTATCTATAGGGTGCGTTTGGGAGTGGCCTTTAGAAGGCACTTTGAACACCCAAAGCCCCTTGGGCTAAAGAGAGGGTGTTCGGAGAATTTTTTTTGAACCCCATTTGGGAAATGTGAGTTTTCAGAAGGCTGAAAGCCCAAGGCAAGTTGGGGTTGCCTTGGGCTCTTAGTCTTCTCGACATGCTGAGCTGAGAGGGTTAATAAAAATTTTTTCTTCCCATATTATCCTCGCTAATTTTTCATTTTCTCGATTTTGCCCTTGATGACTATTCATCTTCTTCTTCTTCGTGAGCAGTCGTCGGCGAAGGGTGAGCGGTCGGGCCACCCAGACGAGGGTCGTCGCAACTTGACCTTCCGATGAGGGTCGCGACGACCTAGATCATGTGATCCATTTGATGAGGATCGTGCAACTAGATCGCGATGTGGGTCGATTTGTTGTGGTGACCCTCACCGGAGGGTCGTGCGACCAACCGTGCGGCGACCTTCGAGCGGAGGTTGCCGAGGCTGCGCTGCCCTTCGGTGAGGGTTGCAACAACCAAATCAAGTCGCGGCAACCCTCGTTGGAAGGTTGCGCAATGAGAGCAGGTCTGGTTGCGACTAGATCTAGTCACTAGGACCCTTGTCGGACCGCCTACCCTTGTCGGACTGCCTACCCTTCGCCAGACCACCTGCACCTTGTCGGCGACTCCTCGTCCTTGGCCAACCAACCCCCCCTTTTTTTTTTTTTTCCTTTTTTAATAACAAAAGTCTTTTGCAAATATTATTTCTCTAAATACTATTTTGCACAAGAGTACTTCGCAATGGACTTTTACAATATAATTTACCAAACACAATTTGCATTTTGAAAAACTCCTTAACTCAACGGCCTTTATATTTTCCCAAAGATTTTTCCCAAACACACCCATAATCGGTTTGGTCTGGTATCTTTTGGAATCGGGAATTGGATTGCCTATACACCAATTCCAATTATAAGAAATAGACCGACACTCTTAGGAATTGGATCCAACTGGCCAATTCAATCTAGTATGAGTGGTTCCTAATTTGGACGGTCCGTTTTGCACATTCTTACTAAGGGTGTGTTTATTTCACGGAAAACGTAATATTTTTGGAAAATGTTTTCCGTGAAACCATTTTCCAGGAAAACAATTAATTTTCCTTTATTTGGTAATACATGATTGAAAATATTTTTTGGTGTTTGGATTATATTTAAAAAATGATTGAAGGTGTAGAAGACGCTGACAAAGAGAAAGATGAGGGAGTGAAGCTAACGGGAGCACAGGAAGGGCTAGGGTTGGAGGAGGGGGTGAAGGAGAAGGAGAGAGGGGATGATGAGCTAGGGTTTACGTTCACAAGTAAAGAAAAAAAAAGAGAAAACAAGAAAAAAAATAAAAAAAAAGAAAGAAGAAAGAAAAGAAAAGATATAATGATAATAAATTTTAAATTTCAAATTATAAATTCTTTTTAGTAATAATTTTTCATTAAGTAAGGACTTTAAAGTATTTTAGAAAACGTTTTCCGGTTCTTTTAAAAGGGAAATCGTTTTCTTAAATTTAAACTTTGGAAAGAAAATATTTTCTGTTGAGTAGGAAAACATTTTCCGTTAACTCATTTTTCTAAATGAACCAAATACTGAAAAATAAAGAAAATATTTTTTCAAAATTATTTTTCACAAAACAAACGCACCTAACTACTTCATTGTAATTGATTTAAAAGTGTTGCGGGGTGGATATTGCGAAAATCGAGATACTGCAGGGGCAAATCGCGACAGCCTCAAAAACCTGGGGGGCATGATGTAATCTTTCCCCCAGAAGACCCGCAAAGCCTGGACACTCTACGGGAGTCCGCTGCACTTACATCAATTCCCACGCCAGTTCGAGAGACGATCGAGCACCCGCGCACGAAGATGGGGTTTCGGTTCAACCTGCTAGTCCTCGCGGTGGCCCTGCTCTCGACTCCAGCGCTCTCCGATCTGGTGTTGACCAGGGTCGATCGGCGCGTGAGTCTCTCTCTCTCTTCTCCGTTCTCCCTGCGAGCTCGCGGCTGTTAGCTCTTCGATCAGGCTCGTATCGAGCAGGTTTTAGAGGGGTTTCTGGTTTTGAGGTCTTTAAGATGTGATTGCTTTTGCCGTGAAGTTTGAACTGGTTCCGATGCCATTGGCGTCGTCGATTCGCAAATCGAGTATCAAGAGATGCGCCGTGAGGCCTTTGTTGTTTGAATCAGATGCGAGGAGGCGGGCTCTGAGGATGTGTAGGTTTTGTAGGTTTGTTTGTATTTTAGAGCATTTGAACTCGTGTCGGATGATTGGGCTGTCTGATAGTGGTTCTTTACTTGAGTGGTCGGTTTTAACGATCCTCCTGTCGTGAGGATGATGAGAGTAGATTGTTATAAGTGAATGGGCTCCTTGAAATTTAAAGGATTTTTTTGCTGGTCGAAATGTCCAATGGGTTTTGTCTGGTTTAGATATGATTAGAAAAGGACTAACTCAATTCAGGGTAGAGGGTTTCCATATCTAAATCTGCAAGACTATTACGTGGAATAATGGAGCTGAAAAAGCATTCAGTTGAACCATGATACTTATGATATTCATCGACAATTACATGAACCGCTTGACTAAATTTATCAGAAAAGAATTTTGGGAAGAATACTGAAAATCTAATGTTCAATAATTCAAACAAAATCTAACCAAAATGAAGGTGAATTCCTACACCATAGGTAGGATATTACAGAAAATGTCAGTACCTGAGGTGCATATACACAACCAAGGGCACCGACTATAATTCCTCCCAAGACAAAGCCGCCAACAAAGATGCTTGCACTGCTCGGCCTTCCACCATATCTGCATAAGAAAACAAGCAAAAGACTAGCATCAGATACATTCAGTCAAAACTAGGACTATAGCCATTATGTCACAATTCGATAGAATTATGAAAATTTTAGGAAATGAGTTTCATATTATGAACAGAAATTTCTTCTTGTTGGCTGACCTATCTAACATGTCAAGCATAAAACGAAAGAATTTATTATTGAAATAAATATCATTGGTATTTTCTAGAATTGTTTGGAATGTGTTTTTGCCTCCACTGCACGTTAAGGGCCCAACCTTCTTTTACGGTTTTTGTTTTTTCCTTTGGAGATCCATCCTTGCCCCGGGTGTTTAGTCTGTGGATTTAAGGTGCGTTCGTCCCTGTGATGCACTTTTGATCGGTGATTCGTGATTGGGTGTTGAAATCTTCTTCCACTGCGTTTCTCCTCTTTTTGGGATCGTTTTTGTGTCGAAACGATTGTTTTGGGAATCCTGTTTCCCGAAACTCCAAACCCTTCATTGGTATCGAGCCGGGTTAATCACGTTTCCCTTTCCATGTTTGTGTTTCAAAACCAATTTTAAAGGACCGTTTTGAAGCCTTTTTTTAATGTTCCCCCGACGCCGATCTTGTTCATCCCTTTTTCTCTCGCTTTTGGAACGTCGAACTCGCCTTTTTATTGCTTGAGATTGTAGTGCTCGTCGATACGAGTGTTTTGAGTGGTCGCACGTCGCCGGAGACCGCCGCACGCCGCCACGCGCAGCCGATACGTTCGGCCCCCGTCGGCGCGTGCGATGCACGCGCGCGGTAACCGCACACGCGCGCGGCAACAGCCCGCGCGTGCAAGGCACGCGCCGGATGACGTCACCGTGACGTCAGCCGGCGGTTGCCCGCGCACACGCTGGGCTCGTGCCGGTTGGTTCGCCCGACCGGCCCGACCGGCGACCCGACCGGTTGACCCGACCGGCGACCCGACCCGACCCGACCGGTTGACCGTTGACCGTTGACCCTCCGTTGACCGTTGACCCACCGTTGACCGTTGACCGCAAAAAAAAAAAAAAAAAAAAAAAAAAAAGAAGGAATTTGTTTCTTTTTCAATTATGCCTATGTGGGTTATAAGTAATCCATTTTAATTCTGCATTTGTTGCATGAATCATGGAAAATTATGTATTTTCCCTTATGTTTATTATGGATTATAAGTGATCAATTTTTTCAAAGTTCTGCATTTGTTGCAGGAACTATAATGCGCTATGCACGGATACCTGCATTCCCGAGAACGGACGAAGGACGTGCAAGACTTAAAGGGCTGATGACGGAATTGGCTAATTATCGATGGCATGATGGTGATTTAGTATCACATATGGTTAGGGTCAATCGGATGATACAAAAATCATCAGAACGGTTATCTTACGCCGGATTTTGAGAAGGTGTCGACCTTCAAGAACACTCTTCCACCTGAATGGCAAGCGGTGTTAGATCGGCTATGGGAGGTCAACGTGGTCCCGGATTATAGGAGGCCGGTAGAAGCTTTTGTGAGAGAGTACTATAGGATTGAGCTAATCAAAACTTCAAGCCTTAGTATGAGTGCTACGTGGCGCAAAATGAATGCGCCTTGGAGACGGCATGACAGCTCTCCAAAAGTTTTTTCCATGGTTGGCAAATGTGCCTTCAATTTTCTTAGATTTTTTGACTGATAGATTAGCAGGGACTTTTCCTGTTTATTTCTTAAATTAGTTTGAGATGTTTTGGGTATATATATATCTCTTTCCATGTTGATATTTTTCCTCGCATAAATATATTACTTAGTGTAATGGATATGTTGTATTATGTGAAAGCGTTATCATATTATTGAATGTCAGATATTTTATGCTTTCTGTTATTGCTAATTGGTGTGGGAAGTTCATGGAAGTTTTTGTAACTTCACAGAATTTATTTTGCATAAGACAATTATATTAATGATAGTTTTAAGTCAGGATTTTTGGAGGATGATTGGAAATATAGTGACCTTTTGATTTTGAAACCTTACTTAAAATTATTCATTAATATGATGGGTCTATGCGAAGTGGATGCATAAATGATAGGCATTAATTATTCGTGCATATGTCGATGTGTTCGAGATCAATGGCTTCGGCAACTAAGAAAGTAATTGCTGATTTGAACGGCAACAATTGTGAAATATTGAATATGAAGATTCAATATGTGCTGGAAAAGCAACAAGCACTAGAAGCTCTTGACCATGTTATGGAAGATCTTGAGAATGCTTTGTGCGCCGCCTTGAGCTAGTAGAGGACCACCTAACGGCATTGGAGCCGAGAGTAAATATTTGTTATGCTGGTTCTAGCTCGAAAGGGCTTTGAGCTCTAAGCGCAAGCGTATTGATTCGTTCAATATGTGGTCAAGCAAAGGATCAAGTCCTCCTTGCAAGAAACCAAGAGTTAACCAACACAAGAGAGGAAAACGTCCTCAAGTGAAGAAAATGTCAAGGGTAAGGTGTTACAATTGTGACAAGAAGGGTCACTATGCTCGCAACCTGTCGTGAGCCTAAAAAGGTAAATACCTCTTGTACATTTGAGAACTTTGCTTATGTGTCAAGTTCTGTATTGTTGGCTGAATCCAATCCTTTGTGGACTGTAGATTCAGGAGCAACGGACCATGTAGCAAAGG
This sequence comes from Eucalyptus erythrocorys, assembly GCA_014182555.1. Lineage (NCBI taxonomy): Eukaryota > Viridiplantae > Streptophyta > Magnoliopsida > Myrtales > Myrtaceae > Eucalyptus > Eucalyptus erythrocorys. The sequence goes on from CM024602.1 coordinate 29,694,894, forward strand.
ATAGAGGATCCTTTGTGGAATTCCGACGAGTCCCAACTGGAACTAAGTGGATCTATGTGGGAAACAACTCCAGAGCTGAAGTGAAAGGAATTGGCACCTGCCAACTGAACATGCGTGGTGGACGCACTTTGTTCCTACATGATGTGTTGTATGCTCCGGAGATTCGTCGGAATCTAGTGTCTGTTTTAGTGTTGGTCAAACTACATTTTAATATGAACTTCCGTAATAGAGGTGTGGATTTGTTTTTGAAAACAAATTCCTATGGTCATGGCTATTTTCTGGATGGTTTTATTGTTTTAGACATTGACTATGTTAATGCAAATGTTTGTTATTCCCTTATCACGTCTCCTAATTCATATGACAATGATGTGAATGTATGGTATGCTAGACTTGGTCATATTGGCCAACAACGTATGAATAGACTAGCCAAAGAGGGCTTGTTGGGCAATATTGAAAAAGTCAATTTGCCCATATGTAAGCATTGCCTAGCAGGGAAAACAAGGAAACCATTTGGAAAAGGTAAAAGAGCTGAATTTCCTCTGCATTTAATCCATTCGACATCTCGTGGTCCAATGAATGTGAGAGGAAGGCATGGGGCTGTTTATTTCATCACTTTTATAGATGATTATACTCGATTCGGATATGTCTATTTGATTTCTCATAAATCTGAAGCATTAAGTTGTTTCAAAAAGGTTTATGGCCTTGGTAGAGAATCAATTAGACAGGAAAATAAAAGCATTAAGATCCGATCGAGGTCGAGAATATTTATCTGATGAGTTCAGAAAATTATGTGATGAAAAAGGAATAGAAAGACAGTTGTCTATTCCATATACTCCTCAACAAAATGGTGTTGCGAGAGAGAAGAAACGAACCCTACTGGAAATGGTTAGGTCCATGATGGCACATGCTAACTTACCTATCACTTTTTGGAGTGATGCATTATTGACACTGCCTATGTACTTAACCGGGTGCCTTCCAAATCGCTTACTTCCACTCCATATGAGTTATGGACGGGTAGAAAACCGGACTTGGGTTTTCTTAAGCCATGGGGTTGTGCAGCCTATACCCATGAGCCCTCTCACAAATTTGGGAAATTAGGTCCCGAGGAAAAAGAGTATTTTCATAAGATACTCGAACACTCTAAAGGATATGTGTTCATAGGTGAGCGGGAAAGTGGGAGTGTAACTGAATTTGAATCAAGAGATGTCACATTCTTAGAGGATGAGTTTCCTAAGAAGGGCGAAATAGGTGAAGATTACTCCCTATTTGAAACCATGGATCCAGATAATGATATTAGTGGGGTTCGCCCAAGTGGGAGTAATGTGAGAAGTGATGAATTGCATACAACTAATTCTCAATTACAACCACATGATGATACGACATCATCATTATCTGATCCTAGTGGGAGCATAATGGGAAATGATGTGCTAAGTGTACTATCTCCTATACGGCGAACAAGTCGCAAAAGTATTCCCCGTCAACGTTTTGACATTGAAGGGGAAACTTTTATGATTGCCCCACAAGATGAGGATGAGCCAAGAAATATTCATGAGGCTCTGAATTGCCCTAATAAGGAAAAATGGATGGATGCAATGGGAGAGGAAATGGAGTCAATGAAGTCAAACCATGTTTGGGAACTGGTTGATCTTCCAAAGGGACGCAAAGCTATTGGGAACAAGTGGGTTCTCAAAATAAAGCGTAAAGCTGATGGCTCAATAGAAAGATATAAAGCTCCCCTTGTGGCGAAGGGGTATAATCAACGAGGAAGGAATTGATTATGAGGAAACATTTTCCCCGTTGTTAGATTCACCTCAATTCGCATTATTCTGGCAATAGTGGCTAGTATGGATCTTGAATTACATCAAATGGATGTAAAGACTGCTTTCCTCAATGGAGAATTAGATGAGGAAATATATATGGAACAACCTGTTGGTTTCATTACAAAATGCCAAGAAGGAAAGGTATGTCGACTTTTGAAATCGATATATGGCCTTAAGCGATCGTCAAGGCAAAGGTGGTATATACGTTTTCATAATGCTATGATGGCATATGATTTTACAATGATTGATGAGGATCATTGTGTATATATCAAAAGATCCAAAGATCAATTAGTGATCATATCATTATATGTTGATGATATACTAATTGCCGGAAGTAATATGGAGTTAGTTAATACCATCAAAAGTTAGTTATCTTCCAATTTTGAGATGAAAGATATGGGTGAGGCTGCATACATACTTGGAGTTAAGTTTTCAAGAGATCGTTCAAAGAGATCATTATCTCTTTCGCAAGAAACATATATAAGTAAAGTTCTTGAACGATTTCGTATGCAAGATTGTAAACCCATAGACACTCCTATTGCAAAAGGTGAAGGATTGAGCCATAGACGTGTCCAAGGACTCCACAAGAGAAGGAACAAATGAAGCATGTTCCTTATGCTAGTGCTGTTGGGAGCTTGATGTACGCTATATTGTGTACAAGACCTGACATATGCTTTGCAGTTGGAATGGTGAGAAGATACCAATCCAATCCAGGTCAAGCACATTGAAAAGCCGTTAAGAGAATACTAAGGTATCTAAAGGGAACTGCTGATTATATACTCGAGATATCAAGGAAAGGATCTCGCGACTCGAAGGCTATTTAGACACAAGTTGAGGAGGAGATTTAGATGAAAGGAAATCTACCTCTATTTTTGTTTTTTTGTTTCGAATAATGGCGCCATGTGTTGGTGCGGCAAGAAACAAACGTGTATAGCCTTGTCCATGATGGAAGCTAAGTTCGTGGCATTATCGGCGGTGGTACAAGAAGCGTTTGGCTTAAGAGATTTTTGGATCATTTAGGTGTTATTGAGAAAGCTGCAAATCCATTATTGATTAATTGTGAAAGCCAAGCAGCTATAGAGTACACCAAAGATCCAAAGTATCATGGCAAGGCCAAACATATAGATACCAAGTATAACTTTGTCAAAGATATAGTTGCACGAATGGATGTGAACTTACAGTACATATTTACGCATAAGATGGTAGCAGATCCTATGACAAAGCCAATACCTAGAGATGTGTTTTGTGGCCATGTGAAATCTCTAGGATTGCGTAGAGTATGATGTACTGGATATTGTATTTTTCCCGAGTTGTTCACATATATGAAATTGTGTTTTTTCATCATTAATGCCTATGAATCTTTATGTGTCTTTATGCATCTTAATGCTCGATGCATTATATTGAGTTGAGAAAGTATGTCGGACAGATAAGAGATTAGCCCACTCACACGGGTAATCGCCTCTATTTCTTGTGTGATAAATAGAGATGAGACGGTTTTTAAGCTTATTATCTAGGTGATAATCGAGAGCTCGGGCTTAAAATATATATGTCGCCTTAACTAAGTGTTAAGATGAGGACATGATAAATATTATGTCCGAAAGTAAAATAACCCACATATTTTACTTTATCTGTCTAAGATGCCGAGATGTGAGTTCGATGAATTATGTGAATGAGTAGATACGTGAACTCAAGTTAGACATTGGGTATGTCTCGAACTATCATCTGTACGGTATTGATTGTGTAGACATACGCTCCATGGGAAAGGAGTAAATACCGTAATACGCTTTTCATACTGCGTATGCATGAGACGACCAATAAGAGTGGCAAAAGTTTGATCTCAATTTTTATGCCGTGTGAGACTCTTGAGGAAAATGTGTTCCTCGTTTTTTTTTTTCCCCTCAGGACTCTTACTTATTCTCAAGATTTCTATTTAGTGTTTGCTATCTTAGAATGTTGCCAATGGTCATGAGTTGATTCGATCTAATGGGACATTTCTAGAAAAGCAAGCGGGACTGAAATTGAGAGTTTGAAGGAAAGAGGAAGATCGATTTTGGAGAATCACATTGTTTTTGTATTCACCGGTCGACCAATTATGACTTGTCTTTGGAATAATCATAATTGTGAATGCAATATATATCGTTGTTGAAAAGAGATCAAGAGAGATATAAATGTGATCGATCGATCTAGGTACTGCATACTAAATCTACTCGAGTGTGACGCCCATTATGAGCTGCTATATATTCCTAACGATGTATGGCAACGAGCTCTCAAAGTATCTTGGTCGCACGGACTATTCACCAAAGTATGAATGTTGCAATGAGAAAAAGGGACTGCGTTCGGCCCATCGTGTCGAGTGGGAGATGTATTTAATGGATTCTTCTTTGATGAGCTAGAGTAAGGCTTGTCCGCCCATGTTGGTTTTGGACCACCATGTGCGAGTGGGAGATGTTGGATTTTTCTTTAAATTGAGCCTATTTTGGCCTAATGGGCCTAGAGGCCCGGCCCATGGGTTAAGGGCCCATGGAAGAGAGAGGTATAAAAAGAAAAAAAAAAAAAAAAGTAAATAGGAAGTTTTTTTTTTTTTTTTACGGTTTTTGTTTTTTCCTTTGGACGTACGACGCTCTCTCCTCCCTCTTGAAGAACAATAACGTCTTTCCCTCCTCGAATTGCAACACCGGGTGTTTAGTCTCGTGGATTTAAGGTGCGTTCGTCCCCGTGATGCACTTTTGATCGGTGATTCGTGATTGGGTGTTGAAATCTTCTTCCGCTGCGTTTCTCCTCTTTTTGGGATCGTTTTTGTGTCGAAACGATCGTTTTGGGAATCCTGTTTCCCGAAACTCCAAACCCTTCACAAATAGATTTAGAAAAACATTTTCCACGCTGATCAGATATACAAGTTAAGAGTAACTAAACTATGTCTGCACATCAATGGAAAGAAGCCAGGAATAGAGAAACAGACAAGGAAATACCGCATGAAAATATGTCCTGGCTCTCTCTTTATCTTCTCTCTCGGCCCCTTTCCCCTCAACTTTTCCTTTCCCTCTGTCACCCACAACATTTTACGAGATGTGCCGATCTTGACAAGTATTCAATGTGTCTCTGTTTTGAATACCCATTTTCGCAACATAAGGTCTATACGGTCGACATAGATGGGACAATAATAGAAGAAAAACGATCTGGCGATTAAGATTGCGGTTAGTAATTGCATCAAATTCCAGCACCTCAACATCGAGATCACAACTAAGTTGCAATACTCGGCAGTACCTATACTCGACTCGACGGTGAGTTGCCTTCACGAGCGGAGCTGCAAAGCATTCCGCTTTGATTTGTAGCGAACAACAAGGTTGTACGCCGTACACTTCCTGGCATCGGACTGATGGCTTGAGCGGACAACCTGACGATATGTTCCGGAATAAATAGCATAAGTCCGCTTAACTAAATGATAAGTCGAAGCTCTAAGCACAACAAGCCTTAAATATCTACTGCCGGTGAAACATGAGAGAAGAAACAAAGTTCTTCTAAATCTAGGAGTCAGATTATGGCAACATAAACCATTAAATGTAGAATGACGTCCTATCATATCAGAAGTTAAGGAAAGGTGTTCAGTTATAACTTGTATATCATCTGATTCAAATCAAGAAAGGGAGTAAGATGCCGATGTCTAATTAGACGATGCACAAAACCTCTGCTCGGCAATCGGGCAGATTCATTCCAACATGACAAGATGAACCTTTTGAGTGAGAATTACGGCGTGAGTCATGCCAATGTGGTAGCACACGCCCAGCACGTACTCCAGTCTTCGTCGCAAGTTTTTGCACGTTCATCGAAAACGAGCACCACACCAACGAGTTGTACGATATATCGATCGGGGGAAAGACTTTCCCGCGCAAGACAGCTAATCATCACAAGCATCTGGCAGGTGACGACACCCATGAGAAGCCGCACAATGTGACTTCTTTATGAGATAAAAGCAATAGGCAAGGCAGACGGACGCAAAAACTTCATTTCCCGCCGTGATCTGCAGCCAATTACAGGTCTCGAGCTCGCTAAACTCATCGCAGGCTACTTAATGCAACCGTCGCAAGTGTACAGGAATTAGTAACACTGATTAACAGGCATTTGCCTTCTCTTCATCTCGTGGCTCGCCAACAAACATCCGTCCCATTCAGCATTTTTCTAGGATCAAGCGCGAATCAAAGCTAGCGATCGGCACTAAACATCGAACTGAAAGGGCCAAATCGAAAGTGAAAGCAATTGAAATAGAGGAAAGAGATTTTGATATACGAAGTTTAGAGAGAAGACTTGAGGGAATTTTTCATTGTATTGTCTTCGATACAAGCAAATGTACACAAGTCTGTTAGATATAATACAAGATGTGTAATGAGAAAGGAACTAAATGATCCTACTAATCAATCTAGATCTAGATCTAGATATGATATTAATTGATTTACAAATAATCACAATCAATTCGGATCAAAACTTTCCATCAATTGTGTCGGATAATCGCATATCTTCCAACACTACCCCTCAAGCTGGTGGCTTGTATATGTCCAAGACGCCTAGCTTTGCTTAATAGATATGCATGTTGTCTTTGACATAAGGGTTTAGTGAAGATATCCGCTGGCTGTTCTGCTGTACCAATTCCACTTGTTTCAATTATGCCTTCTTGGATCTTTTCCCTTGTAAAGTGACAATCCACTTCTATATGCTTGGTCCTCTCGTGTACTATGGGATTTGATGCTAGTTTGAGAGCAGCATCATTGTCACAGAACAACTTGGTGGGTCCTTGCACATTTATCCCAAGATCTTTAAGTAATCCTTTTATCCAGACTATTTGACAGGTGGCCTTAGCCATGGCTCAATACTCTGCCTCAGTTAAAGATAAGGATACAGTGGGCTGCTTCTTAGTCTTCCAAGAAAGGAGTGATTCTCCCAACTTAATGCAATATCCAGTGACAGATCTTCGACTTATGGGACATGTTGCATAGTCCGCATCACAATATGCTGTCATCTTCATATTACAATCTTTAGATAGAAGTATTCCAAGTCCTGGACATTTCTTTAAGTATTTCACAACTTTCAATGCAGCATCCAAATGAGAAACCTTGGGCTTGTGCATAAATTGACTAAGTGTCTGAACTGCATATGAAATATCAGGCCTAGTCATTGTTAGATATATAAGTTTCTCAACAAGCCTTTGATAACCTGATACATCACCGAGCGTGGGATCATCGTCCCGAGAAGTGCCCTTATCATAATCTGCGGTAGTCAATTTAATATTCTGCTCAATAGGAATTACAGCTGGCTTGCATCTGGAAAGTCCTGCTTCTGATATGATTTCTAATATGAACTTCCTCTGACTAAGAGAAATTCCTTTGTCAGATCGTGCAATTTCAATTCCAAGGAAATATTTTGGTGCTCCTAAATCCTTAATGTGGAAAGTGGCATGCAAATATTCATTGAAACTTTCTATAGCAACTCTATCATTTCCCATGAGAAGTATATCATCGACATAAATCATCAAATATATAGATGACATACCTCTAGTACGTGTGAATAGGGCATAATCGTGCTTGGATTGCTTAAAACCTGCTGTTGTGAGAGCGTCTGCAAATTTGACATACCATTGCCTGGATGCTTGCTTTAGTCTGTAAAGGGATTTACGGAGACGACATACTTTATTCTCCCCCTGTCTCTGTATCCCTGGAGGAATATCCATGTAAATCTCCTCATCTAAATCGCCGTGGAGGAATGTACTGTGGACATCCATATGATGTAATTCAAGGTCATGAATAGCAGCAACAGCTAAGAATGAACGAACTGTAACATCTTTGGCAATTGGGGAGAATGTTTCATGATAATCGAAACCTTCTCGCTGGGTGAACCCTTTCGCTACCAAGCGTGCCTTATATCGTTCAATGGACCCATCAGCACAATACTTGATCTTGTAGACCCACTTACACCCAATTGGTTTTTGACCAGATGGTAGTGGGACAAGATCCCATGTGTGATTATCAGTTAGTGCCTTTAGTTCTGCTTCCATGGCATGTTGCCATCTTGGATCAACGGATGCCTCAGCATAACTAGATGGTTCTTTGTCTGTTGATAATCGACTAATACAACATCTATGTTCCTCGGATAATCTATGAAAGGAAACATAAGATGAGATTGTGTATTGGATATCTGTGGAATTCTGAGTAGCACATATGTAATCCTTGGTCCAAGTCGGAGGTCGTGTCGCCCGTCCTGACCGCCTTGGGTAATCATCTCCAGTGGGCTGGATTGCCCCATTTGTTGGTGCAGCATCCTGAGCTTCTTCATCTAGAATAGGAGCTTCTAATGTGTTCTCCATAATATCTTCTGAGGAGTTTCGATTCCTAGTTGAATCTGGTATTAGTGCTTCTGCTGGAGTCGGGGAACAATAAGGATCCCCTGCTGGAGTTGGGGAAAAATAAGAATCCCTTTGTTGTGCAAGTGGTATATATGTGATATGTCTTTGAGGGAATGCTTCGTCATGATAGAAACTGGATATGTTCTCTAAATCTTCGTCTAAAGATGTTTTTTCAAAGAAGGGAAAGACATTTTCATGGAAAACCACATTACAACTTACTAAGAATTCCTTGGTGGTGATATCCAGAACCCGATACCCTTTCTGTAGGTTGGCATATCCCATAAAGACACATCGCCGGGCACGTGAGCTGAATTTGTCTCGAGGTCCCACAATTGTGATATAGCAGAGACATCCAAACACTTTGAGATGATTCAGTGTGGGCTTCTTCTTAAATAGCAGCTCAAATGGTGTTTGCCCATTGAGAATCCGAGTGGGCATACGGTTTATAAGATAAGTTGCTGTGGTGACACAATCTCCCCAATATTCTCCTGGGACTGATGCTTGAAATTTCAAGGCACGTGCGACTTCCAATAGGTGCCGATGCTTACGTTCAACCACCCCATTTTGTTGTGGAGAGTAAGCGCATGAGCTCTCGTGTTGAATGCCATGTGAATTAAATAGCAAGGAGCAATCATGGCTGAAAAATTCTCTTCCGTTATCAGTGCGTATCCGTTGGATGGATTTGCCAAACTGATTTTGTGATATCACAATGAAATTTTTCAGATGAGAATAAGTCTGGCTCTTGGACTGCATCAAGAATACCCATGTTGCCCGAGAATAATCATCTACTATAGTAAGGAAATACCGAGAACCATCATGATTTACTGTTTTGTTTGGTCCCCAAATATCCACATGTATCAATGCAAAAATCTCACTACTCTTGGAATTACTAGAAGGAAAGGGCAAACGAGATTGTTTTGCAAAGGGGCATATGGGACATTGTGGACATGGAAAGGAAGCACTGTGGCCCAATCTCAAATGCATAATGAAATTTTTATCATTGGTAGTTAAATTACACAATGATGAATTATTCAAGGATTTGCAAGAAAAATCAAAATTACTTGGAAAACTTGTCTAGAAAAAAAGTCCTTCAGAAGAATTACCCAAGCCCATCAGTCTGCTAGTCGAAAGGGCCTGAAATACACGTGTCAGCATCGAAAATTACTCGACATGAATTTTGTCTGCAAATTTGAGAGACAGAAATGAGGTTGAATTGGAATTCTGGCACGTAAAGGACGTTTCGAAGGGTAATTTGGGAACTGAGATTGACGGTTCCTGTCACATTGACATGAGTAATATTCCCGTTGGGTAATTGCACAGAAACAGGGAAATCTAAGCTTTCATTTATATCAGAAAATAATCCTTTGTCGCATATAATATGGTCGCTTGCCCCTGAGTCTATAATCCATGCCTTCCTGGAAATAGAATTAACTAGGCAATGTGAAATACCCGAGAAGCTCCCTCCTTTGCCGAGTTCTCCAATTTCGTAATGCCCGCATTAGCCGATATTGATTATATGAAATTGGTTGCTCCATATTTGGACCGGTTGATCCGAAAACCCGATAGGCCGTTGAGATTTTTTTCTCCCTTTCGTATTTGGGTTTGCCATGTAATTTCCAGCAATTTGTCAATCACATGGTTAGTGCGTTTGCAATATTCGCAAAATAATTTTCCCTTTCCTTTTGAATTTTTCGAAAATTCCTTGATGATGTGGCGAAGATCTGTCCGTCCATTCCTTTTAGCGTGATCTCCTGTCCACCGTCCGATCCAGTCATGATCTCGGACCCTTGATAGCCGTCCAATCCATGCATGTAATCTGACGGTTGAATCCGCGCGTCTGATCTGGGCCATTGGATCCGCGCGTCTGATCTGAGCCGTTCGCTCCATCCCTTTTAAGGATGAGTGAACCCGATTTGTCAAACCCTAAGGGGCTTCTCCTCTCCCTGTCTTGAGCTAGGGTTCTGGTGGCTCCTCCACTCCGTTCGCAGCGGGCTGCGAGAGCGACACTGTCGCTGCCTTTCGTCGGTTCGGGTGTTGCAAGCCGTTGACTCTCCTCCTGCATAGCCAATTGAAAAATTCGCCCGATTGATGGTACGGGATCCATGGCAAGGATCTATGAGTGAAACGGAAGGTATGATTCGTTTAGAATCAAAAGGAATCGCGTCGCCTTTTCCCTATCCTTTATGGATTTGTACTGTTTAAGGGTGGATTCTGGCCCTTTGAGTTTTTCTTCTATGGCTTCCAATTGATTCCATAACGACGAGAGCTTGTTGAAGCACGCGGTGACTGTCATATTCCCCCGTTTGAGTTCGCTGAGTTCTTGCATAAGGCTAAAAATCCTGGCTTGATCCAGTTTTCTGTACATTTCTTTAACGTTTTCCCACATGATTTTTGCATCCTCTTGGTGGGAGTCCAGCCGCGACTTCTGGAGAAATGTAATTTCCGATCCAAGTTCGGACGAGTTGATTGCACTTCCTCCAGTGTTTGGCTAGGCGTTCATCGGAGGGAGTTGTAACGGTTCCGTCGAGGAACCCGTCTTTGTCTTTTGTCACCAGGGCGCGCCGGAGCTCCTGTGACCATCTGGAATAGCCCTCGGCCCTGGTCGATTCTTTGGCTTATCGCCGAAGCTTCGATTCGTCGCCGGTGGAGACATACATAGGGTCTCCTTGTTCGGGCCATCCGGTGAATGCCGCCGCAGGAAACGGCAGAAAACCTGGCGTGAGATTCGGGTAGGGATTCGCCCCCTGACCCGGTTCGTTTGACCCGATTGGAAAACCTGCATTGAAAAATCCCGGGTAGGGATTTGCCCCTTGACCCGGTTCGCCCGATCCGTGTATCCGCTCCATTCCATCGGTTGGGCTTGCCCCACCCATGGCTGGTGGGCCCCCGTCAGTGTGGACGTGGCTTTGGTGGCCCACATATCCAGGCGATGATGAGTTTGGGCCTGTCCCAACGTATATTGGGTACGGAATCCACTGGTAAGGTTGGCCCATCATGGGTTGCCCCATATTAACCTGAGTCTGCGTGGGCCGCCATTGAATGGGCTGAATTGGGAGTAATGGTTGCTGCGTCACTGGTGGATTCTGGACTTGCGGGATCTGAGGAGTGTCTGTTGTAGCTGGAACGATTTCTCCACTAGATTGGTTGCGAACAGCAGGAGGAGTCTCACCTTGTGAATTTGACATGGTAAGGGTAAAAAGGATCTTCTTTTGAGAGTGACTCTAATGCCCGATTGTGTTCTGTTTTGCAGATATTTTACAGAACAAAAAAACTATGGGCGAAAGGTCAAAATGAGAAGAAGATGGGAAGCGGAAGCTTGGTTCAGAAACCTGGTGGCTCTGATACCATGAAAGCAATTGAAATGGAGGAAAGAGATTTTTATATCCGAAGTTTAGAGAGAAGACTTGAGGGAATTTTTCATTGTATTGTCTTCGATACAAGCAAATGTACACAAGTCTGCTAGATATAATACAAGATGTGTAATGAGAGAGGAACTAAATGATCCTACTAATCAATCTAGATCTAGATCTGATATTAATTGATTTACAAATAATCACAATCAATTCGGATCAAAACTTTCCATCAATTGTGTTGGATAATCGCATATCTTCCAACAGAAAGGGAGATCGTTACTCGACGAGAGCTGCGCCCGGGGATTTCTCACTGAGGCCAGAGGACTCGAGAGTGCGCTCATCGTCACGGCGTGCAGCGGCGGGAGCGAGGCAGCTTGCTCGCTTGGGAGCGACACAGTCGAAGAGACGAAGAGCGGTGGCGATCCCCTGCTTCGCGGCTTAGATGATTAGCGTTGAGATGAGGGCTTTTACGGCCGTTGATTCGATCCTTAAGCAAGATCCCACGCAGACACACCCCGGGCGGCGGGCTGCTGATAGCAGCCCGATCGTTTTCAGCCGTTGAATTGGATTTGGCCGAGCGTTTTGAGAAGAAAGAAGAAAGGTAAATTGAAACATTTGGGATTGACGATTTTAGATAAATGGGACAATGCCAACAGAGCATCAGTATGGCAGGACTGGTTTACGAAATTGGCATTCGAAATGTGCGGCGGATTGTAAGTAGTCAATTTAATAAGTGGATTATATTTATTCGTCAATTATAATTTGATTAGTTTTCATAATTTTTATACTAAATGACACAGCAAAATGCAAGCGGTTGATTAAATAAGTTAAATTAAATCATCATAACTAGTCTTTTCAGTATGTATATGAATTTCATAAAATATTCTGAGTAAATATAGCATTTTCTCATGTCGAAATCGGTTTGTCTTACTCAATATTTAATTTGATTCTTGAACTTTATATTTGGTTAAGTTGGTTATTGTAGTGCTTGATTTGAATCGATTTAATCTTTTTAGTTAATATGACAATCCAACTCACTTTGTGGAACCCATGAAGAGAAGAGGAAAAGAATTGGGGTTCGACGCTGCCATTGCGCCACTTGCATCGTGCAAGATTCGTGGACTCTTGCTCAATGGTGGCAAGCACTGGCACCGTGATTGAGTATGGGGTTTGTTGCACTTACTTGATATTGATGAAAGCAAGTAGACATTGATCCACATGATCCCTAATTATCTCTCTCCCATAAGTAAAATTTGAAGAAGAACCAGAAAACCACAAATAAAATCAGCAAATGAGGGAGGGGACGGTGAGACTAACTCAAACCCTCCCCGTGACTGAAGTTTAAAGAAGACAGATGAAAAGAAGTGAGAAAGGAAAGACTCTTCAATTCCTCTTATGATGTAACTCTTCATTCAAAGCAGATAAAAAAAATAATTATTTTTGCTTGTTTCTACGTCTCAAAATTCAAACGCAGTAATTCAAGGACAGATTATTCTAAACTTCATTCTATTCAGATTTTTATGTCCCACTCGTTTAAATTGATAAATTACAGACCGACGATCTTACTGCAGTGTCGGAACACTCCTCTTCACAAAGGATGAGGGACAAAGGTGTAAATTGGCCGGGGAAGGATATGAGGCGAATGCGGATTTTTTGCGGTCCCTTTAGCAGCTGACGCAGCATCTGCAAACCGCGAGCAGCACAACGGCCATGGCTTCCGTCAGGAGCTTCCGCAACCGCCCTACCTCGACGGTCGTCTACTCAGTCCAGCAGCCGCCTCGAACCGGCTGCCGGATGTCGCAAAGCAGCTCGCCCCTCCTTTTCGCGGTGCTTCGAGGAGGCTCGCGGTCTTGATCTCTTCGCTGCCGCTCGCGCTCGCGCTCGCGGTCACTTCGCTGCCGCGGTCGTCGGAGGCCTGGGAGAGGCGCAACCGGAAGGCCATCCCTCTCGAGGAATACGCCACGAGCCGTGAGTCTCCCGAGCCCTCCCCCTTTTTTTCCTCGTTCCTCGGTTTCTCGTCGCGTCGAGAGCGTGAATTTGGTCGTGCTCTGCTGCCGCGCGTGCTGGGAGATGTTGCCGATTCCCTTGTTTGTAGTTGGACGCGATTGTTGAAAGCGAACGCACGACCGAAACCGAATTCGATGTCAGATGGAGTGTTTGAAATACGTGCTTCATCTATCCTTGTGATTGAGTGAGCAAGTTGCTACGATGATACAAATGATGCGAGTATAATAGGCATTTGAGGAAGTAATTTGAGTTGCAATGTCGTTAGGTACATCTTGGACTAGGTCGTGTTGCGATAAATGGGAGCTGGAATGTTACTCTGCGGAGTCTCTGAATAGTAATTTATGCTGATTTTAGTCCGATGGTGTAGTTATAGTCAAGTTGTTCCTGCAGTTTCATTTATCGACGGAAGATTGGAGAGGTGGTAGTGTGTTAATGCGTCTGTGATTTACCTTTCATGGACTATATCGCTGACAATTTTGAAGCTGCCACTTGATATGATAATGTAGTTGAAGTGAATATGATTGTAATTTAGTCCCATCGTGTCCTTAGGGACGATTAGAATGTGCACAGTTCAAAAAAGTTGGAGGTGGTAGTAATTACTAGTTCGAGTCTTGGTTTGCACAGATTTTGTGGCTTTGTCATTTAATTATGCTTATGCTAAGATCTTGAAGTTTACCTTGTGACTCTTTGTGCTACTTCTCTTTGTCATCATACTTGATGGAATGCAGTAGGAAAGGAATGCTTCCCTCTATTCATATCATTTCGTAGGGCCTAGCTTAGTTTTACTTTCCCCCCACTCCTCTTTCCCATGTACTACCTCTATAACCCATTTATTCAATTTAAAGTATTTCCTAACTGGACTTATAAAAAGTTTTTTTTTTCTTTTCCTGCCAATAGATGCCCAAACTCAAACTTATTCCTATTCCCCGTACAGAGCAGAAAAGAACTGAAATCTAAGTTGCCAGATTTGTGGGGAAAATGGGTTCTCTTGTGTTTCACGAGAGGAAGTCGCATTTTAGCATCCTGTCTGTTCTGTTTTAGTAAGCAATTCCAATACTTGCAACAACTGATGGAGTGAAATACTATGATATCATTGAGGGAAAGGGTCCAGTAGCTACAAAAGGATCGATAGTCCACGTTTGTTGATTCTGTTTGAAGAAGTTCATGCGCAGAAGAGAACTCAATAAGAGAGAGATTTTGAGAGGAAGGTAATTTGTTTTCTATTGTATTTCTTCATTTCTCAGCTTGCTTGATCAGATACATGGATTCGCCTTTTATAGTCGAAGGCTTTCTATATACAAGAGCTTTCTGTTAAGAAAACAGACTGACTAAAAAGAAAAAGGAAGTTTAACTAACTTCAAAACTGAAGCAAACTAACTAACTGATGTAGAGTACTCTTGTAGCTTAGAAACAGAGTATTGAAGAACAGGGGAATTATAAAGCACAAGGGGAATTATAAAGCACAGAGACTTGGCTACTTTCTGTAACGTCACTTTCATTCCTTTCAGCATTATTATTGATCTTCTTGTGCATCGGCAGTATCTTGCATCTTTGCCTTTGCATATCAGCAGCATCAATCATCGGCAGCATCTTTGTTCAGCATATTAGCAGCATCAATCAGCAGCATCTTTGTCTCTGTTCTTCATATCAGCAGCATCTGTATTCTGCATATTCTTTATCACCTTAACACTGTTTATATTTTCTTGAGTAATATATGAACTAGTAACATCCCGTGTTCAATCCTCTGTTACAGGTGCATTTTGACTGTATTTATCGTGGTATTACTGCTATATCAAGTCGAGAATCTAAGCTTTTAGCTGGAAATCGCATCATTGCTTAGGTCTGATACTTTGGATTTTCCTTTTTCATTTCATTTTGTTTTTTGTTACAGAGAAATATCCCTCCTTTTTGACTTGTGCCTTATCTAGACAAATGCTGGCATAAGAATGCTTCAAGTGCCATAACTTTGTACGAAATGACACTTAAGTGCCATAACTTACGAAATGTACACTTAAGTGCCATATTTTAAGAAAAGTGGGACACCTGAGTGTCATCTCCGACGAAGCTGGTTGGAAATCATACATGGCATTAAAATATTAATATTTATCGACGATGTGTCTTGCCGGAGAGCTAAGTCAGCTCGAATTCATCCCAAACGACGTTGTTTCGAGTGTTGGCCCAAAATAGAGCCCTTAAATCAGCGAAAACGCCGTCGTCTCCCCATTTGCCCTAATCTAAAACCCTAAATCGAGCGAAATGCCATTGAAGCGCTGGAGCCCTAATCCCGCACCCTAATTCGATTTTTCCCAAATTCTACCACCCAATATTAGAAATGGAGAGTAGGACTTTCAGCAGTGGCTCAAATTTCTCTTGTCGAAGCGAAGGAGAAGGCGAGCGTTTCTGTTTTTGTGGATTACCAAGTCTAAGAAGAACATCGTGGACTCGATCAAATCCCGGGAGAAGATTCTATGGATGTGCCCGATACGAGAAGGCTCGAAGTGCAAATACTTCAAATGGGTCGATGCAAAATTCTCTCACCGAGCGACAGAGGTGATATTAGACCTACTTGATGGATGTCATCAACCTCCATTTACGCTTGTGAACGACTTGAACGATGTTGACTCAATGCAAGCTCAAGCTCAAGCTCAAGCTCAAGCATATTCTGTTAACAATTTGAAGAATGAAGTATCAAAGATGAAAATTGAACGGAAGTGTTACCGAGCGTTTATTGTGTTGCTGTTTTTTTGTCTATCCTACTTTATGATGAAATGTAAAGTACTGGAAGATGAGAAGAAGTTTCTCCAACTGCCATAGTTGTGTTGAATGAAATGTAACTTATTTTTTTGAAAAATGAGAAGAAGTTTTGGGCTGTCATATGTATTATATGTTACATCTTGTGTTTGTGGAGAGGTCAAGGAAATGAAATGAATGAATGAATGATTTCGACAAATACTGTTTGTACTATGTTTTCACTTATTCTCAAATATAAATCGGTGATGATGGAATGTATATTGGATCGATGTGTTGTGGTGAATATTTTACTTGAATTGAATGTAAACTGGCAGCAAATGTGTAAACCAGCGGCTTTTACTTGAATTGAATGTAAACCAGCAGCAAATATATAAACTAGCAGCTTCTTTGTTTTGCTGCAAACCACCATATACATAGAACAGACACGACAGATTACTCGAGTGCTATAAGTTGTATCTAGTGATCACTTAAGTGCTAGTCGGGATAAAAAAAAAGAGTCATCTAAGTGTCAAGTTATTATTAAAAGGATCACTTAAGTGTCATTTGTTGTTAAAAGTGAACACTTAAGTGCTAGGTTTTTTAGAATGTGATTAGTTAAGTGCCTTTTTTTTTTGTACATTTCACCAGCCATCAGCTACTACTAGCCACCACCACCGCCCACCACTGGCCACCATCGGCCTCCAACCATCACCACCAGCCACACCAAACATCCTAAGCATCCACTTGAGCTACTACCAGCCACCACTATGTTGGTGGTATGTTGTTGCATAAGTTGCTAGTGTAAGGTGTCTTACACCCCCCGCTTGCAAAGCGACTACCTACAGTGCAAGATGTGCATATTGCACACTTACATCTTGCACCAGGTGCAGCAAAAACCTCCAACCCAACACACCACTGCCAGGCTTCACCACCCGCCACCACCAGCCACACGAGCTCCCCAGTCATCACCACATATCCACCACCAGAAGCAGTAGTAAGTAAAAGTAAAAACAAAATCAAAAAATTGAAAAAGGCTGCCAAAAATGAGGGATAAGTACACTAATGGTGCCAAAAGTTGTGTACGGTGCTCACTTTGGTGCCAAAAGTTTCCGCCGGATCACTTAAGTGCCAAATCGGAGAAAAAACGCTCACTTTGGTGCCATCGGCGAGAATTTCCGGCCAAAATGATTATGTGACTTTTTTTTTAAGAAAAAAATCGATGGGGCCTCTAAACGACGTCGTTTTCGGTCCTCCTTAAGAAAACGACGTCGTTTTGCCGTCCTACGTGGATGGCTTCACGGAAACGACGCCGTTTAGCTCAATGGGGGTTGAAATTAGGGTTTCTGCCGTTCGTCCGCCGTTGCTCAGCCACCATCCTCGGCCACCGTCGCTCGCCCACCGTCGCTCAGTCACCATCGTAATTGCTTGACCAGGTGAGTGAAGAGAAACGAGATTGTTGCTCGAGCAACAAGTTGCGGAAAAATCGGAGGCGAGGCGGAGGAGGAGGAAGAAGAAGATGGGTCGGAAGTGCTTCGGTGTGTCTTTGTTGCTTTCTGGTGCGTTGTTGGTGTCGCTGCTGGTGTCTTGTCGGTCTTCTTTGCTACCGCCGTGCTTTTGTCGTTGCTCGTGTGGGTGTTCAAGGAAGAAGAAGACGAAGACGGTGTCGTTTTCTCTCAATTTGAGGATTAGGGTTTCGAAGTTGGGAGAAAAATGTCAAACGGCGTCGTTTTGGTGTTTGGATGCGACTCAACATTCCGACGAGCCACGTCGGCTTAAAAAATTAATAAAAAAGGCCACGTCGGATTTCCGGCCAAGTTCATCGGTGTTGGCACTTAAATGATCGTTTTCAAAATTTTTGGCACTTAAGTGATCCGACGGAAACTTTTGACACCAAAGTGAGCACCGTACACAACTTATGGCACCATTAGTGTACTTCTCCCCAAAAATGACAAGCAACAAACGTTCCATTAATATTGAAATGAAGTCTCACAAACTCAATGACAAATGAAGTCTCATAAACTCAACTAACTCAATGACAAACTATTATAAAAAAAAAAAAAAAAAAACAAACATCCACAGATATTAACAACTGACTCCTCAGCCTCACAAACCATATCACATCCCATCATCAATCAATATGCACAATGCCTCCTGTTCGTGCTCATTTTGAAGGATCTCGCACTTGATTCATAATCCTTGCACCTTTTCTAACTGGATGTGAGACTTCTTCTTCAACTGTGTTGAGATGCGTTGATTCTGATGGAGCTGCAATTGTCCTAGGCTGAACTAATTTAGGAGCTAAAACTGTTATTGGCTGAACTGAGTCAGATGGACCTGCAACTGGGTTCTTCTTACTCTTCTTTCTTGTTGGCGCAGGCAATGTCTTCTTTTTGTCGGCGCAACCGATGATTCTTGAGTTCGGCCTTCGAGAGATAAAAACCTCGAACTTCTCCCGGGCTTCAAAAAGAAAACTCAATTATCAACAAAACTTTGCGCTATAAATTAAATTAAATGCAGCATATAAAACTTACATTAAGAATAACCGTTTCAGATCGCTCATCTGTATAAAGGCCATAACCATTGTTTTAGCCTCTTCCCAAGAGCCCCTCTTGTTCAAAGGAGCGCGTCACGTTCAGGTACTTCTGATTGGTTGCCTCTTCTTCTTGCATGTGATTTCTTGGGCTCTTGTGGCTGTTCAACTACAAAGCACGGGCTTCTTTGGCCAATTCTTCAACTAGGCGTCTTGTAGATGGCCTTCTTGTAGGTGGCTCTTGATTTGGCTTTCTTCTTAAGTTGTTTTTCTAGTTAGGCCTTCAGCTTCGGTGACACCTTCGGTTGGCTTTGGTGGTGGCCCTTGTGATGACCCTTCTAGTGGCCTTTGTGATGACCTTGGTGATGGATCTTGTGGTGGCCTTTCAATTGGGCTCTCTATTGGTAGCTGAGCTCTAGCTTGCCTTCTTCGCACCTGAGAAAAAGGTAAAGGACATCATAAATAGTTATATAACATCAGGCCATATTAGAATGTAAATGAAAAGTAAACTCAAATCATTGAACTTACTGGGTATTTTTTTCTCTGTTGCTGCTGAAGAACAGTCAACTTAACTGGCCCTCCACTTGCTTCAGCCAATCCTGCAGCTAGCTGTCTTCCACTTTGCCTTCTTTGAATAGGCCTTTCAGTTTCAGGTATAGTAGGGGCTTCAGCCAATACTTCACGTGTCATGGTGACCTGACAAAGACAAAAACATTACATACATGTTACTTATATCTATGTACATATTCGTAACAAACCATAAAACAACATAAACACAATTGTCACGACTTACTAGGTTTATTATTGTCGACCGAAGAACAGTCGACTCACTTCACCTTTCTGTTTTTCCTTCTCCAACCGTCCCTTCACTAGGCCCTTCGGCTAGCCTCAATTGGTCCTGCTGCTTCTTTAATTGAAAACTCTTTATATTGTGTCCTACTATGTGGCAAAAAGAGCACTTTATTGGTACACCTGTCCTATTCATCCTATGGTGACATGAGTCCTCTTCCTTCGTCATTTTTCGTTTTCGCTTTGGTCTTCCCATTCTTTTCTTTACTAGCAAAGGTTGAGGTGCTTCACGAATTGTTGGCTCCCAGAACTTGCTACCTCTAATTGACTACAACATGAATTGATACGAAGCAAGATATTTCAGTTTCTTGTACCAATCATCAAGGTAGTCTTCTGCGTTGTGGCCCTTCAATTGAATTGCACATATGGTATGTGCACAAGAAATTCTACTCAGTTGCCATGCTCTACATGAACATTTTCTTGTACCTAAATGGACAACATACTTGTCAAAACCCTTCATGATCTCATATCCGTCATCCCCATTCCAAATGGGATGACAATACCTACTTGCAGCCAAGTTGTCATCTAATTTCTTAGCAATCCTAGGACCATATTACTTACTCCACTTGGTAGTCTTATCTCTTTGTCTGTGCAGTCGAGTCATGACCAAAACCCGTATATCTTTAAGCATAGAGATAATTGGTTTGCATCTGGCATCTATTATCCTTCCATTGAATGCTTCGCAGATGTTGTTATCAACATTATTGCACTTGAATTCCTCGCTGAAGAACGCCCTACACCAATGCTTCGGGTCTGTTTGGCACAGTGCATCATAACCATCCTTCGTGAATTGAAGCATCTCTTCTTTAGCCATCCTAAGCCATATTCGAGTTTTTTGCTAGCTGCCAAAATCGCGACTACAGCTTGTCCCCTTTATAGGTCTTTGCCAATTTGCGTATATGTGCTGCGCACACATTCGATGTTTAGCATAAGGCAACAACTCAGCTATTGCAGAAACCAGTCCCTGCAATAATATTCAAAATAAAAAAAAATATAGGCAAATGACATGTTGATATCAAAAAGCAAACAAGTGACCAAATTTTTTAAAAAGCAAACATTACCTTTTGTTGGTCGCTCATGAACACCCACCCTGCCTCATTTGTTATTTCCAAATCAGTCATCAAATTTTTGAGGAACCAGGACCAATTGTCCTTGTTCTCTACCTTCACAACAGCCCAAGCCAGGGGAAACATTTGGTTGTTTGCATTTTTTCCAATTGCGGCCAGCAATTCTCCCTTGCACAAGCCCTTTAAAAAACACCTGTCCAATCCTATAATCTGTCTACACCCAGATAAAAATCCTCGTTTGCATGCATCGAAGCAAACATAGAATTTATCGAACTTCAGCCCAATATTAGGAAGTGATCTCTCCACGACCTCTACATACACTCTACTTCTAGGATTTTGTAGCCTACACTCCCAAGCATAGTCCCAAACCTGTCTATATTCACTGCTGTACTGACCAATAAGTATCTTCATCACCTTTTGCTTCGTTCTTTTACATTGATTCTTGGATATATTGATGCCTACCTGCTCCTTCATCAACATCCTGAACTGAGTAGTATTCATCTGAGGCATCAGCTTAATCAATTCAAAAAAGTGGTTCGACAATCATGCACTTGTTATCCTTTTATTCTCAAAATCAATGGAACAAGTATGTTCCTCTTGGCAGGCTCTAATCTGGAAAGATTCACTTTTCCTAACAAATGCGCCATAGATCTTCCATGGACAATTTTGCTGCGAACACCTAGCTCTTACAAACGTCTTAGTGTCTTTAATGAAGTCAATGTTCCTCTGTTCAACAATGGAATTCTTCAGTATAGCTTCTCTAAATTGCTTCGCATTATGAAATTTCATGCCTACCGACAAAGTAGGAGTGGCAACGGATGGATCATAAGAAGGAAACTTACTTTTCCTTTTCCTTCTATGCACAGGTCCTTCATCTTCTTCAAGCTCATCCTGGGAAGTAGCATTCTTGACGTTTTCTTCATAGTCAGTCTCCTCGCCAGCAGCACCAGCATCTGCAGGGCCTTCGGGTCTGTTTGGAAATTCATCGGCTACCTGCAAAGCTGCAAACTTAGCTGTCAAAAAATCCCTTCATTGTCTTCTTGACTGTACAAGCTCCTCGTCGTCGTCATCACTTATAAAATTTTCAGCAGGCAACCCTTCATCATCATCATCAGTTGATTCAGCTACTTCCCAATCAAATCTAGATATTGTGATATCACCTATGTCACAATCACTTTGGTGAACTGCATCTGCGCTCCTCTCATGTCCATCATATCTATCCTGCCCTCCTTCGACCCTAACGTCAGTACTATCTTGAATACCATCTCCTTCTTGTCTTACTTTGGTGCTCTCTCCATCATCATCTTCAACCTCACTTTCACTATTGTACTCAACATATATTTTTACCTCTTCACCATGAAGATAATGGTATAGAACATCCCTAAGACCATTATCATCTTCTAAGCATCTCAAACCATCACTTAAGTCTTTCCTAGGAATACAATATAGCAACTTCTGAACTTTACAAGGCAAATAAGTATTTATATCCCTAAGAAATCCTATATAAGATGCCTTCTTTATATCCACAAAGATGGTGCCCTCATTTCCACCCTCATATTCCCACTCATCCTCCCTAATCACAAATTCCACATCGTAACAAACTATGACAGCGACATAATCCTTGTCGTGAGCCATTACTACACCAAGAACAAGAAAAAGAATCATTACTTTTTGGGACCACTAGACAATTGCACATGGGAGCCCCCCCACTCTCATGGACTTTAGTAAACAGAGGTCCCCACATGATAGCCAAAAAAGAGGTTGGCAGGTCGGCACTTTAATTATTTGCCTTCCCTTTCTTTAAATTATTGACCAAAACAGAGGTCCCCACAACAAGCACGGCCCAAGCAATTTGTCTACTGAACTAAACTTGCGATGTGAGAGAATGTACATCAACTTAATCAAATCAAAGCATACTCTGACATCAACTTAATCAAATCACAGCCGCTGACTCCTACAAATTTCTTTAGAAGTTTAAACTAAAATTAGAAAAATAGAGAGAAAATGAAGCACACACAGATCACTCCAAAGTCTTAGACTATCCTAACCCATAACAAATTTGGACAAGCGGGCGGGCAATACATTTCTCAAAGAAGATTGACGCAAGCTACGAGCCAATTGCAGGAAATAGCTTCACCAAAACATGCTTCAATATCCTTTCTCAGTTTGTAACTTTACCAATAAAACTCTAGCTACAGTTATTATGTTCTCTTTTTCATCTTTCTGTAATTATTCAGGATTTTGGAATGATAAACATACCCTATACAGCCTCACAAGCAGGGTGGTTCAAGGGCTTAATTTTCTTCTCGGATTTCTTCTCGGATATACATTAGTCACTTGTTTATTAGGATGCGCTTAAGGGGATGCATAGCCAGTGACTCAACAATCAAAGCATACTCTGACATTGGCTTCAAAAAATTAACGAAAATAATGAGAAATCTGGTCTCTTTGTGTGATGTCAGCAAGTTTCAGTTGAAGTGTATCAATAGAAATTCCATTCCATCGGATCTGTAATGAAATAATCGAGCCCTAATAAAATAATCGAGCGAGCCCTAATAAAATAATCGAGCCCTAATTTCATTACAGGGGAGGGGGAGAAGGGGCCGAACCTGGACGAGCGACGATGGTGAGCAGTGAGCGGCGACGGCGACCAACAATGGTGACTGACGACGGCGACCGATGACCAGCTCTGGGTGTGAACAGCGACGGAGAGAAGGGTCTGAGATCTAGTGTGAACGCGGACGGGGAGGAACGTCGACGGTGGTGTGCTTAAGCCATAATGACCTAAATGACGTCGTTTAGGTTAGCACACTCAATGTGGATGGACGATGTCGTTTTTGTCATCCATGTCGGCTTTTTTTTTTTAAAAAACATTTGCCACATCAGTAAAAGAAGTCGCCGGAAAATACCACGTATGCAATTTGGCCGGATTTTGGCCGGATTGGCACTCAAGTGATCTCGTTTGCTCCGATTTTGGCACTTAAGTGTACCTCTTATAAGTTATGGCACTTAAGTGTACCTCTTATAAGTTATGGCACTTAAGTGTCCTTTCGTATAAAGTTATGGCACTTTAGGGGTCCGCACGTTGACAAATGCTTTGCTTATGTGCAAGCTTACTTGGAATTATTAGCCATATGAATTCAAGGTAGGATCTCCTCCAGGAAAGGAACGCAAGTGTGGATCTGTAGATAATCCAAATGGATTATTTTTAGCACAAGCAGCTCCCAAGCTGCCACTTATTATGTACTCGATAACAGAAGGGATGACACGCGGACCCCTGGAATGTCATAAGTTGGTACAAAGGGACACTTAAGTGCCAAAAGTTACGAAAGGTATACTTAAGTGCCAACATCGGAGCAAAATGGATTACTTGAGTGCCAATCTGGTCAAAATCCAGCCAAAACGGCGACGTGGTGATTTTCCGGCGAGGCAAAGACAAAACGGTGCCGTTTTAGTGTTGACGTGGAAAAAAATAATATAAAAATTAATTAAATTAAATTTATAATTAAATTTATTTAAAACATTTAAAAATAACAATTTTAATATTCAAAAAAGGGGGCGAGACGGTGAGGGTGCCGCCGCCTCTCCGGCGGCGCCCGGCCGGGGAAGGGTCGGTGGGGTTGTCGGGCCCTCGGCGGCGAGGGCCCGCAAGCCCTGCCGAATCGGGAGAGGGCCACGACCCTCGCCCTAGATCTAGGTGAGGGTCGTGGTCCTCACCCGGATCCGCGAGGGTCGGCAGACCCTCGACCGGTCGGGCCAAGGGTCGCCTCCGGATCGGGCGAGGGCTTGTAGGCCCTCGTCGCCGGTCGGGCTGGGGTCGCCGGCCCCTGGCCAGGGCCTAGCGACCTCGGATGACCCTTCCTCCTCGCCGAGCGCCGCCGGGAGGCGCGGGCCGAGGGCCGAGCACTCGGCCCGTCTTCGCCGCCCCCTCCCCTTTTCTAATTTAATTTTTTTGAATTTTTTTAAATATTTTAAGTAAATTTAGTTTTAAAATAAATTTAATTAATTTTTACATTAATTTTGCCACGTCAATGCAAAAATGATGTCGTTTTTGCACTATTTGGCCACGTCAGTATGTAAAACGGCGTTGTTTTGCACTTATTTCGTCGGAAATTGCACACGTTAGCATTTTGGTCGGAGTAGCACTTAAGTGTCCCATTTCTTTTTGAATGTGGCATTTAAGTGTACTTTTCGTAACTTTTGGCACTTAAGTGTCCCTTTGTGCCAACTTATGGCACTTAAGTGTCCCTTTGTGCCAACTTATGGCACTTGAAGCGTTCTTTTGCCCGGAAGGGATGAAAGTGGGTGGAAAGATGATTTTCTCTTGGTTCCCAACGGTAGTAAATATTCATCAATGTGGACAAAAGTTCAAGAACAATAAGACAGAGAAGATATGACAAGGA